>JAUCMS010000001.1:6600307-6625069 GCA_032357445.1 Enteromius radiatus
ATGAGCAGAAGAAACATCTTTAAAAACCATTAAATATCTTACTGACCCCAAATTTTTGAACGGTAGTGTGTATATATTACAAAATAAATGGATGAATACACATGCATGTGTATAAATTTCAGAAAAATAGGTTTTAATATATGTATTTAATATTAATTTTATGTAAATACATCAAATATTATTATATAAACTGTGTATTTTATATAAATATATAAACAATGAATATACACAAAACACATTAGGCAAACTTTTGTTTTGAATGCAATTAATCATTTCACAGCACACACAAATGCATTAGCCATTCAATAGGATATTCATATTTTGTTCTATTACTATATTATCTATATAGCAGCAAAATGTTTAAATCCGTAATATCTTTGAGCTATTGGTTGTTTTGCACATGGATATTCAATGTATGTCTGTTTCTGCAGTGGGAGTGTTGTGGAGCTTTTGGGCCTGAAGACTGGAATCTGAATATTTACTTTAATTGTACTGACACTAATCTGAGCAGAGAGAAATGTGGCGTTCCCTTTTCCTGCTGCACCAAGGACCCTGCTGTGAGTAAACACAGCATAGACACTCTTAACATGCATTCAGCTCACACAGACACACATCTTCCAGTCATCTTACTGCCTAGAATGTGTCATTGTCTCCTTCCAGAAGACCTGGGAACATAAACAGGAAGTGACATAGATCCGGGCAGACAGAGCGCACCCACATACAACACAACATTCCACATTAAATCAAGTATTATAATAAATAGAGAACTGTTAAGTTATCCAGAGGACTAAATCCTGGCTTTCTTATTGTTTTTCTCAAAGGAGGATGTGATAAACACACAGTGCGGATATGACATTCGAGCGAAAGATGTAAGTACCAAAAGAATATTCCCCCAAAAAGTCATCCCTTTATTCACAAAACGTATTTTTCTGTTGAACGAAATTGGATTTAAAGATCCTAGCCACTATTTATATTAATTCATAATGTATAAATGAAGTGACTGAGAACTGGTGCTGTCAATGTCCAAAATGACACAAAATCCCCATAAAAGTATTATAAAAATGGTTCATATGCTCTTTAGTCCAAGTTCTCTGAAGACTAAGGTAGCTTAATCTAATGTTTTATAAGTAGAATTGGTTATTGTTTTGCATATTTGGCTAATATGTGTTTTATGTGTAAAGGACAACGAACAGAAGATGTTTATACACACAAAAGGATGTGTACCACAGTTCGAGAAATGGTTACAGGAGAACTTAACCGTAGTTGCCGGAATCTTCATAGGAATTGCACTTCTGCAGGTGATTGACATACACATGCACGCTGAACATTTTATGTTGTGTATGTCCTACTACAAACAGCAGTCATTTATAAGTGAAGAAAAAAACGATAATTTACTAAAAATGTAGTATCTCTGACTATATTGCAGTATCTTCTAAGAGTATGAAAACGCATTGACAGTTCTGTCATTTTACATTTATCCTAGATTTTAATTATTTTGTTTTACTAATAGACTCTAAAACCACAATATTTAATGTTGCATTATTTCTATAATTTTAATATGCTTAAAGAGAGGGTTAAGCCCACCATTCAAATGTTTTGGCTTAGTGAGTTCAGTTTTAATTTTTTTTTAAGAAATAAATAATTTTATTTACAGGGGATGGATTAAAATGTTTAAAAGTGACCGTAAAAGTGTTGGGTGATATCATTCACTGCCGTATCCTATTGTCAGCCTGTGAGATTACTGATACACTAATCATTGTGCTAATTTACTCCAGGGGTATGGCTATGGCAGGGTATGGCTAAAAGACGTCTAATGTCTGTAATCTACACATTATATCTTTATCAAGTAGCCTATGGATGTCATTTCATAAAATAATTTTAATATGCGTGAATTTGTATTTAACATAATAACAGTTCAATAAAAGCGTTGCAAGTTATTAATTGTAATGCTTACAATACCTTAATTAAGTGTAGCTACAGAAAACTAACAAAGAAAATCATCACTGACCTCAGTCGAGCGCATATTTATGCACTAAAAAAAACATTTGCATTATCAGTGAAGCAATCTTTTATAGTTGTCACACATACATCTGCACTTTGATGTTTGGCCATGTTCGTGTGTGATAAAGTTATATAGTGCAACACTGTAAAAACATTTACAAAAGAAATATGATGCCACAAATAAGCCCTAATATTAATTCAATAATAATTCTACCCTAATGAAAATAAAAAAGTTAAATAAAAATAATAGTCTTGATATTGTTAAAGGCATCAACCACAAATTGTATCTCTGACTATTGTTGATGCGTGATACTATCGTCTATCGGCACAACCCTAGTAAAGAAATTAATCTTTCACTTTTTTTTTTTTTTATTCAAGGATACTGGAAAAAAGATAATCTATCACACATATTAAGCAACTCAACTATTTTTAACATTGGTAATAAATAAAGTACATATAGTTATAGTTAGTATTTCACAATAGTATTGTTTTTACTGCATTTCTGATCAAATAAATGCAATCTCTGTGAACGTCTAGATAATTCTCCCCAAACCTTTGAACGCTGGTGTGCGAGCTTTGACATAGCTTACACTCCATTGACAATTTAATAAACAGGGTCCCCTGATACAATAAAACTCTTGACTATTGATCAATACTAGTGTTCTATTTCATGCATTATTTTAATTGATCTCCAGTGTCTTGTGAGTGCTCTTTCATTTCAGCAGCCGTCCTTCGAATTTACAGGTGAAACACAATCTGCCAAGTGTGGTTATTTTTATTGATTTATAGTTGTTTAGGGCATTGAAGAATCGAATTTTGCATTAGATTTAATAATGTCCAGGAAGCCACAATTCAGTGTTGCCTCATGTAAAACCTTTTCCCTGATTCTAGATATTTGGGATCTGCCTGGCACAAAATCTTCTGAGCGACATTGAGGCGGTCAGAGAGAGCTGGTAAGGAAGATCCCTGATAAACGAAACACACAGTCATTAAATCTGCATTTTGTTTAGTGTCACAACACAAGACTAACAATCAAACTGACTAATGCAGATACATCATGACTAATCTCTCATAAGAAGTGGGTTATAGTATATTCAGCCGTTTATTAAAACCTAAAAAATCTTTTTTATTCATTTTAGATGGATAGCAAACACTTGTGGTATTTTAATGCAGTTTCAGTTTAAACTTGTGAGTTTGGATGTCACATCTTACTAACATCTCTGTTTTTCATCTTCCAGTTTGTTCACCTGAAGCTCTCGAGCCGTTGTGCAGCCAGATCCTCCATTTCTCTGTCAGTCAGCAACAGGGTTGGCACGTTGTCATCACAGTATCCTAGCAACCAGTGAGGGATTCCATTCACATACCTCCTTTATATTTCAATATACAGCGACATCTTCGTGTTTTGCTTTGATTTTTTCTTTTTAATCCTTCAAGTACAAAATGCAACAGTATTAACACACAGCTCAACTGTCGGAATAGTTCACCCATTACTGAAAATGTTCTCACCGTCAGGCTATCCAAGATATAGATGAGTTTGTTTCTTCATCAAAACAGATTTTGAGAAATGTAGCATCACATCAATGGATCCTCAGCAGTGAATGGGTGCCGTCAGAATGAGAGCCCAAACTGATACAAACATCACAATCATCCAAATGTAATCAACTCCATCAATTAACTTCATCTTGTGAAGAAGTAAAAAGTTGTTATTTGACATTACATTAATTGATGGAGTCATGTGATGTTTTTATCAGCTGTTTGAACTCTCATTCTGACGGCACCCATTCACTACCCATTTTTTTTTTTTCCTTTTTAAGTGAACTATTCCTTTAAGGCCACTTGCATTCTGTCTGTAACATTTTTTAAAACTGTTTATGTACAGTATGTATCCTTCAGATGAGCGTATTTGACACAATAAGCATTGCGTTTTGCGAGTTAAAATTAATGCAACTAAAAACATGTAATTGATCTGTCGGCTAGAAGATGCAGTGGTTCAGTTACTAAGTTGTTGTCCATGTTTAGGCAAATGCAAGCAAGCTCTGTGTTTGTAGGTTAATATTAGTTCTGAATGAGTCTGTGCACTTTTTTGCATTTTCTGCACTGTTTGTAGGGAGAGAATAGAAATAAAAATCTGCATAATCCCGCAGAATAAATATCTAAATGATAAAACTTGTTTGTTAATGCTAAGAGTACTATAGTTCCATTGGTAGCTAATTACTCGATCAAATTAGGCTAAGTATTTATTACTTGAGGGAGATGTGTAGAGTTCTGAGGAAATCAGACCAAGTTTTAGTGAGACAGTAGTAGCCTGCAGAGTGTGTTCAATGAAGAGTTACTGTCTACTTCACAATACATGAGTGTTTGACTCACATTACGACTTTTAAATGTACATAATCCATCGAGACTATTTGTTTATTTTGCTCACATTGTCAGATCGTGTGTGTATATTATCTGTTTAATGGATTTTATAAAACACAGTTGCTTTTGAAACTTAGGGAAAATGCACTGCATGCTTATTGGAATAACACTACATTTTCCCAGTGTGTTCAGCTATATGAAGATATTTTTTGTGAATTGCCATGTTTATCTGTAACGGATTTTCAAATTATAGCCACTGTGTAAGTAATGGTGTCACTAGAATGTTTTTACAACATTAGCACTGAGATTTTGTCAGATTTAAGACTGATTCAGCTTCTGGTGTAACTGGGTATATGGGTGAAGTTCATGTCAAATAAAAAAAGAAAAGAAAAAGAAGCCTATTTTTCTTAACATTAAGGTTACATTTTCATGCCATTTAAGCATGGCTTCCCTTTTAATTCTCAGTGCTACAATGGTACAAACAGCTGTATTTAATTAAGCTGTAATTAAATTAATTTCATAAAAGATTTATATGGCAGAATTTGTTTTATGCTCTTTAGTTTATATATTTTTTTGTATAATTTTCAATACAGTGAGATGTTAATTGCAACAACTTGCCAAAAAAATTGATGGTGCAAAATAGGCTTAATTTAATTATCATAAGATTTAGAGAAATTGGAGTATTTAATGATTTTGATAAATACATCTGCCAAATGCATAAATATAAAAGGTATAGACTAAAAGTGGGACATATTGTTATGAGATTCACCCATATATATTATATTGAATCATGAAGTCTTTAGCAGAAAGATGACGAGAATGTTTTGCTTTGATTGTGAAATGAATCTGCCGCCTGTTAGATAGTGGTTTTGTGACTTTTGTAAAAACAGGGTTTGTGAGATTATTTGAAACATGAATCCGTATGGTTGTGATAATGCCTTTTCACTTTACACTTTCCTGATGTGTGTAACCTTGATATACCATAATATGTTTGGTTTTAGTTGGTTAAAGTTTTGGACAGTCTTGGTGAAAGGTAAAAACTGGTTTTGCAGTATGTGCACATAAAAACTGGAGAACAGGGACTTTTTAGTATTAAAAATATGCAGGTCTAAACGTATTATCCCTTTTTTTTTTCTTCTTCTTCGTCTAGCACTTATAATCTAGCCCATGTAGTGTCCAGCTTGAACTTTTGGTACATTGTTGACTGGAAGCGCCATTAAATTATGATTAAATATTGGCACATTTTTCTCAAAAAACAAAACAACACAATTTTGTAGTAATAAGATATTTAGTGTTTGTTGTTTTGCAATTGTATCATACATTGTTATTATCAGAAAATGTAGTTTTTCTGAGTAAGAATATTAAAACTTTACTATTATAGTTATTGTCCTAGTTGTGAACGGGCCATAAATATTGTCTCAATAATGGCATACTTGTGAAAAAGAAAAAGAGGTGGATCTGCATTTGCCAGAAATGTATTTTGCTTTTATTCTTATTTCCTGTTTCTGTGTCATTTCTTAATTTTAATTTGACATGATCTTATTTAACAAATGTAATAAACACTTTACATTGTTTCCTAAGATGGTGGTATTGGAAACAATAAATTTTATATGTTTTTGTATGTGTGTTAAGCCTGTGTCTATGTCTGTGACTCTTTTCTAGACACTACTTATTAACAATAAAGTATTATTAATTGTCTCTTCACTTAAAATTTAATGGTCACATGCATAGTTTCAAAAAATGATAATTTTTTTAAAATGTAATACATCTAATAAAAGGGATGAATTAAATTTAGGATGAATACAATTTATTGCAATTCTTACATTATATATGAAGACTGGGCGTTAATATTTGCTTGTGTTTAATAAAGTAGTAGATATTAGCATATTATATAGTAGCTTTTATTACAGTTGTAATATATAAACTCATGCAGTTTTAGGTATAGACGTTAGATGGCGCTATAGGATGGAATGAAAGATTCCTTCCAAGGTGTCAAAGAGTACCTGCTCTTTAAAGTTAAGATGATGAAGGCCAGGATTTAATTGTGAAAATTAAATAGAAATGAATATAAATTTACAGCCGTACAAAAGCAGTAACGACATTGCAAACAATGATTCATTTATAAGCTACTTATTAAAGATTCTGTAACACATGTGACAATGTTTACAGATTAACCTTTGCCTGAATGTTCATGGTTTTTGGTTAAATAAACTGCATTGATTTCACAGTTAACACAAACTTAGATCTTTACCTTATAATTAAACACTATAATGCTCTGTTAAAAAGTATTTGGCTATTCCTTGAAATCCACCAGTTAACATTAAAGTATAAATATGAAACAAATTTTGACATTGGTAATGTTTAACACACACACACTTAACTTAATTTCAGGGGTGTGTCCACCTTGAGACTTTGTTGGGAATGAAACCGCGATGCCTAAATCACCTTAAGTGCACTTGCTTATACAACCCTTCTTCTTCCTTTTGGAAGCAGCATTGGTAATCTGAGCAGATTAGGATCTGCTGTGTCTTCTTAATCCCACCACGATTAAAATAGGATTAGAACTCATCTCCTGGCCTCAGTATCACAGTAACTGCTCAGTGGCACTGACACTCTCAGTCTTTCTGTCCCATGGAGCAAAGGCAAAGCAATAGGGGTCACTGTGTTTTGAAGTGTCATCGCTTTTCTCACACTGACAAATACTAGACATACTTGTAAGATTTATGGACATAATTCAGCAGTTTAAATATGTAAATATGAAATTAATACAAACCACTTAAGATCATTTTGTAAGGTAAGGGCTCAATAAGGGTTTGGTTTAGTGTGTTTTAGTGAGTCTTGTGTAAGATTTAAAGACTCCTCAAGAGCAGAGATGTCAGTCATTTTAACACAAATATATATATATATATATATATATATATATATATATATAATGTGTGTATTATTATTATTATTATTATTATTACTAAAATGGTCATTTCTAGTAACACTTAATAAATAATTATTTTACCATTGTTTTTAACCGTGCATACTTTCACAGGACAGTTTTTTTTTTAAATATAGTCCTAAGAACACACCATTTTATTTAATCGTTGCCTTATTAAAATCTCAACTATAACATAACATATAGCATTTCGGCCGACTACGTTATAAATTTTTGGAATGGCTGTAAGAATTATAGAACATAGAATTATACAAGTATTGTAAGAATTCTATAATTACGTAGTGTTCTATAATTCTGTAGAATTAGCTGTATATGCTAACTAAGATTAATATAAGGTAAAGGGGTTTTGTTTTTCAATTTTGAAATTAAATTTAATGTTAGCCTATTTATTTAAAAGCGCACCAACTCTCTATTGGCATCTGTGGTTAAATAAACGTACAAGAATGAGCTAAGTTACTTGCGGAGGGTTTTAACTTTTCGCACTGCTCTGTGCGAATTAATCTGATGGTTTGGGGTAAATTTACGATATTCGAGCGGATTTTTCTTTCTACAACTTTAGACCCGATACGATCTAAATATGAATGTCTTACACTGAATATACGAAAATAATATCGAGAGAAGGCAGCGTCTTTCTTTGTTTTTTGGACCGATAAATTTGCTCACTTAACGGACACAACGCAAACACGCAACGAGTGACGCAGGCCTAGGTAAACACGAAACACACTATTTAATTGATTTCTATTTAATTTTCGATTAATTTTAGTTAATGTGTGCTCTTGTTCAGATACAGTGAAACTTTATATAGCCTATAGCAATATCGGCCATGGTTAATAAAAAGACTAACCTGATTTTGCCAAGTGCAAGATGTCCCTGGGACAGATTTGAAGAAAAAGTTTACAGTTTTTGGAAGTTTAGGCTTACAATAAGTATTGCTTGGACGTCATTGTCAGTCATCTATCATTTCCTCTGACTTTAGGCATTACTCATGGGTAAGGGTAGGTTTAGGTGTAAAAATATGGTCAAGACTATGGATTAAAATGTTGTCCCAAGGTCAACAAAATATGTTGACCTACAGTACTTGGCAAAATCAGGACGTGCTGTTACAGCAAATGGTAGTATAAGCTAATATTTGTAGTTAAATGAGAATAATTAATGTTTTATGTTCATACCATGTCATCTCAATCATGCAATATCTAAACTCATGATGTCTTTATGGTGCAGTATGGTTCTCCAGAGCATCAAGAACAGCAGGAGGATGATCTGTCACCTTGCAGAACACAGTTAGCCTCAGGTCAGATGTGTTTGCACACTCTGCATGATTTTCCACAGAAGTGCAAGGACCAGACTGCTGGCCCATTTCCTGGAAGATTGTGTGGTTGATTGGAGGTGGAATTAGTCAATAGTTAAGCTGAAATGTCCTCTATGCAGGGCAGGGTCAGGTTCAGCTGCATCCAGCATGCTGCGCTCAAATGCTATTTAAAGCCCAGCAAAAGCTGTGGCCTTACAGGCCTAATCTTCTCTTCACAAAGATGCATTAATCTATGGCTTCAATCTATGGAGCTGGATGGCAGCTTTAGGTCCTGCAAGAGTGGGATGGGTTTACATCTGCATCAGGACCCAATGATATGGGTGTATCTCGTCCTTGCTGACTTGCATCGCTCTCTGGGAACAGGCGCTTGAGGAAAAAAAATGGAGTGGGAGGGGAATGGTGTGGAGATTGCATAATATTCATCATGGCTTAAGAGAGTGGCTAAAGGTAATCTTAACCCTGCTACACAGATGACCAATCAAGAGAGAGATCATAGCTAAAGATGACTATTTTAGACTAGTGAGTTCTGAAACACATAGAGAAAGAATAGTGGTTGAGGGAAAAATCCACTACAAACCTAATGTGATGAGATTACGAAATTATATATTGGTAAAGAAAAATATTATGCTTCTTTTTTTGCTACCATTCAACCCTCTCATGCATGTGTTTACATTCTGAAATAATAATACATTTTAAATTATTAATAATCAAATCAAATTGAAGTGTTCAAAGAATAATAGCAGCAGACATTAAATCATTTAATTTTGTTTTGATTATTTTACAAAGAATCTGCAGATTTGATATATATTTTAATGCATGCCGTTTTTAATCGCCTCATTTTGAGTGACATCACATGATATATTTGTACTTTGAAGTGAAGACAAAAAGTTTTGTGTCCAATTATAAGATTCCATTTGCAATAAATGTTGACATAAAATCCTTACATAACATGACATAAGATCATGATTTAAAAAAATGCATTAACATGTTATGTGTTCTTTACATCATTGCAGGTTATGTACTGTACCCAACTTGTCAAGGACAGAACAAATGCACAAGGGATGGGGCAAAGAAGGAGAGAGTGAGGCAGGGGAGGGAGGAAAGATCAGACCTCCCCTTTAACCTGTGGCAGCAGTAGCAGCATTCTTGATCCATGACAGTGAAACAGCAAGTGCTTGGTGTCCATAAGTCTGTGGGATTCATCTGGAGGATTCACCATCCACGTTAAACTACCAGATGCGAAGGTAAATTGATTTATTAAATAGCAGCATTCTGGTATTTGTGCAGTTTCCTGTGTTTTTTTATTATGTTTTTATTAGGAGTTTTTCATGTAAGTGTAAAAGATCTCTAAAGCAAGCATAAGGAACAGTGCATAAATGCACAAAAGACATAAGGTGATTCTTTTAAATTGACATAAAACGCTAAGATGATAATTTATCCCATTCAACTATAAATTTGTCCTAAAACCAAGGTGACCGACACAAATGGTGTTCACTTGCTATACATGTGCATTCAACTGGAGATATGATCACTGATAATTAACATACATTAGTGTGTGTGATTCAGTATGTGCTGAGATATACTGTAAGATGGGGTAAAAGTAAAGACTGTGTAAATCAGGATAACTGTGGCCTATAGATCCGATTAAATCCTTAGCTTGACAGATGGACTCATCAGAGAAAGCAGCCAGGGGTTTTAAAAATGTAAATTTAAATAAAAAAGAAGGGTTACAGTTGATGAAAAAAAACAATTATAATCTGTATTGATCTGTAAGATCTATGCAATAAATGATATGGCTAAAAATAAATGTAAATACAAATACCATAACTAACTTGTAGCCAGAGTGTAAATATATTCAAATATTAATGATGAGCCATGTTAAAGCTGTAAAATAGTAATACCTTGCTTGCCATAGCTCCTTCTTTCTATATTATTTGGTGGAAGAATTGCTTCATTTGATTATTATATGTAGTAATAATAATAATAATTGTAACTATTTATTGTTTTTTTTATTCATAGTCATTCTGATTTAAAGGAGTAATGAGCAATGCATAACTTATTGGTGTAATATCTCATTTTATGTGTGAATGATTAATTGCTGTATTTTTAGTTGCATGCGTTGTGAGTATCTGGAGGTGTCTGCCAGATGAAAGTGGTTCATTATTGGTTTACACTCATGAGCACATGTCCTCTTATAACCTATAGATGCCAGATCAGAACAAGGGTGTCTCTCTTGGTGGGTCAATTTAGTTATATTTAGATACTGGATTACTGTACACTACGAAGCCCAGTCATTGGCAATGTTAAGTGCAACTCACTGTCATATTTAGGGATTCTATATTTAGATTTACATGGCAGTCTGTAGGCCTTCAAAAAATAGAGTGGTAACTTTATGTGTTGTCTAATATGATTTGAAATAGGGTTAGAGTAACAAATTGAGCGACATCTAAATTAATTTGTTTTATTCAAGACTAATATGACTGAATTAATTCAGTGCGAATACAACTGAATTGTTCTGACTATACACCAGCTTAAGTGACTTTAAAGGGACAAAATAAAAATTATATCACTATTTAGTCACCCTCCACTTATTCCAAAGCTCTATATTTCTTTCTTCTGCTGAACACAAAAGTAGATATTTTGAAAATGCTGGTAACCAAAGAGCCATTGACTTCCATAGTATTTTTTCCCCGTGCTATGAAAAACAGCATCCCAGATTCTTTTTGAACTATGAAACGATGGGACGGTTGAGATGGTCTAATACCAAATCTGCACGAACCATGCATTATTTGAAGTTACAGAGTATAAGGAAGAGTGGTGGGTAGAGTTAAGCTTGGTAACATAATCTAGTTGTCACACCAATGACTATTATGTTGGAAAAGAGAGCCTGTGATGTGTGGCAAACAAAAAAACGCAGCATCTGTCATTGCCTTTAACCTTTATGTCACCAATTAGAGAGTGTTTGCTTCTGTTTGATAACTTTAAATATAGATAAAATGACACAATTAATTAATTATATAATTATTATTATTATTTGTATAATTCATTGTTATAAACTATAGTTAACCCCCATTTCAATCTTTTTGTTATTGTTATTGTTTTGCATTTGGAGTAAGAAAGATTTAGAATGACTTGACAGAATGGTATCAGCAGCCTTATGGAACAGGTGTGGGATCAGTCTGAGAAGCACTGTCCTCCTTCACCACTGCAAGGACGTACTCTGGAATTGAATAGGTTGCAGCAAGGTGACTAACAGCCAGCTGCCTGATTGGCTGAGGAACGAATGAGTTATATTAATCCTACTATAATAAAGCAAGATACATTTAAATTCAAATAAATATCCATGTCATTGTCATTATTATAAAAGTTGATTATATTTGTTTTGATTCAAAATTACAAGTTGAATCTGAATTTTTAAAGGCAAATATATTCTAATCCAGAGAAATCTAAACTTTGTTTTGTTTTTTTCACTCTTGTGATATCTTGTGTTTCAGAGATTATTATGAGGAAGCCATTAGAGACTCTGGACCCTGCGAGGAAACGGGGAGTACATTGTTCCTGTCAGGTTTAAGTAGAGTGGGCGTATGATCATGTCTGGTGCTCCATAGATTTCAGACCACCGGACCCCTGAGCTGCCCATCAAACCATGGATCCCACGTTCCCCAGTGTCAAACTGGGGTCAGATTGCCCTCCTCTCCAGCGGAACAGCAAGCGTCATCGAGTGCATCATGTCAGGAGGAAACTACGCCCTTCTCGGATTTTTGGTTTTATCCTGAGCATCTCCGCCCTCACATTGTTCCTGTCTTGGAGTGCCTTTACTTTCACTTTGGGCTCATTCCCAAGATGGATGCCACTCACCTCTCTCACCAACCATGAGGGACTTGCAGCGCCAGTGCCACACAGAACTGTCCTATCTTCTGACGAAGAGCGCAATGTTTCGGCAGATTCGCCCATCGCTATGGCCTCGTCCGACGAGCACAAGGGAGACTATCCAGAGGATCTGTTCAGTCTGGAGGAGAGGAGGCAAGGTGCAGTCATACTGCATATGTTCGGCATGATATACATGTTCATTGCCCTCGCTATCGTCTGCGATGAGTTTTTCGTTCCTGCTCTCACCGTAATCACAGAAAAACTGGAGATCTCGGATGACGTAGCGGGCGCCACCTTCATGGCTGCTGGAGGCTCTGCTCCCGAGCTCTTCACCTCTGTGATAGGTGTCTTCATCTCACACAGCAACGTTGGCATCGGAACCATCGTGGGTTCGGCTGTCTTCAACATCTTGTTCGTGATCGGGATGTGCGCTCTCTTCTCACGCGAGATCCTCAATCTCACCTGGTGGCCTCTGTTTAGAGATGTCTCCTTTTATATCATTGGACTAATTATGCTTATCATTTTCTTCCTGGATAACTACATCACCTATGTCGAGAGCATTGGACTGTTACTCTGTTACGCTAGCTACGTCACTTTTATGAAGTACAACGTGACTGTAGAGACTGTAATCAAGACTAAATTACTCAGGAATCAAGTGGATGACATTGAAGCACCTCCTAAGGTGAGTGGAAGTGTTCCAGGTGAATTATCTACTTCCCAGGTCAAAGGTGGCATTCTCCTTCATGTCTCCTTCCACTCCTGTTAGGAATCATTATATCACAGTGGTTCTCAACCAGGGTGGTGGGGCCAATAGCGGGCACAGGACACAGGATGGCTTTTATAATGTAATGAATATAATGTAAAATTATATTTTTATAAAATAGCTTTAATTTAATTAAATAACCGATAACTTATTTAATATTAGTATTTAAAATATTTAATAGATAGATAGAGAGATAGATTCCTATTATTATTTTATACTAATATTTGGCACTTCAAAAAGGCTATTGGGCAGTGAGAAACCTTCAAGGCAGAAAAGTTCAAAAGAGAACCACTTGTTTTTTAGGACGATTTAAGAACACCTTAGTTTTAAAGAAATTAAATATGTACCTGTACGAAGGGTTATGGTGAATGTGAACAAAAATATATATGATTGGAGAAATAATTAGCCTATATTTCAGTACTTTGGCAGCTTTCTCTGGGAAATGAGTTACTCTGCAAAGAAGTAACATTTCAAAAATGTTGAACGTTTACTTCTAACAGCTGTAATTCGTGCTCATTAAGGAACTAGACTAGAAGGACTGAAAATAAAGCACATGTACATTTGGGCACATGCTCTGATGACTTATGACATTTCTGCTATGTGAATTATGGTGCATTTTGGGAAGTTCTGTGGATTTTGAGCACTTAAGGGAGCTGATTGCACTAGCACAACCCGACTGTTGGCTGAGAATCAGTGTTCCCAATGAAAAGAACACAGACAGTTTTATCACCTCTTTGAGCCGGATTAGGCATTATATCAGGTGTCACCTGGACAAAGCAGACAACGCTGCTCTAAGAGCACACAATCAGCTGAGTAAGACCAGAGCCACTGCTGGACAGCAGAAAGACAGAATAAAAATAGTTGAGATGAAGCAAGATGGAAGAAAGTTGTTATCAGCCAGACATCTCAAGAGACATATATCTATTACTGGCACAGTTAGCTTTGTTAATAACACCTCAATGAGTTTTGTGTTTTGCCCATTTGTTAGTCTTAACTAGTATTTTGTCTTGTTTCCTAGTAAAAGGAATGTTTTGTTGAATAATTGCATATATGCATATTTAAATTATTACAATTATATATACTACATTTTGTTACATTACATTTTTACATTTTTTGTTTACATTTTTAAAACATAATTTATCAGTAATCTTGTTGCAATCTTGTTTTACTGGAAAAATACGGATTAGGAAAGTACAAAGTTTATCTAACTCTTATTGTTTGTGTGTGTGTGTGTGTGTGTGTGTGTGTGTGCATTATAGGACAATCACAAAAAAACAACAACTGGGTGGACATTTTAAAAGTTATTTTACTATCAAACAAAGCATTATTAATATGCATAAATCTGACAGGCACAAGGAACTTAAATATCCAGTACATTCGGCTGTATTTTATATTTCTAATAGCTCTTTTTGTTCTTATTTATTATAATTCTTTAGTGGCCCCAAAAATATATTTTGATAAATTAGCCATATGCATGTCATTGCATTAGATAATTGACAAAATAAAAATTGGTGGCAAACTATTTAAAAAAAAAACCATTTACACAAAGATGTTTGTGCAGTTTGAAACTATATAGGTGAAGAAATTATGTATTTAGACAATTTCTAACTGTCACACATGAATAAAATGACCTTGGGTCCAATTGGTTTGCACTAATGCAGTGAAATTCAAACTTTTTAAGCAAGAGCAAAGTTTCCAAGTGACATTTTGGGGCCACTGTATATTGCCCCATGGCTGGAGGTGATATGAATAATGTATGATTAAATGCCATGCACTGTTGAATGAACTTGAATCTGGATATCAGTTTAGCGGTAGTATGTATTATTGGCCAGTTAAACTTATCCAACCTGCTGTGTTTCGTTCAAACAGCTGGAGTCGGATTTGTTGTTGGCAGATGCAGTTTGTCCCACATATGGAACACAGGTGAATCAGTCGACCGTGCTGTTTTGATAGGCTTCTTAGTGATGCACCAAGGGCATGTACATTAATTTTGAGAACCATTAGTAGCATGTTATCTACATTAACCTACATTCATTAGTCTTAGATTGCTCTTTGCTGGTAGATCGCTTTTTGAATGTAGGATTGTCACCTCAGTATTTTGGGAATATGGTTCCAGAAAGCTTGTAAAAAATGTTGAACGTTTACTTCTAACAGCTGTAATTCATGCTCATTAAGGAACTAGACTAGAAGGACTGAAAATAAAGCACATGTACATTTGGGCACATGCTCTGATGACTTATGACATTTCTGCTATGTGAATTATGGTGCATTTTGGGAAGTTCTGTGGATTTTGAGCACTTAAGGGAGCTGATTGCACTAGCACAACCCGACTGTTGGCTGAGAATCAGTGTTCCCAATGAAAAGAACACAGACAGTTTTATCACCTCTTTGAGCCGGATTAGGCATTATATCAGGTGTCACCTGGACAAAGCAGACAACGCTGCTCTAAGAGCACACAATCAGCTGAGTAAGACCAGAGCCACTGCTGGACAGCAGAAAGACAGAATAAAAATAGTTGAGATGAAGCAAGATGGAAGAAAGTTGTTATCAGCCAGACATCTCAAGAGACATATATCTATTACTGGCACAGTTAGCTTTGTTAATAACACCTCAATGAGTTTTGTGTTTTGCCCATTTGTTAGTCTTAACTAGTATTTTGTCTTGTTTCCTAGTAAAAGGAATGTTTTGTTGAATAATTGCATATATGCATATTTAAATTATTACAATTATATATACTACATTTTGTTACATTACATTTTTACATTTTTTGTTTACATTTTTAAAACATAATTTATCAGTAATCTTGTTGCAATCTTGTTTTACTGGAAAAATACGGATTAGGAAAGTACAAAGTTTATCTAACTCTTATTGTTTGTGTGTGTGTGTGTGTGTGTGTGTGTGTGTGCATTATAGGACAATCACAAAAAAACAACAACTGGGTGGACATTTTAAAAGTTATTTTACTATCAAACAAAGCATTATTAATATGCATAAATCTGACAGGCACAAGGAACTTAAATATCCAGTACATTCGGCTGTATTTTATATTTCTAATAGCTCTTTTTGTTCTTATTTATTATAATTCTTTAGTGGCCCCAAAAATATATTTTGATAAATTAGCCATATGCATGTCATTGCATTAGATAATTTAATTTTTAAATTAATTAAAAATGTTGTAAATGTTTCATAAATGTTTCATTCAGAATTAATTTAGAACATAGAACATCATAGAACACTTTACGTTGGATTTTAACCCTTCTGGATTGGAATGAAAATGGCTTTGGTTTTGGTTTAAGGCTTCTAAAATGAAAATTAATAGTGGTAGAGATGGGGGTTGGTGTAGGGAGGTTGGTACATGTGCTCTTTGCTCCTTTAGCCAAAGCTCGGGCTAATCCAATAAGATGTGATCCTTTTAGTACCTCTAAGTATAGACAGGTGTCCTGTTCTTTTTTAAACTGTGCTCTGATATGGAGTATTGTGGGGAAATGCTTCAGGTTTTTGAATAACGTTGTCAGATTTATTTTCGCAGGTAGAACTTTGTTTCAGTTAGTCTTTAATGTAGAGCTCAGAAACATGGTGGATAGTTGCGTTTCTGCTTGTGGTTTGTGACTCCAAACCTGAAATCTTTTGTAATCCCAAATCAACTGCTTAGAAGGGGTGACGCCAACCAAAGTAAAAAGACTCTTAGTGCTTAGGAGAGTGACCTGCCTTCTGAAGAAGACTCTTGAGGGAATATTGAACATTACAACAACCCTTTCCACTGTCTGTCCTTTTTAAAATAACTAATCACAGTTGCTATGAATATTTTGAATGATTTTCATAGAAAAGTGATAGGAAATTTGGATATGACATCTAAGTGATAAAGCAGCTGTTCATCTGTACTATAATGCAAGAATCATCAAACTTAATACTTGGAGAAAACACTGAGTAGTACATAATGCTTGTCAGATTTTATTTTAAAGTGTGCCTTTTACCTCAAACTTACTATTCGCTGTTTTAATTGTTAAGGTTGGGTTAATGGAACTAAAATATCAGGATAAGGCATGCTTTACACAGCCAATATACTAGTAATATGCATGCTAGCTAATGCTAGTTAGTGAGAATTGGTAGCTTTAGTAATATAGCTTTTCTGCAGTGGTCTTTATCTTATAATAGTGTACATAATTTGAAAGAAAATGTGTTTACTTCTTTAGGTGTAAAACTAGTAAATAGGTAAAAGTTAATTATTTTTGTGTACCTTTAAACTACTGTGATTTCTAGAAGCACTTGCATTGTCAGAAAATAAAGGAAGTAGTGACAGATCTTTTCTTCTGTATTGTGACACATATCTGAGTGATTATTATTCATTGAATTATTATTTTGCATTTAGTTGTACTCTATAGTGTTATATTAATGTAGACTCTATAGTTAGATATATAAATCATTCCTAACATAACTTAAAAGATATTTAATTCCAAATGAGATGCAAAGAGGGGAGAGTGTGAGAGCCTGACATCATATGTAATTTGTGAATCCTTAAACGCCTCTGTCTCTAACATTGGTTACCTGTCACCTTAAGCCTCTTTAGCGTACTTGTCTGCCTTCTCTAGTTAACTACCGGACCCTTGCTAAGAGACACCGTAAAGGCAATTCAAGTTCCCAGATGACCCATATGATTAAACCTGGGATGAAGTCCACAGGATTTATGACTCTTTTTAAACTGTCTGTCTGTCATTGTTTTATACAGATGGTGTTCAAATACAGTTGAGCTTGATGCTCGATTGGATCTTTTAAAGGCAAAGGTGATTCAGCATCTTTAGTCTCTCTGTTACATCATACTGAATTATCTTCATTAGTTAAGGCAATGGGGCCAAGAGAGCAACTTTGTTCTGTCTTATGTGCTCTGATGCCTTTGTGATGTAACAGGCAGTCTTTATATGTAATGTTATACTAATTGATGTACAGTAGACTTACTATAAAGAGCTACATGGAACGATTGAGTATGTTAAAGAATTATCATCATTTACTCACCCTTGAGTAGTTCCAAAACTGTATGAATTTCTTTGTTCTGCCGAGCATAAAAGGAAGATATTTTGAAGAGAGTTTATAACCAGGGTGTTTTGGGTCACCATTGACTTCCATAGTAATTTCTTTCCTACAATGGAAGTCAATGGTGAACTATTCCTTCATATGAAGGTTTTTGGATTTAATTGGACGTATGCATATTCAAGCTCAAAACTGTGACTTCCATGTTCTTTCCATTCTATATATAACACAGTAATGGTGGCATTGCATGGCTCTACCATGTTAATTGGTTACTGTTACTTGGCAAAGTTCGTTATCTGTTCATTAGCACTTGTGTCTCGTGTAAAATACTTGTCAAATCCGATGACAGATTCATATAAGATTTGTGAAGTATACTTTGGCTTTAAAGCACTGGAAAATATTTCTGCAGCTTCCCCCCCACAATCAGTTTTTAGTCATGCATACAGTTTAAAATGTAAGGTTTCACAAGGTCAGTTGTTTATTTTCTAACAGTTTCACATGATGTCGACAGGTTAGAATTTAAGCAGTGTGTGCATGCCTGGCGAAACATCTGTAAGAAATCATTTTTGTTATGCAACACATATGGTAGCTCGGCAGACTCCAGACAACTGAAGGCCAAAGCAAGGTCAGTACTAATCTTGCAGCTGGTCATTTTCCGCTTCAGTTTTTGGTCTCAGAGAGTGCTTAAAGATCTCTTCTGATAAATGTTCATGTTCAGATCACCCTTGAGTATACTATTCTGTATACTACACTGTATATAGCTGATATTTCATTAAGTAATGGCAGATGTTTAACAAGTGAAATCTGTTATATTTGTAGTGCTCTTAAAAGCATGAAATTGACTTTTTATTTTATATTTTTTCATGTGTCATATATTCATGAGTGGTGTGGTGCGAGCAGGATCTTGAGTCAGTATCGTAATTTTCCTGCAACTACAGATTGATCAGATTAACTCAAAATGTGTGAAAAAAGATGAAATGAGTGTGATGTTACGACTGAGTCAATACCTGTGTCAAAGAAATGCTGTAAAAATGAAATTGCATCATTTCAAACCATTATTCTTCTCAATTATTTTACCTTGTTTAAAACTGTTAGCTTTAATTTAATGATCTTAATTTTGGATTCAGCTTTGAGAATCTGGTCTTATATCTAGTCTTCTGTCTCAGATTTTTGACTGTTTGGTGCCTATTAATATGTTTAAACGGATGTTTATTGTGAAAGGTTAGTTACATGTGCACTACAATACAGGGAATAGTAAAATATAATTATTTTTTTTTGGTGTAAGTTGTGCATAAAACAAAGATTATTAGAGAAAATTTCAGGTTTGTTTTGTAATGAATTGTGAAATTGACTAGCAAATTTCTGAGTGGAAATTGTTTCTAGGCCATTTTTTTTCTTGGTAGAATTTCTGTAAAACTACAAAATAACAATCAAGAAGCAGAGAAATTATAATATTTTTTTTCTGAATGGAAGCAATTTCTAAACCAATTCTTCTTTTAGAATTTCTGTAACTGTAAAGTTTTAAAAACTATAAGAGAATACTAACGTTTACACACCAACTATAACAATTACAATAAAGAGGCAGAGAAACAATATAAATTATACCGCCATTTCCTTGTAATTATTTTTTTTTTATTTCAGTATGAAGTTTTAAAAACGTAGAGAATAGCAAAGTTCACACCACAACTATAACAATAACAATAAGATAACAGAGAAATTATATAGCTGGAATCAAATTCAGAGCGTTTTTTTTTTTTTAGCTGATGACTGATAAAAACTTAGACAGGCAATACAATTCCTTTCTTTAATCAGTCAGTAATTGGCAGATGGGTTAGAATAATGTGTCATCCATTTTTCTGGAAGCTGATGTAGTGTAGTTTTCATTCTCAGTGCGGACGGCCTTAACTCAGACGTTTAAGATTGTTGGCCTAGCAGCAGGACGTCCGTTAATGTCTGACAGCTTCAGTGAGCTGGTCTCCGGTTGGCTGACCTCTGCTTTGAAGCTCGTTGAGCACACAGAGCTCAGCTGTATTTCCACAGGCAATGCTGGCCACAGACCAGAGCTTATCTTCCACCTGCAGAAAGACCCAAGCTGGGAAGGGAGGAACGTGAACGGGAAGCAAATGGCTGGGCCCGCTAATCACGAAGGAAACGTGCTTAAGTCCTCTATGCTCCACTGGGCTGATTAGGCTTAATTAAGGCTGCTCGTGTGTCTCTGAGGACACTGCTGGCGCTGCCACCTCACTGGGCAAGGGCTTACTGAAAAAGAGCTTATTTCAACATTTAGGAGCAGGCAACAAACTATTTAAATGTAATATTTTATTCTCCACGTACCTGAAGACTATGAAATATAGATAAAATACATCACTTATTGTCATTTGTTCTAAAATGTAAATATAAATATAATTTGAATACATAAATATGAATTCATGTAATATTATGATACATTAAAGTAGTAGCTTTTTCACCTTTCCTGATTAAAAAATAATAATAATAAAAATAACAATATTATATTATTTTATGCACCTTAAGACTATGAAATAATTCCTTAACAAACTAATTACATTTTCTGACTTTTTTTTTGCACTTATAAAATGTAAATATAATGTACATATATGAATTATATTCATGTATACGTATTTATTGTATACTATGTAATACCAGGCATTGTTAATGTATTGAAATCATAACCATTTCACCTGTCTTCACAAGTTGTAGTTTACTGTTGTAAAATACTAGTTTATTGGTTATTGGATGTGATATTGAATGCAGTACAGTACAGCTACTGTGCAGTACTTGAAGACACATTTGAATGAGATTCTTTTAGAAATGTGTTGATGGTATTTGAACGATGGGTCAGAATTCTATGATTGGCCTTCCTATACAGTACTCAAGAAGTGCTATTTAGGGTCAGTTATAAGTCTTAGCTGTTTTTAGCTGCGCTGTGTAACAGCTTAACATGTTCTTGGATTCCTGAATGGTGGGGATAGATTGATCTGATCTTTTTAAAGCTCACCTTAAATGTCCTCTCATCACTGTTGCACTACATTTATTTTTATTTTATTTTTGGTTTGTTGAAGCAATGAGGCTTTCCCATTCTATTTCTGAATTTGGTTTTCGTCTTTTGTTAGTGTATATAAAGTGATGACATTTATAAAGTTTTAATATTTTTTAAAATTGATAAAGTGATTTTTCGTAACTTTCTGTTTAAATGAATCATGAAAAAAATCTTATGGTTTCCCCCCCAAATATTAGCTGATAAACAATTATTTTTAAAATCGTAATGCTATTTCAAAATACTAATGTGTTTTTGATCATAAGATCGGAGCCTTGGTAAGCATTATTTATTTATTTACATAACCAACTCCAAACTAATAGTGTGTGTGTGTGTGTATATAGAGGAAAACCCTGGCTGTTAACATTTTTATAAAGGACTTTTTAGTCCCGATAATGCTGCTGTTGCTGTTTAAAGAAGGAGGCATAACTGAATCTAGAGAGTCAGGTTTAAAACATGCAGCCTTTATTTTCAAACTAGGTGAAATGGATCTTCGTTGGAATTGACTGATTTTTGCTTTGAAATCAGGTGTGCTGTTGCTGTGAAAACCGAAATATTTTTTGGTGCTTATATAACTAATGGCTTTGATCATTTCCTGTACTTGTGAAGTTTCTTTGAAAATGCCTTTTAGATGTTGTGTTATTTTAAGAATACCCCCAATTGTTTTTGTTTTGTTTTCAGGAATGTAAAAATTTGGTTTTGATTTTAATTTGCATAATTTTGTTTCTCTCTCTTATTTCTCAAGGCTATCAGTGCAGGAGATGATGAAAACAAACTCTCGGTAAGTATCATCATGATATGTCATCACATATGTCAAAAAGACATTTAGATATCTGAAGGCATTTCTTCTTTTTTCTCTATAGGCTAAACCCCGCCTCCAAAGAGGTGGAAGCTCCGCCTCTCTCCACAACACCCTCATGAGAAACAGCATCTTCCAGCTAATGATTCACACACTCGATCCTCTCAGCGAAGGTCATTTGCAAATACACTCCAGATTTACAAATACACACACATTGACTTCTTTAATAAAATATGTGATATATTCTAGGGAGGTTCAAGGAGAAGGCATCGATTCTACACAAGATTGCAAGAAAAAAGGGACAAGATGAGGCAAATGGTGTTGGTATGTTTAATATTTTGTGTAACAGCATTCCATAATGTGACACATTTCTGGGTTGGAATTTTTATCCACTCGGAAGTGGCCTTTTCATGTCAACTCTGTTTGGAAAAGTATATGAAAGTAAAGGGATTTGGATGAATATAGCCACATAAACACAATATTAACTTATTAGCTATAATAAGCATCTAAATCTTCTGATAATGTTGGGGTTTCTGAGGATTTCAGTGCTTAAATCACAACATTACATACTATAATAATGAAGTAACATTTCATTTCACATTTCTGTTGTTTCATTTTCTAGTTGACAAGAATGTTCCCAACAGCAGTAATGTGGAGGTTGAAGTTACTCCACCTATGAATGGCAGTGCTGGAGCTGAGGTGATGTCACAACACAACTAGATCATCTTGATATATTCACATATATTGGAATCTTTAGGATTCTAATATTAAAATATAACAAGCAACTGAATGGCCTCGTGTTTTTGTGGTTCTAATCTCAAAGGCTGAGGAGGAGGAAGATGAAGACCAGCCTCTGAGCTTGGCATGGCCAGACTCGCCGAGGAAGCAAGCAACATATCTCTTCATCTTCCCCATTGTCTTTCCATTGTGGCTGTCGCTGCCAGATGTTCGCAGAGAAGTAAGAGGTTTTGGGGATTTTTAAACACCGATTTAAATGCAAAATAAACCAATTTAGCTATAAAGCAGTTTTAAAGAAGACTATCATCCAGTTAAATTCATTTCAAGTTTTGTTCTTATCTTATAGTGTCAGTGCAGTTAAATAGATCATATATGTGATCCTGGAGCATGAAAGCAGTCATAGGTAACACAGGTATATTTGTAGAAATAACCAACAATACATTGCATGGGGTCAAAATTATCCCTTTTCTTTTATTCCAAAAATCATTAGGATATTAGATAAAGACCATGTTCCATGAAGATATTTAGTAAATTCCCTACCACAAATTTATCAAAACGTAAACATTTTTATTAGTAAAATGCATTGCTTAGAACATCATTTGGACAACTTTAAAAGCATTTTTCTCAATAGTTAGATTTTTCCACATTTTCCAGTATTTGTATCTCGGCCACATTTACATTTTTTTGAAAAAAAAAAAAAAAAAGAACCCTTATAACTGGTTTTGTAGTCCAAGGTCACATATTTAAATATAAAATGTCTTCAGGGTGTTGAAACATACAGACTGCGGTTTTTTAATGTTTGAATAGCATGCTGTCTCTTCCTTATGTTTCCTTGTATCTTCTCTTGTTCCGCAGACATCAAAAAAGTTCTTTCCAATCACGTTTTTGGGATCTATTTCTTGGATTGCTGTTTTCTCTTACCTGATGGTGTGGTGGGCTCATCAGGTACCTCAACTTCTCCAATAGCACACACTATAAGTAATGCTCTGACACTACTACTGTATGTATGTCCAAAACAGAAAATGACTTCGAGAGAAAGAGGAGTGATCTCTCTTTATAACACTGCTGTAAATCTGTAACTCAGAGACGTGCATCAAAAACCAGCCAAATCCTAAAGCCAATAAGCTATTCTTGTCTTTTCCTTAGAGACAACTGTTCTTTAGCTCTGCTTCAGCTCCCTGTGTAGAAACTCATCTGTTCAACTCATTGTTGTTCTCTACCAGAACTAATTCATTCTGATTACGTACATAATAAATCAGTACTGTCAGTTTCCGTTTATATGAAAGTTTGAAATTAGAAAACCAAATATAATGGGACCTTTAAATATTGTGTTGGACAGCGGAGGGACATTTGAGTCAAAAAGGTTGACCACTGAAAAATCAAAGAAAAACCTTTTGGATTGTACTGGATCAGATATTCTGCTAAACCTGCTGTAGTTTTATTCATTTTTAATGAGTTATATCAAGATGAGATGGATGTAAGGCCTTAAGATACTGCCATGGTATTTCCACATGATAACCATATTCATATATTCTTATCATGGTCCTTTAAAAAAATGCGGTTTAAAACACTTAGTAAAATAAAGGGGTATTTTTTTACCTGATTTTGGTGTAAATTGATTTCAAATGTATTTTTGGTAGGAGTTAAGAAATTGATGTACAGGTCCTTCTCAAAAAAGTAGCATATTGTGATAAAGTTCATTATTTTCTGTAATGTACTGATAAACATTAGACTTTCATATATTTTACACAACTCAAGTAGTTCAAGCCTTTTTTTGTTTTAATATTGATGATTTTGGCATACAGCTCATGAAAACCCAAAATACCCATCTCAAAAAATTAGCATATCATGAAAAGGTTCTCTAAACGAGCTATTAACCTAATCATCTGAATCAACTAATTAA
>JAUCMS010000001.1:6640964-6664373 GCA_032357445.1 Enteromius radiatus
TTTACTCTAAATCGTACGTATTTTACGAGATGCCAATTCGTATGATTTTGTACGAATGACCTAAACATAACCCCGCCTCTAAACCTACCCATCACGTGGTTTTAGACAAATCGTACGAAATCGTACGAGTGAGGTCGTACGCATTAGTACGAATTTGACACCTCGTACGAATATGTACGAATTGCTCGTGAGATAGCGTTGCAACAGATCACTCCACTGGAACTACATGTGTGTACTTTCAAGACTAGGAGTTTATTGTTTTCATTCCAGGTAATATGTATACATTTTTTACTACATTTAGAATGTACCTTTGCTTTGCTTTGCTTGTGGACGCTTGGTTGATTGCACAGACATTATTGGAAGAGAGCTAAACTGAATGATGTCAACACTGAATCACCAATGAACTGACTTTAACTGGAAAAATGACTTGTTAATGTCCTCTTACATTATTGACAAACTATTTTATTGTTTGACTCGTAAACTCGTAAAAAGTGCTATGTGAATAAAGGTGACCTGATTTGATTTTATATAACACCTGGTTCATTTTATTTACTTTTTTTTTTTACTTCTACCCTATTTTAAAGATGTAATTGTGAACAATAATATTTGCAAATGTTTGTTTACTAACATTTTGTTTAGATTGTTAGTTCATTAAACAATGTTTAAAGTGAATTTTGCAGTTGTATTACAGATATAATGTTTGTCAACTGGAGCTTTAAAGGGGTATTTCACCCACAAATTAAAATTTGCTGTTCATTTACTGACCCCTAGGCCATCCAAGATGACTGTTTTTTATTATTCCTGTATGTTTAGTTTGTAAGACAAATGTTTTAAATGGAGATTGTTACTAAATAAAGGCTATTATGTGTTGTAAAGTGTCTTTTTAGTGATTAATAAACACCAGTTAATAATTTGTAATATTTACGTAGTAAATCCTAGTTGATGTAACATAAAACACAGTATAATTACAAAATAATTTCTGGAATAATTAATTAAAATAATTGCTGGAAAAGTTGATTGCTTATCATTATCAATATTGAAAAGAGTTGAGAGCAGAGCTTGTGGGTTGGTTTTCCATAAGCTCTTTCTCGTAGCTGTTACCACAGTTTAAAAGACACACGTTCACTCCCTCAGACGGTAAATGTTCCTCCCATTGATTTAAAGGCCTGCATGTTCCTTTGTCAGGCTAAGTCAAAACTCATGTAAGCTATGGACAGACTACAGACGCAAAAGTATTTGACAGTGTCAATGTCACAAACGGTAATGAATTCATTCCTCAAGCTCCTTTAGTGGGGCATTTTTATTTCTGTTCTCATGCCTGGTGCGTTCTTATGACCTAATTGCGAAGTCTCAGCATAGCACTTCTGAAATTCAAACCCCTCCACGCTTTTATCATCATTCACACTGACTCAACTAATGCACACAGGGACGCGAGACGAGCTGCCTGCTAAATTGTCCACCTCCAATCGCACAAGTATTGTAATAATAGATCTGCTGTTTGTTGATAGTTACAGCTGAAAACAATAATAATAATATATAGCATAGCTTAATTTGAGCCTGCACAGAAGAGCTTGATGCCTTTACACGTATGTTTATTTAGTGCCGTGTAACACTGTTGAAATTGCTTCGTTTCTTTGCATTGCAGCTGATGTCCTATAACCTCTGCTGACCTTTGGGGTCAAAGTAAGGCCGAAAGACTAGCAAAGCACAGCAGAGTGAGAGAGAAAGAGAGAAGGACATACCACGCTAATGCCTGTGCTTTGATTAATGGCACTCATGATTTGCCACCTGCTGTTTTATATGGCCCTCTGTGAGTAACTGATCTCGAAGTGCTTGCATGCGTTGCGTCCGCATTTTAAATAGCTGCCTAAATTTAACAGCTTTGTGGAGGTCGTTAAAAATTCAGACACCGACAAGTTTGTAAGCAGTGTGCATTCTGGTGTGAAAAGGGCCGCTCTGAACTGCTCAGTGCAATCTGTTATATATACAGCTGTCATAGTAGATCCATCATTTACGCTTTCGCACACGTGATGGTAATACATGAGATGCGAGATCTACGCGGGCCCATTTACTCCATATGCAGATGGTTTACATACTGTTAGCAGGTGTCCTAAATGGCTTCGTACCCGGCTCCTCCACAGCTCTGGAGGATAGATTAACCACTGCCAGGGAGGGGGAATGTGCAGCCTGACATCTACTATAATTCTCTACTACGCTGCAAATGCTTAAAAAAGTGCACTTATCGTTTGTGCGAAACAAAATAAACGAAACCCCACAATTTTTGCCCATTTTATTTAGTGTTAAATTAAAAGTTTATAACAATGTACTCTTTTTAATCAGTAAAATTGAGAAACACTGTAAAATGTTTAATTCAAAAGCCTCTGGATATGAATATTTGACAGCACTTTTAAGTTCTTTATGTTTTTATTAATGCAATAGTTAATATAAAATATGAATAAACAGTATTTTGCAGCACTTCTTGGTCTATCTTGGTAAATGTTCATTTCTACACATACATTTTTACAATCTAATTATTTTTTTTTATAGATGGCCATTAACTTATAAAGTTTGATAACTAATCCATTAATTAATGTTTTAAAGAGTTAAACCTTCCTATAAATATGTATAAATGTATAGGATGAATAACATTTTTCCATTTCTGTTTGACAAAATGTTGAATGCCAGTTTGTAAATGATTTATTATGCAGCTGATTGTCTCAATTTTTATTTAGTCTTAACTTACTAATATTTCTCTGGGTATGTTTATTTTTCAGGGGCATTTTATTCTAATATTGAACATTTCCATGGTTATTATCTGGAAAAGCAGTAGTCTGCAGTTTGCATTTATTGAGAATAAGCTTCAATTTGACTCAAAAATATGATCATGAAATATGAAATATGAAAAAGTTACACTGATTTATTTGCTAATTAAAAGTTTTTAACTTTTTGTTTTAATTACCAGCATACAATCAATTACTGGACTTTTGCAATTACTTTACAGAAACGTTTACAGTTTTTTTAAAGTTCCCCATGTGACAACTAGCCCTGAACTTTTTCTCACTATTTAGTTCATGATTTATTGATGAATGTGTTGTTATTAAACTGGATGTCGCCATCTTAGATTTGTTATAAGTCTGTATAGCCTTCTTTCTTAATGGATGCCGTGATTTCAGACTGTCATATCCCTCACACCTCTGCAGTTGTTCTTTTCTCTCTCTCTTTGTTGGCTTGTGCTTCTCATGTCTCTTTCCCAGGGCCAACTTGCCTTCCGTACGGTTGGCAGCAAGCACTGGCTCTAATACGGGCATGCAGCTGTCGAGGCCCAGAGGCAGACATTGATAACATTCAGTTGACAACAAATGTTTCTATACTCGCGTTATGCGAGCGGTTATGAGCTTCTAGGAGGTGCATGCCCACAATAGACCCACAGCTCCTCTGAGCACAGTGTTTTGCTCTAAGCTTTGTGAACTATGACATGATGTCTAATAATACCTGCGTAGTGGGGAATGGGGTGTGATGTGTCGTCCCTTTGATCTAGGAAACTGCCGCAAAATTTGTCAAGTGAATTAAGTGCACTTCATATACAGCTGCCTTTGATTAAGACATGCACATGCAAAAAGAAGCTACTGCAGAAGCATTGCTTTAAATCTGCAGTGTCTTTGTATATCCTAAACATTTTTCTAATATTATTTGAAACTAAATTAATCCTGGCCCATAAAATGTAATAAATATATAAACGCAGATATTTAGAATTTGATTAATTATACAGTACATTTTTATTTATAGGTAAATGTTAGCTTTGAATTATTGCATGAAACATTCTTCCTAAAATAGTAACTGTGTCAGAGGCTTGGGGGTAAATTGTGCCAGTGGTTGAGTTAAAGGAACAGTTCACCCAAAAATTAAAATTACCCCATATTTTTTTTCTCAACCCGAAGCCATCCTAGGTGTATAAGGCTTTCTTTTTTCAGATGATTTTTTTTTTAATTGATCCTGGCTCTTCCAAGCTTGGTAAATGCAGGTGGATAGTGGCCATTATTTTGAAGCTTCGTAAATTGGATATATCCGTAAGCATGTAAAACTAACCTACACCCCTTCGGGGGTTATCACATGTCCTCTGAAGGAGATCGATGGGTTTTTGTAACAAAAATATTTCTAGTTTAACTTAACTGACTGACTGAGCGCCGCTTACGTCGTACGTCGAGTCAGAAGTCAGCCAAGAAGAAAGTCATATACACCTAGGATGGCTTCGGGGTGAGTAAAATATGGGGGTCATTTTCATTTTGGGTGAACAATTGTTTTATTAGTCATAGTTCCTGAATTTGAATGAAAGCCTTAATATTACAAAGTTTCCACCAGTAACTACAAGTAATATTTAATACTTTTTAATCTGCCCTGAAGATAGTAATGCATTATAAATATAATACTTGTATAATCATTCATTTAAAAATGTTTTTTTTATTAAAGTAAATTGCTCACGTATTCCCCAATGACTAAACCTACCCCAACATGACATACAGCTTACCTTTTACGTTGAAACGTTTACAGACATCCTGAAATTTCATTACGTGTATTCGTTTTACGTCCTTAATTGCTCCTTGCCTAGATGGCAGCCTAAAAAGTGTCAAGTTAATGTCAGCTATGAAGTCATCATTTATAGCATTACGTCATTATCATTACTAGACCTATGATTAGCGGTAAGGGGATCATACCTGTGCGGTGAGACTCGGTGGCTCTCTCTCTCTCTGTCTGTCTATCTGTGTGTGTGTGTGTGTGTGTGTGTGTGTGTCTCCCTCTCTCTCTCTCTCTCTCCCCCCTCCCTCTATCCTCGTCGCAGTGTCTCCCCTCGCTCACAGACACAAGCCGTGCTGCGGTCCGGTGTCAGAGGCAACACCATTGATCTCCGTGCGGGACGCCGTTAAGAACAGATGGAGACACTTCAAACGGCCATCTCGAGCAGAGAGGACACCGGACCGTTAAAAAAGCCACTGGCCGACACGAAAGAGCACTGCAAAAGTGACGAACACAGCGAAACAAATTATGTAGACCTGGGCAACCCATTGGACATGAAGTCAGACAGCACAAAGACAGTGAAAGTCACATTCACAGGCGAAGGGAACCAGCTAGCAATATTCAAATGTAAAGGCGATGCATCCGTCCCCGGGATTAGGAGTCCTGGGGAACGAGAGGAGACTAGAAATGCTGATAAAAATTCATCGAAAGAATGTCACGCGGGGAAATGCCACTCTGAGGGACTTTATGGAGAGCGTACTCCGCTTATAGATGATTATGTGGACGCGGGAACGGATGCAAAATCCGAGGATCCAAAATCTGCGTCGTTTGAAACGGAGGAGTTACAATACACCGACATGTACTTGAACAGTCGCAGCGAATCCAAGCGTAACAGCACAAGCGTGGCGGACGTGGAGTCACACTATATAACGACGCACGAGATTCAGCTGACGGAGCTGGATCACGATGTGGATTACGAGTTCGGTCGCGGATCCTGCTGGGATTTCGAGGATGATAACCTGGTATATTCATTTGTTGACTACGCATCATTTGACAGCGACGAGACGACACTCGGAAGAATCCAAAGCAAGTCTAAGAGCAATAAAGTCCCTCCCGTTTCACGCGCAGCGAAGCTTTCCGCCACAGGGGCTCTGGTCAGCACCGAAAGTGAACTTTGTGAATCCGATAAATGTGCCAGCTCGGATGAGGGCGCCGGACAGCTTGGGAATTCAACCGGACATATTCACCTGTCAATCAAAACGTCTTCGCGCGCGGTCAACGAGCCTGCCGGTCTGCTAGGACACAGGAATGTTCGCTTTCACACCAGACGTGCCGGTGAGCGGAGTCATTATTCATTTAAGAGCTCTGACTCCAAAAGCGAGACCCTGTTTGACCGTTACTTTATCCCACCTCCTGGTCGCCAGCACCTCGCGAGCAAACTGAGGGGAAAAGACATCAACGAATATTCCAGTGGCGCGTCCAGTTCAGTCAGCGAACTGGATGACGCTGATAAAGAGGTGCGTAACCTCACCGCGCGCTCCTTCCGGAGTTTGGCTTGCCCTTACTTTGATGCCATAAATTTGAGCAGCTCGAGTGAGTCCTCAGTGTCAGAACACGGACTGAGTTTTAACAAATGGTCCGCTTTCGTCGACTTGAATTACGGCAATTTTACACGTGAGACGCACAAGAACTCTTCGCCTGTTATAGAGGGAAATAGAAGCACCGAATGTATAAACATAAAAGACGTAGTTCAAACCGATACGCCTAGCCCTCAAACTAAAACAGTGTCGCTGAAGAATAACTTGAACTCACAGCAGGCTTCTAAGAAAATAGAGTTACGAAGCAAACCAGGTGAGACTATCACACTTACTGAAACTTTGAACTTTAACTGTAACGTCGGTGCAGGGATACCTGCGCGCGAGAGGCGCGCAAAACGCGCACTGAATGCCATGATGTCACGTTCCACGACTGATGTTATGGGCACCACTCCGGCCAATGCGGGGTGTGAAGCAGAAAGTCATTTCAGTGAGACATCTAAAGATGACAGCAAGAAAGCCATCTTTGCCTCTAGTCTTTTGAAAAATGTTATTTCCAAGAAAATGCAGTTTGAGCAAGAGCGTAAAATGGAAAGAGGTGAAATAAGCGACACATACCCTGTTCCATCAGTGTGCCCTCACTCCAAGGACTGCAAAGAGACTGTGAAGAGCTTGCAAAGACAGGTATCAGAAACCACCTCAGGACACTCTCAAGAGGAGCTCAGTGAGGCACAAGACCAGCCGCAAGAGAATGCGTGTTCTCCTGCTGCAGAGTCACCCTGTGACCCCGAAATGACCTCTAAATTAGACTCAAGCGAACCGCTTAAGACTCCTTTGACCCTCAGCCAAAAGAGTGCTTTTAAAACCTGGAAAGATGGAGAGCAGGAAGCACAAGGTGATGGAGAATCTCAGTGCGCGCTGGAGGAGGAGTCGCCACTGCCAGACACCTCAATTAGACCTGTGATGGAAAGCAGTGAAAGTGTTGAGGGCGAGAGTAGTAAGATGATTAAGATGTCTCACTTGTATGTCCCTAGCTCGCAGCTTATGCCTAAGGAAAAGGAAGCTGTCGGGATTTCATTACATAATCTGAAAGTGACAGGAGATCTTGCAGAGTCAGAGGGGGGAGGGTGCGGAAAACTGAGCTCTGACCAGCTCTGTAGCCCTGCGGACACAAACCAAACGTCACAGTGTCAAAAAGCCCCCGAAATCAAAATACACCTGCGAAGTGTTAAAGAAAACAAAAGCAATCAGTTTAATATCACCAATCTGTTAACGCCCAATATCCATCATAACACCAGCACTAAAAAGGCGACGAGCAAATCTAAAAGTCATTTGTTGACCAAATCAGACAAAGTGCCGCATTTTATGGTGAGGGATATTAGAGATAGTAAATGTAAGTTCCAGACACCTATTCATCAAGTTCGAGATGTGCGCAAATTGGTAAAAAGTTCATACCGGTTTGTAGCGCTAGAAAATTCTTCTGGTTCTTCAGGGATGGCATCTACTGCATTACGAGAGGAGAGCAAACCTGTTAATAAGGAACCTGACAAGAAACCATTTCCTACACCAATGGTAATAAAATGCCAGTCTGTGAACACAAATAATGTCGCAAAACCCTCTGAACCTGTTAACATGGATGAGAACGTCGGTGAAACAGTGAGATTATCTCCAAATCTCTCAGAGTGGCCTACTAAAAGTGAAACCTTGCGCACCATTCCCAGAGTGCAGTGCGCTAAGCAACCTGTGGCAGAACAACCTGAGTTTAGCTTAAAAATTGATGCTAAAGTGAAACCAGCAAAACAAAAACCAGAAAAAGTTGCAGAAGGCAGCGAGAAGAAACCAGAGTCAAAGGTTTCGAATCAAATAGCTCTTGAAAAGTTAAAGGCAGCTGTGAAAACTATGGAGCAACTGTATTTCTTTGATAGGAATGAATGGAAGCGCAAAACGCAAGCTCCCAGACCAATCACGGACAGTCACGTGCTGTCACTCATCACGCGAGAGGAGCAAGGAGCCACGACCAAAACAGACTTTGAGAGCGAATATAGTAAAGCAGACTCTAGCTCACATTTGCTTGTTGAAAAAACGACCGCAACCTCGAGTTCTGCTGTTAATGTGGATAAAATGAGTATGCCAACAGGTTCTCACGGCCATGAAGACACGGCTCAGTTAGTAACCCAAAGGGCAGATTCTTTCAATGACAAGTGCATTTTAAGTCTGGGCAGTAACCTCAAAGCACCTCCACGTCTAAATACAACAAATGACAGCACTCAGCAAATGTTTTCTAGCAACAAATACACTCTCTCCACACAATCTCATAAAATCTGCCCTTCTAAATCAAAAAGCGAGGAGCAGCACCAGAAAGAGCACCAGCAGACAGATTCTGACAATTACCTAACAATCCCAATCAAAGCTCACACTTCCGATTCGAAACCCTCACAAGCATCGCACCCAAATCAGTCCCATCAGCCCTTGCAGCACTCACCTATTGTAATGGAGTCTTGGTCTCCTGATAGTCAGACGGCCATGATATATCACCACACCATGCCTCTGCCGGCCATACCTGCTGCTCAACCCCAGTTCCTCTGCCTTACCCCCCCGGCGGACCTGCCACCCCCTCAAATCCAGCGCAAGCTCCTGCTGGACCCCTCCACTGGCCAGTACTACTTAGTGGACACCCCTGTGTCCGTGCAGCCAGCCGCCCATCGCTTTTACCATCCTGAGAGTGGTCAGTACTTGGACATTCCTTTATCACTGACCCCGGTGCCTGTGTCCGTTTCGCCCGTCACCCTCGGTCCTGCGGCGGCCTATCCCCCCACCTACTTGGTCTACCCCTCGACCCTTCTGCCACCCCATCCACACCCAGTCCCTCAGTCCCACTCTTCCACCTACTCGGAGGGAGAAGACACGATGGAGACGGGCAGCTTGTATATGATCCCGCAAGGCACTGCAGTTCCCAGCAGCTCCACCAAACCTGTCATTAGTATTACATCCCAGCAAGGTGCTCGTATTGTTGCTCCTCCCTCCTTTGATGGCACAACCATGAGCTTTGTGGTGGAGCATCGATAGCGGAAGGTAAGTTGCCACTGCATGGCTTTGTGTGTGCGTGCTTAGTGTAAAAAATGTCAAGTCGAGCAAAATATAAAAGTTGCATTTATTCAAAAGAAATATTGCTTTCTCGTAAGCATTCCAAGCTTAATCTATAAGGCAAAAAGTAGTAAAATGATTTACAAAAACATGTTTCAAATAATCACATACATAATTTGCTTTTTTTCTTTAACTAAAATCACACTGGGAGCAGTTAAATGTCATTCTAAAAAAGAGGCCAAACATAATTTGTTTGCAATTGCTATTGATGCAGTTTGATATTTAGTAGCACTTAATTCATAAGTTTCAATTGTGGTTCACTTTTTTGTTAAATAAAACAGATTTGGTCCAACTTTATATTAGCTGCACTTAAATACTATGTACTTACATTAAAATAAATAAGCACAATGTATTTACTGTGTTCATATTGTATTGCAAAACACTTTTGCTGCTATATGAGGCGGGATAAGTAGGTTTTAAGGGTGGGTAAATAGTGTAATTATAAATGCAGTTACAGAAATTGGATGTAATTACATGCAGGTATTTTTAAAATACAAATACAATGTAAAAATGTATGTACAGAATAAGTGTGGTTTATCAAATTATTAATTTAAATGTAAGTACATAGTTAAGACCACCTACTATAAAGTGGGACCCAGATTGTACTGAATCCCAATCACTTGCTTCTCTTCGTACAGTCAAGATTTCTCAACAATATTATTTATTAATAATATTTAGTAGGCTATTGGCTATAAAACATGCATATGGACGGGCGAAAAGAAAAAAAAAATGTTAGTGTCTGATTATTTATGCCGGTTTTGTGGAGCAATATTGTGTGTGAAAGTGAATGTGAATAAAGTAAAAAAAAATTTGCAGTCTATGTGCTTGGGCCTAAATATTATTTTAAAAGTTGAGGATTGTTAGATAGTTTAATGTGTCCAGGTTTTTGGATTACTTTTTGTTTTACTATGTCTGTGTGGTGTGTTGATGTAGCTTCATCACCAGTAAGAAATCTGAATATTTTTTTTTGTTTGAATTAAAACAGAACAGTGTCAGAAAGCAAAATAAAGGCCACTGTGGCAAGCAAAACAGACGTTTGGGAAAGATGAAAAAAAAAAAATCCACAGAGCAACCAATGACTGTTGTCTCATACACAAAAAAAGCGAATGTCTAGACTTTGCGAATGATATGTATGTATCATTGATGTTATCAAAATATGTATGTATCATGTTTTTCTCATGTTGCGCATCAACAAAATCATAGAAATACCAAACACTGGCAACTATTGCTGGCACTTGACAGTATGCATGTGTGAGTGTGAGCTGGAGCGTGTGTATGTGTGTGGAAAGGTCAGTAGGCGAGTAAAGTATTTGTTGTGCTGAGGCAGTAGGATGACAGCTGCTGGGGCCGATCAGAGGACCAACAAGCTGCAGCAGGGTCAAACCTTTTTATAGAGAGAGAGAGTGAGAGGGACATTCATATGTGAGCTTTAGAGATTCTACAGTCTGCTGCAATACTGGCTGCAGTGATGAAAGCAATATGGTCATTGACTGAATATTTAATGCTTGTGATAAAAGACACCAAGCGTCGACACTAGTCCACTGTTTTCCAGTTGTGTTATGCTGCATGTTGTACAGTAGCATATAAAATGATAGCATTTCAATGGAAAGTGTCATAATACAGTTTTCCCCCTTTATATTTTTGTTGTTTAAATGACTTTTTCTTTTTTTTCTTTTTTTCAAACAAACTGGACAAATATTTTGAAATGTGAAAACCCCTCATTGAAATGAATTATGAATTATTATTTTTTTTAACAAACACAATCTCAACAAAGAGTATAATAATAATGAACTCAATAGCTCAATATTTATTGTGCGAAAAACAGCATTTTTATTATTATTTTTTGGATGAAATTTTGGATAAAGTAAATAGATTTTTTTGGTCCAAAATGGTCAATTCTGATAATATTCAAAGAAAAGTGTTCATATTTAATTGTCCATGATACATAAAATGTTTAGAAATTGAGATAAGGAGAAAAATTATGAGATTGATATTTAATTAAGGTTCAAAAAAAGAATGTAATTAAAATCTAACTCTATCAGTTCCAAATGTTCCAAATTATTAGTAGAAAAAATCAAATCACTAATTGTGTCTTTTTTTCTTCTAAAAGTCCACAGGGCCAAAATGTGCACAGTTAAAGAAACACCCAAATAAGTAAGTTAAGTATCACTATTAGATATAATATAACTAAGCCATGTATTGTTTCTTTGATTGGTCTGTTCTTCTTTTCCTTCTCAGGATGGTCTGTGTCTGTCTGTTGGAGTCAGTCCTCCTCCCACTTCATAAAAAAAAAATTCCTCAGACATGTTTCACAGTTTCCCACATCTGTCTTCATCAATTCCTACCCAGTGTTGCCTCCTGATCTGTGACTTTTGCAATGTTGAAAAACTAAAGATGACAAAAAAGCAGCTTTACAAACTTTGTGCAACATTTGCCATTTATGTAGTCTTTAGACTATTTGAGGCAACAATTTTTTGTCCATCCAGCACTGCATAGTTAAGGGAAAATGTTTTCATTTTGTTGTATAAAGTGTTTTTATTTTTACATTTTTATGGACTCCATTTTATCTACCTGTAGGTAGCAAGTTCTGTCTGAGTAAAGCATGGCTTGTGTGAAAGAGAGAGAAACAGAGATAGAGGAGCATTTTGTGTGTGAGAAAGAGAAAGTAAATGTGTGTCTGTTTCCTCTCACTGTGATGAGAATTGTGATTCTATAGTGATGGATCATTGGGGAGTTCTGTATAGTGTCAATGTTTAATAATAATAATGCTTGAACTGAAAATACTTGTACATTTTAAAAAATGTCTCAATCCTTATGTTGCCAATTACCTCAGTTTGCGGTGTGGGCATGTTGCTATCTCATTTTGCCTCCACAGTATTATACTGCTTATACGTTTGTTTTGTTTTACCCCTTCTTTTCCATCATCTGTCCTTCCTGTTCTTTATTTTTTGTCTTTTTTGTTACATTGATCATATATTAAAGGTATATGGATCTGCAGGCCAATCTATGTACCAATTTTAGAAGAAATGCTTTGTTATTTTTGTCAGTGTTAAAAATGCTTATTATAAATGTGATATTCAAATTAAATTCCGTAAAGATAATAGCTGGTTAAAAATTTTAAAAATAACCAATGATGAGTGTTGCTACTTAAAAATATAATCAGACAAAAATAATATATGGTATTAGATGCATAATCTATCACAACAACACAAATTAAGATGCTACAACCTGCTTAATAATAAATTATAACACTTAATTTGATGCTCATTATCGCATGATACATGAACTTGGTATGACTTGGTATTTTGAAAGAGTGTTTCTGAATGTGAATATATAAATACAACAGCAAGTTCTGTTTGTTTAATAAATTTCATATAATGATCAAAAAATGCACTAATACATAGTGTTCCATAATGAGAGTTGCTATCAAAATATGATTGAGCAAAATTAGGTTTTAGATACTTGCTTTGATACTCATTATGGTACTTATTTGGGATTCATAAATACAGTACTTTGTTGTGCTCAAAAAGTATTTTGAACGAGTTTTGCTGAGTAACGTGGGTATGAATAAAACATCCAATTTTATTAGTTTTATAAGTATGAATCAGGTAGCCTCCCTAACTCACAATAAAACACATTCAGTGGAACATGCACGTCATTGCAATATTAAAAGTGATGTTAATAGTACACGAGTAACATTGGAGGAATCTATTGGCCCACTCAGCTGCCTTGTGTAAGGACTGTTAAAAAGATCACCTACAGTAGTCTTTAAATGTTATACATTATAGGTTGAGGATTGTATGAAGCAGTTAAACGGATGGCACTTTATTATTTTATTTTATTTTTTGCACTGTATGCACTCAAAACAAATTCATGACAGTCATAATGACAGTTTGCTTTTGCATATAGCCAAATAAAAATGTTTTGTCAGGTAACTTAAAATTGCATAATAACATCTAACTGGTTTTAATAAAATTAATGAGTGCATATATTATATTAATATTATATATTAATTATACATATACTGTATATACCTATAGCACTGAGGGAACTCTCTGAGGGTGGTCATTATTCCTTCGGATTTGATGTACAACATCACCTACCCTTTCTCACACCTTCGTGTAGCGCCGTTGACCTCAAAAGGCCTTAAATCTTCAAGAGAAGCAGATAGTTGTTGTGGGGCCCGCTTGATTTACACAGCTGGCAGAGGGTCGTTTGACCCAATGCCAGCGTGCTAGGTAGGTTTTCCGTGAGCTCCTGAAACTTCACCCGCTAGAGGCATTAGCTCAAGCTGACAGTTTGTGCGTTTGTTTACGCGGTCGCCATGGCAGCAGCGCCAGTGACAGACACGCGTGCTCAGCTGCTGTTCGCCGCGCGAAAGGAATGTCCACGAAAGAGCAGTTGTTGGTTTTCAGTTGCAAGCCGCCACCAAGCGGAACTACAACTGTTGTGTTATACGAAGTAAGTTTTTGTAAAAAGCGCTTCTTTTTTGTGTAATTGACACACTTTTTTAGCATTTAATTACAAATGAAGAGCAGATGAAATCAGAATGGTAGGTTTTAGTTTATGTCTATTACTGAGGGGGCTAGCGTACTTGCCCTTTAGAAGTGACGCATTTTAACGCTTATTCATATCAAACTGATATCTAATTACTAATGACTGTAATGACATTACATGGTTTTTGGCCAATAAAACACTCTCAAACAGCAGGTCAAAGAACATGGATCAAAGGACAATGCCAGCATGGCATTTTCCTGTATTATGAAAATGTAGTCTACGTCACAGACTTGCATACCTAAATATCTTCATCAAAGGTTGAGACTTAGAGGTATATATATATATATATATATATATATATATATAAACAGCTTCTGTATAGTTAAAAAGAGGCCTTTAAAAGTAGCTGAGGCATCTTAGATTTTAGATTTTGGTGTTCTGTTTATTTTTATATTAACTGTAAAAAAAAAAGATCAATAAGCCATGGCCCCATTTCAATTACTTTAACTCAATTCGATTTCCAACTTATTTTAACCAATATGAGATTCAACAATTTTTTATAAAAAATACTTGTTTGGCTAATTAATAATTGATGACAGCAACTGAACTCTAGTAGATTATTATTATTATTATTTAAAGTGTTCTCAGGACTACTTTTATTTTCCAAAACCTCACAAATTGTGTTTCATTTGTGTTTTATATCAGTTTATTACATAAATTCAGATATGCTGACCAAATTAAATAGTTTGCATTTATCTTTATTTTAGCTATGATAGTCACATCATATTTTATAAAGATATATTCTATATTATTAAAAGTTAAAATGATTTTTACAGCAAAAAAATTTCAAAAAAGACAAAACTTTATTCATGGTTGATTATCTTCCCATGTACAAGACTGCCATAAATATTCTCAAGAATGTAAACATCTGGTGTAATCATGGAAACCAGACAGCATGAACTGCCTGTGGAGGGATGAAGTGTGTCAGAAAGCCCTCTGATTAAATAAATAACACAGTAGCACCTCAAAAACACAGTCCTGTTGTAATGCTATAATGTTATCGTTTATAAATATTTCACTTTTGTTTTTATGTTGAATAATTCTGTCACATGACGAGAGTGCCATTGGTTATCCTGACAACATTCTATTTTATACATTCCTATTATTTATAAAAATGGACAAAAATACAAATTTTATTTGCGCTAATCATTCATAAATGGAGAGAACAGGGCTAGAAGTTTAGGTTTATGGACAATATAAGGACAATGTAGTGCACTCTTAAAAAAATAAAGATTCCATCAAAAACCTTTAATATCCATGGAACCTTTTTATTCCACATTGCAGTGAAAAAATATTCTTTAGATCATTAAAATATTCTTCACACTAAGAAAAAAAAAATGTAAAAACTGTTTATTTAAAAGTTCCCAAAATAGCTCAGGGATAAAAAAAAAAAAATGGAGCCTTTATTTTCTTAAGAGTGCACAACCCATCGGATGCCTGACTGATTCAAGGTTTCAGCACATACAGGCACAAAATGTGAAGTGACTGTTTGCATGAAAACCTATTGCGTTTGCTAGCCAAAGCATTCAGAGCAGTCCCGGCTTGTCTACCAGGCCTGTTCATAGACTTTCTTGCACATGTTAGAGTTCTCCTGATGTAAAGGAAACTCTGAGCCCGGCACCAGCTGATCTCTGCTCCTCTTTGAGGAGAAAGTCTGTCCTGTTGGCAGTTTCTCCTGCTTGGACACAGTCTCTCTAGAGCACACCAGAAGCAAAAAACAGGTTAGTTTTGTTCATCTGACACATTTTTTTTAAATAATATAACCCATTCTCTAGCCCTAAAATCAGATTGGCTGAAAGATACCTGAAGGGGAAAGTGGTTTTGTCCATCTGCATGCAGACGAGGAAGGGGTACTCTGAGAACTGCACGGTGGTGATAAAGTCCAGGGTGGCCTCTGTCTCGAAACCTATTTCCACTCCAGCGCTTACGAAGTCTGTATCCACTGTCACATTACCGATGACGACCAACGCTCCCCTGCACACAATATCAAGGATGAGCTTAGAAAGTATGCTAAAAAATCTCGGTAAGCACATAGTAAATCCTCATTTATTTCTTCAGCATTGTTAGAATAATTTTTAATTTTAATTTATTTTTTACTTCAGCTTTCAAGAACAGTAATGCATCTCTGTGCAGATTTTCTATTTTTATTAATTCATTTATTTACATTGCTTAAAAGCAGAGTAGATGAGTAAAATTTTTAAATAATTGTTATTAATAAATAAAAACTCGGCAGCTAAATAAAATAAAAATGAAATAACAGTTTAAAACAAATTGTGAGTAGCTTAGATTAAACATAATTAGATTCAGTGTGATAAATTATAAACTTTCTGGATAAAAGTATCTGATAAATGATTAAATGTAAAAAACAAAAAAAAAAAACATTGTTTTTCTTAACTGAAATAAAATAAAAGATTAGATGGAAAAAACCTAAATAAAAATAATCAATTTTGCATCAACAGCTAACAGAAAATTAGTTAAATTACTAAAAGTACCAAAACTAAAAGGGACAAAAAATAAATAAAAAAGACAAAAGAAGACAAAAACAATATAACAAGAAAATTCAAATTTTAAAACAAGATTAATACACTTCAGTTCTTAATATTAATTTAAATGTTCCACATCAAGATTAAAGTTTATTTGGATGTGCTGCTAACATGGAAACTTGATTCTAAACTGCTTTTTTTTTTATATCAAGGTGTTTATGCTCATTCTTCCTACAACGCATGCTCCAGAGAACAACTTAAGATTTATTGCCATAGTCTCTTTCTCGGAGTCTCTGCTGAGTCAGTTTTGGTGTTTAGGCTCACATATCACATGAGACTGTCTGGCTCCATGCTTTCAACCTCCACCTTAAATGATCTATTCAGCATGGCTGCCCGTGATGAGTGGGCTGAGTAGAGGCATGCTAATCTTGTGCGCCCGAGAGAGCTGTGGTTTATTTCATATCTAAACATATCCCACTTGTGTCTGACTATGTGCGTCTGTGTGTGTAACTATCTTTCTATTGGTTTTCCCCACTTCTGTGTGCCCACACGCACAAGTGTTTACGTATTAGGTTGTCTGTCTATCAGTAAGTCTTTGTTTGTCTTCTTGTGTGTGTGTGTGTGTGTGTGTTTTCAGAGAAGGTAAAGCCTGCTGCCCTGATCCATACACCTGCCCCTGCCTATCCTAAAGGGCTGGCAGATGTAGAAAACCAGATGCCACCCAGAAATACCCATCATCAAACAAAGAACTGCAAGCCCACTGTGCTAAAAGTAAGGTAAAATATATATACATATTCGCTTGTTACAAAATTTAATAATATATACTGTCTTTAATGCTTCAAATGCAAAGATCTGAAATCTCGCACTGAGAGGATTCGGTTTCTCACAATCGATATCATAACCTAATTTTACCCTCAACACCTGATCTTTTACTCCTACCACAGCATCTTTCCATTGCCCTCATTTCCCGCCTGTCTCATTTTAGCCAAGTTGCCATTGCTTGCATCCACAAACTAATAGTAAGCAAGCAGGTGCAGTTGTGGCTAAAGATGTGGATTAGCATCGAATCTCTCTGAAGGATTAATGATGTTATAATAAGATGCACCGGCATCGTATTTACTGTCATTTGGAAAACCTAGTGAAGAAAAACTTCTGGCAATGGATTCTAAATAAGCAATTTAAGCAGTCGATTTGAATAAATCCATCATTGCATCCAAGCAACCAAGGATGAAATGCCTTCCACTGGGACATCATGGGCTGACATTTTAATTGGATTGGATCTTCGGATCTATATCTGAATGCACAACATCATCACCATGTAAGGAGTTTTAAAAGATCTACTGTACCTGTTGTTGACGCTAGTCTTAGACTCTCTGTACCACAAGCTGAACTCCATCCCTCCAGAGATATCGATGGCCAGACTGCCTTGGAACTCAGCACTGGCTCTTAAACCAGACTGAAGAGGAATCACCTACAAAGTGAGAAAGCAAGATTTTTTTAATAGTTTAAAAAGAAAATGTATTGCATCGATTGGCTTCTTTAGTAATTTCCACAAGCACATATCTGAATGTTTAAGCATAAAATTGTGTCCTTTTAATTCATTGGTGTTGAGTTTTTGGCTCAAATTATGCATTTAAAGTCAAGCTGGAGGTGATCAGCTGGGAATTTGCTAACCAGTTAAGCTCTGCCACTGAATTAAATATTTCTTTTTGAATCTTGGCTTATACATAGAGGCATTGTTAGCCTCGTGGGCAGTGCACCAACATACAGTGCCATCGCGCCTCGGGTGTCGCAAGTTCACATCCCGGTTCACAGACCGTTCCCGATCCCATCCCCCCTCTTTCACCCAATTCACTTCCTGTCAAAATTTATCTGTCCTGTAATAATTAAAATGCCAAAAATAAATCTTTAAGAAAAAAAAAAAAAAAAGAATAGAAAAGGGACTTTTTCAAACTGTTGCTATAAATTTAGAAATACACAATTCCCTAGAATATCATTATATGGTCCAATGTTAAAATTTGTACTTCTGGAAATGACTAAAGTAGTCAAACCTGTTCATGTAGTGTATTTATATTTTACATTTTTAGTGGTAATATCTTTTAACATCATACACTAGCATTCAAATGTTTGTGGTTGCATGATTTATCAGGAATACAGTAAAACCAGTAATATTGTAAAATAGTATTATTATTTAAAACAGCTGTTTTCAGTTTAAATATATTAGAATTTGAATGTCGTTTATTCCTCTGAATGCTAAGCTGAATTTTCAGCATCATTACTTCAGACTTTCAATAAAACATGATCCTTCAGAAATTATTCTATTATGCTGATTTGCTGCTCAAGATCAATGTAAAAAAAACAAGTTGTGCTGCTTACTGTGATATTTTTTCAGGTTTATTAGATAAATAGAAAGTTATGTAAATTGAGGTGAATGTCATACCTGTGAGTGGTCTGTCAGCAGAATAAGGCCCTTTACCACATTGATTGGATCTCCAGACATGGAGAACATCTTGGACATCAGGTCGCTGTAGCCCTTGAAGAAGGTCACTGGCCGGAGCTGCACATCCAACAGCAGAGCAGACATTCCAGCAAAAGACTCCAGTTCTTCTTCTCCTTCATCCGCCGTGGCTGCAATTAGAGTCTCTAAACCCTGTGCTTCAATTGTCACCTGAAATCCAGCATGATAGACACAAAGAACAGTGAACGTCTGGACACACATGCATGTTTATGAAATATGCTGTGCAACACTGTGTTGTGGTAATGATGAAGGTACCTGAAGGCCATGAAGGAGGTCATCTTTGGTCTGACCATAAATGTTCATGTTGCTTCGTCTCAGTACGCCAGAGCCAGAGTACAGGATGTCCAAATTGTAGGTGCAAGTGACATCAGAAGTTCCTGTTTTAAGATAGAAAAATGAGACACTGTTACAAGACTTTATTATTCAACAAAAAATGTAGGTCCAGCTTTATCATCACAGGAATAAATTACTCCAGGCAAAATTTGCTAAGAAAAACCAAAAACTTCTTACTCAATAAAATGAAATGTCTCTAATAATATAGTGCAGCTTATTTGCAAAACCTGTATAGAGACTTTGTATCGGGCAGCATCATACAAAAAAGGACCACAGATGTAAGATTTAAGTTTAAAGAGCAGGAGTGGACATGTGCTCACTTACGTGCCATGAAGCCTGAAAAAGCAGAGGATGACCCAGTCTTTGAGAATCTGTCATAGTTGTGGGAAACCATGTCCTTCATCACTTGCTGTACCAATTTACTGTAAATCAGACGTATGACTTCTTTTTAACACAAAAGCTACACAGATAATCATTAAGAAAACATTTGTTTATTTAGAGTCTAGAAAAGATCATTAGTGAATGAGACCCACCAGGCTGGCATCTGAAAGCGCAATATGTCCTGGACTTTAGACAGCATGTATTTGTTCATCTCATGTGGCAGGTGTCCAATAGAGAGTAGAAGATTCTTCACTTCCATATAGGATGGACTACTGCTCATAATCACATCAGCTGCCGCAGCACGAACATTCTTCTCGTAAATACGCTTGTTCTGATGGTATATATGGTTCAGTGTCTTTTTCACCTGTGGAAATAAGAGTGTTAAATGAGTAGCTGAAGAGTTGTTTTTGTGCCCCTACAGGTGATGGGGATTGATAATTTACCTCTGGTGTGATCAGCTGAGGGTCGTATCTCTGCAGCGCTGTAATGGCGATGGTGCTAAATGCTCCCACCTCAGACTCAGCATATTTGGCTAGAACAGAAACTCCCTCTGGCAGAAGAGCGTTCTTCAATGCTAGCAGGTACATCTGAACTTCAGACTCCACCTGTGTGCTATCAGGCCCTGCCAACAACACCTCTTTCACCTTAAGCACCGTCTACACATCAAACACAGATAAATACACAAAAATTAATAATTTACTTCATCATGACAACTCTCTACATGACAATTTTAATGTGTTGTGGTGGTCTTGGCGGAATAGATATGCTATGCTTCTGCTGCTGTATAATAACATCCACAACATGCTACTGTAAGCGTGTACTGCTGCACATATAACATGCGAAACCGTAAAAACATATGAAAAAATTTTCCTCTAATAATTTCTGGAAATGATTTGTTTGCAGTTTATATATGTACATATAATCATATGTAAACATTTATAAGTACAAAAATTAATACAAATAATAATCCAATGTGTGGGGACTCACCGGTAGTTCACATGCTCCTTTCAGACAGAGTTTCCTGAGCAAAGCTCCCATGATAATCACAACAGACTCTTTGATTTCTGTACTAGCAATCTTTCCTTGAGACAAATCCTATGGGGAAACAAGTCATGAAAAAATCTAAATCAAAATTTTTGCACCGTTGGTGTAACCTGTATGTGTGTGTGTGCATATATACTGTTATAAGTTATATAAAATGCGATCTTACTACCACAATACATTTTTTAAGATGAATAGTCACAGCAGTGAGGCTTTAAGTGGATGTGTGATTGCAGATCTCTTACCAGCAGGGACTGTAGCATGGTCTCTGTAGGGTGAGAAGCAAAGCCACATGCGTACAGGAAGCGCTCTTGCAGCACTAAACCTTCTTTTTTGCTGAAGTCCAGGAACTCCAAAATAGCTGAGAGAGAAGACGGAGTCTGAGCTGATGTTACTGCATCCACCAGCTGAGGCCTGGAAAGGCAGAGGAACAGTGTACACTGAAGGCTTAAGTGTGTTTGGTAAAAACAGTTGTATTGGTTAATATTTTTTGTGGAAACTTTAATGCATGTCTTGATATATAGAAAGTTAAAAGAACAGCAAAACTGGGGATAAAGTCAAACACAATCTTTCAATGGGAAATCTGTTCAATAAAACAAAAAGCTGAGTTTGAATCTTTGCAGAGACGTCTTAAATGTAATCAGTGTACTGTAGTTGCTTACTTTTTTGTTAGCAGCCTGTTAGCTACAGTAGCAAAATAAAAGAGGAGCTTGACTCTAATAATGTGTACACATGAGAAATAAGGGAGCACAATGAGGAGTTTTGTCTTACAGTACAGTCTTGCTGCAGTTGCGCAGTACAGTCAGGATCTCTGACTTGCTGGCTTTGCGCAGGCTGTGTAAGAGCGTCAGGAAACTCCTTGGGGCTTCTGCTTTAGAGAGTGATTCTGGCTCCAGCTGAGATTTCACCACTTTCCATGTGTCCATTAGCTATTGTTCACCAAAACAATACAATAATCAATTAGTATATACACAAATGTTTATAAATTCAACAATTTTCAGCCGAGTAAACAGGATACAAATTTTTAAGTGAAATAATGGTTTCACATCAGATTCATAAGCACAAACACAAATGCTGGTAAAAGAAAAGCATAGTAACTCACATTGGGGCATCCCTTGCATTTGGTTTTAACTTTCTCCACCATGACTCCAACAGACATGAGTTTTTCATCCAGAGACTTCACCACACTTGCAGCATCTTTACCCGCTACTTCTTTTGGGCCAACCTCAATCTTTTTAAGCATCAACGACTGCCTGTTGGAAATGAGAAGATACTTTAATTGCATTCATTAACTGATTTAATTAAGTTAAATTAATAGTTTTCGCATTTCTTTAGTACCTGGACAGGACTTTAGTTGCAGCTTTTTGACGAGCATTGATGGACAAAATGTGTGTTTCCTCAACATCAGCAGACTTAATGATGCCTTTCTCCAGAGTGATTACTGTTTCAGAAGCAGACTTCCCAGTGATGCCCAATACCTAAAAGAGAAGACAGAGTATGTCAATAAAAAGTGCCAGGAATTGTGTACACATGAGGTAAGATGAGAAAATAATTTTTTTTATCTTACTGGGCTGTGTGTAGTGAATCCCATCTCTTGTGTTTTGCAAGTATCCAAATGTTTTGTACGGATCACCTGATCTTTGGTGGCTTTGTACTCAACTAAACATTTCCCTGAAGCATCAGCCTGCAGAATACAGAGAAAGCATTTAAACTTAGAAAAACGTACATACTTTTAACACTTCAATTGAGAATTGTAATGGCATTTACCTCTGACATCTTCCCAGACTTTAGCTGCATCATTAGCATGCTGGCCACACCCCTCTTCAAGTTTTTGATGGTAGCAGGCTCCGCCTTATTGGCATACAGGCTTCTGATCTAAGTAAAATAACACAAAAGTCAAATCACTATGGAAAATATTTTTAAATAATTACACAAAATATAAGATATGAAACACATTTTTATCATACATAATGAAATGTTTATTACCTTTCCCATCTTCCACAGCACCAAGAAAGGCCTCTGAAGTGCCTCTAGCCTGACTTTACCCAGAATGCTTTCTGCTGAGCTGCCATGGAAGATGTTGTTTTTGCGGGAGCGCTTTCCAGCACTTTCAACTTGAACATTTGAAATCTGAGAACAGGACAGGAGAAGGTGATTTGCACAAGGGTTATCATCATTAACTAAATCTAAAACCATATATTTAAAAAATTACATCTCTTGAAATTAAACAAACATGAAATTTTATTTTATTTCTGCTAGTTGACAAGGCAGCATTTCTGATGTTCAATTGAAGCACTAAAGCAAGTGAAAATTCACAAAAACTACTGTATATTTAAAAAATAATTAAATAAAACACAACAAAAGTGCAAAAACTTAAAACAGTATATAAAAAACCTCAAAACATTAACAAAAAATTATTTTGTTGTTATTAAATGCCCTTAGTTCAACATAAAATATATATATTTTTTGACATATATGTAAGTAAGACTTAAATACAATTTCATAATTCTATTGTAAATAAGAATGTGTGCTTCCAGTATACTGCTAAATGTCATGCATTTATGGTAATGTTAACTTAGTTGTATATTATACTTGCATGCCATGTATCTAAGTCTGTTTATAATTTCACAGATGTAATGAAGAAGCTGCGTTTATAATGAAGAATTTTTTTAACGATACAGCTACATGACACTACAGTTAAAAACACATGAGCAGTCAAAATGTGTTCTTTTCACACCATGAAAAATATTATTAAAACATAATCATTGAAAATGTAATTTAAAGTAAAACTTTTACTTTACAAAGTTGTTAAATTGTTTATTATATTATACAGCAGGGCTTCTCAATCCTGGTCCTGGAGGTCCGGTGTCCTGCAAAGTTTTGCTCCAACCTTGATTAATCTCAC
>JAUCMS010000001.1:6667875-6686301 GCA_032357445.1 Enteromius radiatus
TGAAAGGATCATGTGACACTGAAGACTGGAGGAATGATGCTTTGTATCACAGGAATAAATTACATTTTAAAATATATGCACACAGAAAACAGTTATTTTATTGAAATAATATTTCACAATATTACAATTTATTTTGGATTTTTAATCTAATAAATACAGCCTTGATGAGCAGAAGAAACATCTTTAAAAACCATGAAATATCTTACTGACCCCAAATTTTTGAACGGTTTTGATAACCTTTATGTAACCTCTTAACACATAACAATGTGTTTTCCTTCTATTTGTCATTATCAAACCTGAAGGGACCACTAAATCATGTAAATATCTACCTACTCTCTGTTACTGGCTGTTAAGTGCACTATAAAATGACCCCTATAGTGACAGGTCACATAAGCACTGCAATCCCTAGACTGTGTTTGTAATGCTATCTAGCTCAAAAGAATGTTGCTGTAACATTATATTCATGCAATTCATTAAATCCACCTGCACTGACCTGTTTTAGCCTCTAGATGGAGACCATCTTCTTTATCCAATGAACAATTTCAATAGTTTAGACTTTGCTGTGTAACATTCAATATAAGCTTAATTTATCACTTGTATCAACCTATACTTTGAAATATATATGCATGTGTGTGTGTGTGTGTGTGTGTGTAAAGTTTTATTTATTTGTTATTGTTGTTGTCAGTGGAGAATTCAAGTGCATTTATTTTGCTAAAGTCATACAAATAATACTTATTTAAAAAAAAAAAAAAGAATTACAGATTTTTAATTAGAAAATATGAAAATAGTGTTGCTCATTATATCAACTAAGCAAAAATGTCAAGGATGTTAGCCTGATAAACATTCCCATTCCCTGTACTGTTTATAAAGCTTAACCATTAATAATAAAACTGAACACAAATAATATGGCATCAAAGATGAGTATAACATTCTTTACACTCCAAACAGTTCAGCAGTAAAATCCCTGTATTAATCTTATCTTATGTGACGTGTGCTTTGAGAGGCAGGAAACTTTTGAGTGTGTGTGCGCATGTGTGTGTGTGTGTGTGTATACAAGTGTTGGTATTCCCACACTTCATTGCCATCATATAAAATCATGTGAGCACTGTAGAGCTCATTCTGTATCAATATGTTTATACGAGTGCTTCTCTTCGGCCTGTTTCTGCTGCTCACTTCAGGTACAGTCAACTAACAAAACCTTCAGTGTTCACTTCACTTCATGTCTTTGTCTGAAAACATCCTCATTGTCATTCTGTGTAACGTAAAAATGACGCAATAGCTTGTAAAAACAGGCTTAACCAATTCTTTCCTTTCACAAAGAAATAACTAAATCAGTTCACTTTTGTTCCAGGGGCACAAGGAACACCCGGCTCATCTCGAAAGGTATGCAGCAATTATTTTGCTTTCAGTGAATGACTAACTAGTGTTTTTGTTTTGTTGTTTATTTAAAGTGCCCCTATTATGGATTTTTGAAGATTACCATTGCTGTAAAGTTTTAAATCTGATGCACTGTGTATAAAGTTATAGTCTCTCAAAAGAAAGAGTCGACTCTGAATCATTGAAACAAGTCATTTTAAAACAAATACCAAGCCATTTCATGTTGACGTCAAAATTAAACATTAGCATATAGCCCGCCCACTTGTTGTTCGTTTTGAGTTGTTGAGTAGGCTAAGTAAGGTAAGTCAATGAAAGTGTTTTTTGCATGCATGTCAGCCTGTTATTTGGAACTCCTTAAAACCAAAATATAACCTTTTATGATCTATAATAGGGGAACAATAACTTTTAGAGGTTAAAATGATTGTTATGCAATGGCACATGCATGTGTGTGTTACGCAGCCCGTGTGTGCTGAGATGGCCGAGATCCTCGCGTGCCCCATGAACTTCGCACCTGTGTGTGGCAGCGACGGGAACTCCTACGCCAATGAGTGCTCGCTGTGTGTGGAAAGACTGTAAGTCACATACATGTGCACACCCACAGCTGGAGTACAGTCATTATTATTATTATTATTATTATAGATTTAATTTTTGTGTATTTTTCAGGAAAACCAAATCTGACATTTTAATCACGAGAGATGGCAACTGCTGAGCTCTTGCACAACATACAGGATCATTAAGATCTGTGGTTACATTAAAGCATCTGAAATCCAATCTTTTTTCCCTGGCCTTAGAAGTTATACTTTTTTCACTTTTCATTTTTAGGTCTTGGAATTTTAAGTTTTTAGAACAAATGTAGGCCTATTATTTTTACCATATTTAGTAGATTTTGCTTTTAAAAATATGTCCATATATTTGTCATTATGTCTTATTCATTGCTTTTAGTTTATTTGATTTTAGGTTTTTTTTGGTATTTCAAGTTAAACAAAAATGAGGAGCTGAAAAAAAATTCACTAATTAGTTTCAATGTATTTTTTATGGGTTTAGTTTAAATAATACATACTACAAAAATAATAAGGATAAATAATTCTACAAAATGAAGGTTCATTAAAATTTTTTTAAATTTTGTTTTTCCTCAAACAAATTATTTTGCTCCATCCATTTTAAATAAATTATATTATATATTTAAATATAGGATTAAATAACATTATATTGTAAATATGTTTTTCAATCACCATATTTAAGGACAAGAACATTTGCACCAAGCTTTTGGCTCTACTTTATCCTAAACATTTACAGTATTTAGACTCATTTAACTTTAAAAATGTGGTTTCTGTTTTGAGAAATTGCAGGCAATCTTTCAGAAACAGTATTATATTTTGCCAGCATCTTGCGTTTGGTGTCAGCTCAGCTACCTGCTGTTCATTAGGAAATGACTCTCTCTGGATTGTGCAATTTATTATCTCAAAAGATTTACTCATAACTACTCCTTAAATGTAGCCCTGTCTCTGGCCGAAAGTTCAGTGACTGCCCTGCTTCCAAAAGAGACAAGAAACAGCCCTCCAAATTACAGTATCTGATTTCATATTTCCAGCACTCTGAGAAAAACATGGTAATGTTTACAAAGACATCAGCTGCTTATACTTTATTTCATGAGTTTGTTTGCGTTACAGATGACCATTCTGACGTGGCAAGACTGTCTTATTGTGTTGATTTATTAGCTGATATTAGTTTTATTCTTGTTTATTGCATTGCATTGCACTACATTTCAAAAGTGAAGGGTCTGTTTTTTTTTTTTAAATGAATAGTTTTTATTCAGAAAGGAATAAACTTAACTTGAACACGAGATCAACATATTACAATGATTTTTGAAGGATCATGTGACACTGAAAATTCAACAATAAATTACATTTTCAAAAACAATATTAAATAGTAATAAGGTTTTACAATATTACTTTATTCAATAGAGAAAAAAAACAGCCTAAAATTGCATTTCAACATTTTCACTCAATATTCAATGGATCCCAAGTTTGAAATATTTTTCATTGTCTAATGAAACACAACACTCCACCTCCACCAATCAAAATAAATCTTTAAAAGAGTACACAATATTTCACAAGTATTTAATTTGTATTTAAAATGTACTAAATACTGTGATCATGTACTCTTCTTTGATTTTGTTTTTAGCTCTAGAACGCAAATAAAGGCATTTTGAAGAATGTTGCTAACCAAATTGACCATTTACAATATGGCTACCGTCAAATGTTTTGTTAACAGCATTCTTTATAATATGTGCACAAATGGAATTGTCTCTTGTTTTGTATGACTGTGTCATACAGGTTTGTGCTAGTTGTTAGCTGGAATTCACAGTAGTGAGTTATTCCCCGAGGCGTGATCTTCACTGGCTGCTTTAGCCTTACAAGAATAATGCTCATGTCTGAAACAGACAGTCAACAAGCATGTAAGGCTCCCGGATAAGTCTAAGTTTGCCCATCTGGAATGTTAAAAATACAATTAATCTGTTCTTTAGTATGTCCTTCAGAAGGTCTTTCATTCAGACTTTTTCCAACAGTGTTTTCTTTATCGTTCAGAGGCAGCTGTGCAGTTTAATGAACTCTGAAGAGTTGCAATGAGCTAAATGTTTCTTGTGAGCTCTAGAGCTTTCATGGCTTGCCGATGTCCACTGTGATTTTGGTGTAGAGCAGGTCTTTTTCTATATCTACCACTTTGTAACTGAGCGATTTGATACCATCCATCTTCATTGTGTGTCGTGTGTGAGAAATTCTCTTAAATCTGTGACAGAGATGCAGCTTTAGAATGTCATTCAGCTTGCCTTGTATTCCTGAGAGTGTGTGTGAAAGAGAGATTACCTCTGTGGGTTTGGCTCATTTTTCTTGTCTCTTGGGTGACGAATCATTCTGCATTTACCGATGTCGCCGCTTGGCCTTGATATTTTCATGCCTTGAAATAGCAGCCTTCAAAAATAATTAAAACTCTTCTAAATTATATATAGGCCTACATGTATTATTGGACAGACTTAATAGTAATAGTAAGAAAATGATACATTTCCCTCACCTGTTAAAGATGTCATCATCTTCTCCTCCCCAGCCCCAGTAGTTATTGGGGAAACCATTGATCTTTTGAAATTGTGCTTTACTCATTGCTGATACACCCCCAAAATACTGTTTATATGGCAACCTGCATCCAAACAAAATCGAGTTTTGAATGAAAATTGGGCATACTGACAATAAGTATTTTATAAATGAAAAATCTGTCATTTATTACTGACCCAAATGTTGTTCCAAACCCAGAAGACAAATGAAAATGTTTGTGATGAAATCCGAGAGCTTTCTGCCTCTGCCTTGACAGCAAAAAACATACTTTTTGTGCGCAAACTAAAAGAAAAGAAAACAAAAATTACAACTACATTCAACAATTTCTTCTCTTCTGTGTCATCGCATTCATGAGTCCTGGTACTGTCGTGACCGTGTGTCGATCATTCGCATGTAAGAAAAGAAACTGTTAAATGAAGTCATTATTTTTGTTATCTTTGTGCACAAAAAGAAATCTCGTAGCTTCATAAAATTATAGTTGAATCACTGATGTCACATGGACTATTTTGCAAATGTCCTTACTACCTTTCTGGCCCTTGAAATCGGTAGTTACATTGCTGTCTGTGGAGGGTCAGAAAGCTCTCGGATTTGATAAAGGTTATTTTGATTTGTGTTCTGAAGATAAATAAAGCTCTTATAGTTGTGAAACAACATGAGGGTGTGTAATTGAGATTTTTTATTTTTGATAACCACATCTTGCCACATTACGATAATGCAATGTTGATTGGAAGAAACGAGTGCAGCTGCAAGATTTTAATATAAGAAAATGAAGAAAAAAGAAACGTGTATGATTGATGCCTTATCTAGATGTTTCATCATGCAATTGGAAATTTAGTTTTTCTAATTTATATGTTTTTTCTCTCTTACATAACGTGCCAACTCAGCACAATACCATTCAAAAATGTAGAGTTAGTAATCTCTATACTCACCAAAAATCAATATATCACCATCATTAGTCATGGTTCACTTTTTGTGCCATTACTCCACTTTATCCCTCATAATCTTGACATGTCCTTTGTTAATGTGTCATGTTTTCAATAGGTGTGTTTGGTCTGAAGCGGTGTTGTGCAGATGGATCAGTGTGAGAGCGTGGTATTTTCATGTCTATACACCGATCTGTCTGTGTAGCACCGTGTTCTTACGTTCCTGCAGGGCTTCAGCTCTGCACAGTTTCGCTCTAACCCCAATCAAACACTCCTGATCCCGCAAATCAAGCTCTTCAGGATCACTAGGAACTTACAAGATGGTGTGAGTTGGAGCTGGTAAGAGCTAAACTCTGCAGAGCTGTGTACGTAACCTGCTGTTGGTGAGCGCGTCAAAAGTCTGGTTAAGAAATTGCTCAAATATTCCTATTTATGTTATGGCTTAGTTCTGTTTGTTTTGTAAAGTAGTTGGTTTACTTTTGTTCAATAAAGTTGGTTCCAACCGTCAGGACTAAAATTACAAATAGCTGTGATACTTAGTGGTAGAGCTGCATTCTTTACTCACTGAAACTCACTGAATTATCACAAAAGCCAAACACAAAGACCAAACACAGCAATACCATCTGATATGCATTTCAGGTTCTGCCCTAAATGGTATAATGTTCATATTACATCACACACGACTTTTATTCAGCCTTTGTTCCTCACTCAAAATCTACAAAGAGTCATTCAACAAAGAAGTTGATGAAAAGATAGTGACAATTGTTCTGAGAGAGACTGTGTATACCATATATAGCCTATTGCTGATCTTTGCATTGCAAAGTAGGGCTGTGAATCAATTTTGGATCCAATCCAAAAAAGATTTTTGCTTATTCAGAATTATTTCATTTAAGGCGAATAACAATTTGATTCTGCATACTTAAAGGGTTAGTTCACCCTAAAAAGTAAAATTCTGTCATTAATTACTCACTCTCATGTTATTCCAAACCATAAGACCTTTGTTCATCTTTGGAACACAAATTAAGATAAGTTAGCTGAAATTTATAGTGTTATCTGATCCTCCATAGACAGCAACACAACTGAAATATTCCCAGAAACAAGTACTCCAAATTGGCGGAAGATGTAATTCAGGGTTTTGTAAACGTACCACATGTAATAACATGTTTTTGTAAGAAAAATATTTCTAGTTTTAAAATTATAATGTAAATGACTGACTGACTGACTGTGCGCAGAGTTTCAGTTTCTTGACTGAAAACTAGAAATATTTTTGTTACAAAAACCCATCCATCTGCTTCAGCGGACATGTGATAACCCCCCGAAGGCCTATCGTCCTGCATTACCAAGCTTGGAAGAGCCAGGATAAAAAAAATTAAAAATCTGACTGTGTTCGTCTAAAAGAAGAGATTCATATACACCTAGGATGGCTTGGGGGTGAGTAGCTTATAGTGCATTGCATTCACAGGATTACTTACTAAATGCTTCCCCTAAATTATTTAAATGCTTAGTCAGGGTGCAAATTACACAGCAGCCTTTATTGAGTCAAAATAAATTTTTTCTGCTAGAGTCAGTAGTGATTAAGTGATTTCCAGTATCGGTTACTTCTTGCTCTTTACCAGCTTCCCAATATTTAAGATTTTCTTGGGTTGACTGTTTACTTTACTCCACATCAGAGAGGGCCAGAGGAAACTCTCATGCTCTGCATATAGAGTTTAAACAGCTGCATTGCGATCGGTCCTGATCCAAATTAACCTTGATCCCTGAGCCATCTTACTTCTAACATAACAGGATATATAATGTATGCACGTCTTGGATTTGCTTCCTGTGCTTCAACTTTAGATCGTTTGTTTAGGCAAATACCTTTTGGAGCAACATAGGCAGCTGTTTTTTTAAGCTTCATCTGAGGTGGTACTAGAACGTCCATACACTGGTGTCACATAACAAATTTTATGTTACATGTTATATTGTGTGTATGGGTGGTGCTTGCCCCTACCTAAAACCAAACTTGTCCATGGACACAGAGAGGTGGCGTGGCTGGCTGGAGCACTTGTACGTGTTGCGGTCGTCCATGGGGATGATGTCTACATCACTGAAGACGAAGCAGTCATAATCGTACTCCTTTAGTGCCTCTACATAACCCACGTTGAGCAGTTTCGCCCTGTTAAATGTCCCCTCTTCTTCCTAAACAAACAACACAAAGATTAATCTTATGACTCACACAGAAGGAAACACATTTTTCTTGGTAAAAATGAATGTAAATAGATTAATCGTACACAGGTTTAATGTAAACGAGATTGCTTTGATATTGACAGGACCTTAAAGATCACAGCTAAATCAGTAAATCAGCCATGCATGGCCTCACTTTTGTGTTATAAAAACAGCGATATACTAAAGAAAATAAACAAATAAGCATGTATTTCCTAGTCTGCGTGAGTTTGCATGCTGATTTTCCTGTCAACAAGGTCAACAGGTGATGGAAAGGGGATAGAAATGACAAAAAAGAAACACAGAAAGGAGGAATTTATGTATTGATGTATCTAGATGTATTAGGTGACAAATAAGTGAAAATCTGTCTGCCTTTTGTTTTAAAGGAAGCAAAACTTAAGCAAGAAAAGAACAAAAAACTACTCCTGTTCAAAAGTTTGAGGTAAGGTTTTTTTAAATAGGTTTCTAGCATAACAACATATTTCTATTTCACATAAATATTGTTTTTTTGTTTTTTACTTTATAGTCATCAAAGTATTTTTAATGGAATTTTCTATGGGTTCCTTCTATTTAGGATCATGTGACACTAAATACTGAAGTATTCTGGCATCACAGAAATAAGTTATATTTATATTAGTTATATTATATTTATATAAGTTACATTTTGAAATATATTTAAAAAGAAAACTCTTACTTTACATCGTAATAGTATTTAACAATATTAATATCTAATGTATTTTTTAATCAAATAATTGCAGTTTTAAAATACTTATTTGAAAAACATTACAAAATCGTACAGAACCCAAATCTCAAACAGGAAAAAATATATTTGTAACATTTTCAAATGATGCTATCCAGAATGTATCAAAAAGTGTCCTTCAAACGGCAACAAAAAAAATTGGGTAGTCACCTAAATAGTGAATAACTTCAAAAATGATCTTATAAATTTTCATTTTTGTTATTCAATAAGAACATTTATTTTCAGACTTTTGAACTCCCCTCCTCATTAAAACTGATGGACACTGAATTATGGTTTTGATTAAATCTGAACAAAGTTACATTTCCTGAAGCGAGTAAGTAACAACTATTTCAAAACCCAGATTGACCATCTTTAGCACAGCAGCAGTCTGTGAGGCGGATCAAACCCAACCCAGCACATGAACATCCCGAGCTGTGTCATAAAAAGTACTTTTTACTACGCAAAAGTTTCAACACCTAAACAAACAGAATGGAACAGGTGTTCTGTGTCTGTTCTCAGGTTGCATTCCTCATTTTCCCTTTTGTTGTTATTGCACAGCAAATTTCAAAGCAGTCGAATGTCAGACCAAGCATGTCGCCTATGCAAAGCCAAGTCACCGCATTTCCATCCTTCAAGGTGAATGTCTCCCGAAGAAAAGTCAATGCTGCACAAGTATATGTAGATCTGTTTGTAGATCTATCTATCTATGTGTAAGTCTGTTGGAGGGTTCAGGTCAGCTCACTGGAATGTGCATGTATTGATTTGTGCAAAGTGAGTGTATCCGGGTATCTCTTCTCCACCCTGCTCTGTCATCTGTGTGCAAGTTAATAAATAGTTTGTGAGTGCTGTACCTGTTGAATGACATAAATCCCATAATCGAGCTGTTGTCTCTTTAGGATGGGGTGAAGGTAGTGGAGCCAGTACTTCAGGTGTTCACCTCTGTTTCTGAATGGGATGATTATTGCCACTTTTTGCAGAGCAATACAATCACTGGGTTTATACCTGCCCCCCATGACCAGCTGTGGATTGTCTTTACGCACCATATCCAAATTTACAGGCTCAGAAAATTCAACTCGCATTTGACCCACTGCAAAGGGGAAAAGGGAGAGACAGTGAGCGAAAGATGATATGAAAGTGGAACTACTCTTATGCAACCATCTCAAACAAGACAAACTTCCTATCTCTGTCTTTTTCTCTTAGTTTCTCTGTTTTTGTTTTTTTCCAGCTTTCTCTTTAACTCAGACTGATAAGAATGTAAAGCTTTGTAATATACAAAAAAAATGTAAGACAATAATAATAAAGACCTTTGTGTAACCTAAAGCTCATGTGTGTTAGCTTCTGTTCATCTAAGCTTCCTGTTCAGCTAAAAGAAAATTAGCAAACATTTACATTTAGAATTTACAGTCTTTCTTTTCTGGAAAAGGGACATAAATATTGATGACTCATTCTGTCCGGTGGGCGTGACCAAATACAAGATTTTCCTGGATCAACATCCTTGCTGATCCTGGAACAACATTCCAATCAACCAATCAGAATTGAGGGATAATTTTTCTGGAAATATCTGTTTTAGGCTTATGATCAGGGTTAGGTGCTTCTACACCCTTGTTAATCAGCTGTCATGTCCCACTGATTATAGGAATATAGGTTAGGGATTGGGAGGTTCATATTTTCGGACAGTAATGTTGATTCAGGATCACGTCTTACTTGACAAAATCACAGAGACCTGTCCGGTACACAGATTTTCATCCAATTATTTCTAGAATAAGATTGTCCCTCCCATTAAAACCACCTAAAAAACACTAGCAAGTAGATAGTAAATCACAGATGCTGGTAAAATATATCTTTCATCTGTACCACAGAAATGCACATTTTAATAGTAAGCCTAAGTCAACAAATGGAAGATAAAACAAATTTGCACAACGTCAAGCAATTTTGGGTGAGACCTGGGGCCAGTTGCATAAACTTTCACTGTTAAGTCAGTGTTTTAAGAGCTAGTCTGACCAACTAGCAGTCAGCCAAGAGTAATCCGTTTTATTTTTTAGATTCAGCTTAGACTAATATACATTTTTATGTAACTAAAAAAACAAACAAACTGTGACCAGTCTTAAAGAAAAATTACTAACTTTTAGGACTAGTCTTACTGTAACTAATTATAGCATTTTAACTCAAAATCCAGTTATGTTTTCTATGTTGGTTAAACAACTAGGCTAATTCAGATATTTCTGATCCTTTATTTATTCGTTTATTTTTGGAGTAAAATTTGTGAAACTAGCTGTAGTCTCTGGACACTGTCTCGCTCGCCCTCTCTCTCTCTCTCTCTCTCTCTCTCTCTCTCTCTCACACACACACACACACACACACACACAAAGAGAGAAGAAAAATGGTTTATATTAAGTTTAACTTACCCAAAAGCGGTGACGTCTCAGGACACGATTCTAGTACCGCGGGATCTTCTACGTCATCTTTAATGTCACTTTCATTAGAATAGATCAGTTTATTTACATCTACCTCTGTTCCGTTGCCATACGGGATGACAAGGGCTGCTGTTCTATGAGTTTGAGAAGTTAATACATCAGAGTCTAACTGATTCTTCCGGTAATTAGTGAATTTTGTGGGCGACACTGTTAAATAAAAAAACAGTGCAACGATGAGGTGAACGCCGCAGAGACACACGAGCGCGACGCAGGATTTAGTGAAGAAACCCACTTTAGGCACCAACTCCTGCATTCTCACAAAACTACAGGAGACCACTTCATATACGGAAAACAAAACACCTCTTCCTCGTCGTTCATCAGATGAGAAGGATAATCCTTTCCCTGAACTTGTTTTTCTGGCCACCGTAAATCACTGTTTTCTCGGCATTGATGAAGAGAAGTCTTGAAGAGCGCAGGTCCACTTAAGTGACAGTAGTGGGCGTTTACTTACTCACTTCTAACAGTAGAAAGGCCTACGACCTAATATTAGCATATATATTAAAAGGCTACTATAATAAAACAAACTAACAAACAAACAAAAAAAACGTCTTTAAAATGTATAGAAAATTTATTAGTGAAATTTATAGAGTTATTCTAAGTGGTTAATTTATGTGCGTTTGGAAATACAGTGGCCAAGACAAGAAGACACACTTTGAGACAAATGCATTTTGGGTAACACTTTATAATAATTAGTTAACATTAGTAACATGAACTAAGAATGAGCAATATTTATACAGCATTAGAGTTAGTATAAGGTTAAAGTTAAGGTTAATTTCAACATTTCTAATCCCTTATTAAAATCAGAAGTTGTTTTAACACAACTAATTCATGCTTAAGGCTAGCTAATGCACTATTAGCTAACACTAACAATGCATGATTGTATTTCCTTTAGCTGACTTTAACAAAGATGAATAAATACTGTAATGAATGCATTGTTCATTGTTTGTTCATGTTAGTAACGTTAACTAATGATAACAAATGACACAGGGTTACCGCGTTTTGTTGCATTAGCAAAAAAAACCCAAACCAAGTGACACTCTCAAACAGACAATTTCTCACCACTAACTTTTGTTTCTAATATTATTTATAATATTATATTAATTACTAATTAATTACTATTATTAATTAATTGCTACTTTTTATTCAAATTGTTGTCATCATGCATGCATAGTCATTAAAGTGATTGATTACTGATGATCTCTTCTTTTGTAATCAACAGTGCCCTCGTGTGTTGGTTTGAGTGATCAACCGCTATAACAGCTCCAGCTGTCCAACTCAGACCGAGCAGCCCAGCTAACTATCTTCAAGAAACGGCAAAAACACTTTTCCCTCTCTATTCTATTTCTATTTAATCAACTTGTTTACTTTTTATTTATTAAGAAAATGTGACCTTTTAACACCTGCTCTCTTTATTTTATTGTTATTACAACTAAATGTTTTCTTTTTATTTAAAAAAAGAGACCCTCTAGTGTTATCTATTCTTTTGAGTTGTTTTCTTTTCATATTTATTGTAAAAAAAAAACATAATAATTGTGTTCTGCATCAGACTAACCAAGACTTGTAATAGTACTTCAATATAATTGCTCTTTTGTAGGTTTTGATTGCTTTTATAAGTGTAAATGTTATCTTATTCTGCATCTTGTTTTAATACCATCTTAAGCAATTGATATTGATGTGTTGAATACAGTTAGCTAGCAGGTTTTACCCTTGTTTTGTACTGTACACATATCGCATTGCTTTGACTATTCCCTGTGGATCCCACTTTCTCACACGCCACAAATGTCCGATAAATGCCTGCACACTATTGATCAAACTGCTTTCAGTCATTCCTTCAGCAACTATGAAAACAACAGGAAAACAAAGCCAAACATGTGCTTTAGAAGTCCTTATATTACAACACATTTGATTGTAATTTCTCTGATTATGATTGTTTTGATCATTCATAAATCTGATTTGTTTTTTTTTTTAACAGAAGTGAGCACCATGAGTCAGGACACCTACATTTCAGCAGTGCTGTAACACGCAAACAGACAAATGGTGAGATCTGCTCTAGTTCAACAGCAAGTCTTATCTATGTTTGGACTACTATTACACAGTAACAGTACAGTCAATAAAACGCAGTGTCACATCTCTCTTATAGAGAGAGAGGCCTGGGTCAAAGGTCATACAGTCATGTGACTAGATATCTATATCCTGATTCATGAAGAGAAAGCTTTACTTCATGTCAGTACATTGGGACTAGATTTTGTTATGAAGGGGAGCAGCTTTATGGTCTAAACAGCCTTTCTATAAGAGACTGAGGAGAAGAGTATCACTCCTGTACTCCACCAGCAGAGCCTTTGCTAACTTCAGACATCATGTGAGTTACTTCTGCTTTTCAAAACGACAGGCGGATAATATCTGACATTATGCTTGATATTCTTCATGTACATTTTACATTTACTGTTTAGATACTGTTCGTTCTAAGAGTTAAATCCTCACTCGTTTTACGTATAGATTTAAAATAACGTATTTTAACATATTTATACAATTAAAACAGGGGTTGTGTACGTTCTGTTGTTTACGACATATTTATACTTACAAAAACATGATATAGATATAGTTAAAATGTATTTTAACTATTTATAAAATAACATTTTAGGGACCTAGAATTCAAGCCAAAAAAAAAAGTTGGGTCAACTTTTCTGTTGATAAGGGGAAGTGTTTTTAGGTCACTGGTGTGTGATAAACCTTATCGGTTAATATGCAGATAAAATATGTTTTTAGGACACAACATCTTATATGATAACAATATCTATGATGGTAATTATCTTAAATATAATGCTTACTTTGATTAGTAAGTGGGTCAGTTTGATCACAGGTTTATAGAATTGACTCACTGAAGCTGTTTTCATTCATGCTGTGCTGTAACCCCTCGCTCATTCGTTCTCATTTTTCCCTCTCTCGCTCTTTCTCTTAGGGAGGAATGTCAGAATGGAATGTCAGTGGATTTGTTCCTGCATTGCTCTCTTGTTCCTGCTGTGAGTGCTGCCTGCATTCTTCCAGACAAAACTCTCTCCCCTCAAGACCAACATTCAGCACTTTGATGCTTCACTGTAAAAATGGACATGATTACATGAATTTTAGATTATATTTCCATGCTTACTAGTTGGTGTTAACCGGTGTATCATCCATATCACCTTGGGTTTCATGGTGCATTAGAATTGTTAGACATCTATAATTTGTGCATTTGTAATATACTTGTGTTCCTTTGTTTTTCAGGTCTGCATTGTGTTTCTGCTCTCATTTGTACAGCGCAGAGCGAGGGCTCAGCCCTTTGAGGATCGCTTTCCATATCTCAGGGGGCGATTTGGCATAGTGGTGTGAGTGATATTTGAACAAAACCTGTATCTAAGCTTATACATGTATTTAAGTGCTTATTTAAGTGCGTCTCTGTGTATGTGTGAATTTCTTTGCAGGCCATTGGATTTCATTTGCAGTCTAAGTAACCGATGGTCTTATGGTTTTGCATTTGGTGCTATTGCTCCCAGTGTGATTCAGCTTTTCTCTGAGTCCTACACACCATTTACTGTGCCTAACTGGGCTAAAGGTAGTTTAAATATAACAATCCATATGTATCCATACATCCAATATGCACTGTAAATAAAGTCTTGACTAAAGGAGTTTCAGTTCATCTGCATGTGTGTCTCTTTTAGCCATTGTGTACCTGGTAGGAGCAATAGAAGTTGGTGTGGCCTACCTGCCATTCTTTGCTTGTCTTTCAACACCACACAGATTACTAGGAGGGGTTTTAGGTCTTCTTTACACACTCACATGGTACATTGAAACACTGTAGCTTTCTGTTTGTTGCTGTGGCTGCAAAAACATTTGTGGGTAGGTGAACTGACCGTTAATTTTATTATATTTCATGGCTTTCAGGCTCATTGTGAGACTGTATGACGTGATAAGCTGTCCCTCTGGAAGGGTAGGTCAATACGATTAATAATTAACTTTAATTTATTAATAGTTAACTCATATTATTATGCTTATATTAAGATTATGTATAATTCTCTCAGTGTTGAAAATGTGCAATAGAGTCTTGTAATGTGTGACACTGGACCACAAAACTAGTTATGAGTGGCAATAAATGAATAAATAAGCTTTCAACTGATGTATGTTTGTTATGATAGGACAATATTTGTTTGAGATAAAACTATTTGAAAATCTGAGGGTGCAAAAAACTCAAAAAATTGAGAAAATCCTTTAAAGTTGACCAGATGAAGTTCTAAGCAATGCAAAATTAAGTTTTGATATATTTAATGTAAAATCAGTCATTTTGAACCATACAGTGTATTTTTGGCTATTGCTACGAATGTATATTGTAGGTGTATACCTGCTACTTAATGCTGGTTTTGTGGTTCAGGGTCAAATATAATACAGAGGATAAATGCAAAATTAAATACCATTTTGCTGGTTGCAGATTTTAGGTCATTACGAGAAATTGATCATCATGTGGCCATTCTTCCTGTGTCTGTTTTTCCTGCTGGGACGGTTTGTGTATATCATTGTGAAGGCAGTAAGAATTCACCTGCAGCTACTAACTGATGAGGTCAGATCATAAGTCTCGTTGTAATTGATCTTATTTTACAATAAGGTTATATTTGGTAGAATTATGTAATGCAATAGCTTAAATAAAGGGACAATGAACAATACATTTACACGCATTTATTAATCTAAGTCAACTTCATATGCAAGTACGTTTTTAACATTTTATGCTGTGTAAATTAACATATATATAATGGACAAACATGAATCTGCATTGAACACTAGTGTATTTATAAATTAACGCAAGAGTAAATGTATCTCTGTATGTATATATAGAATGAGGAGGATCTAAACTTCCATCAGTTCATATATGTACAGACTCTACTGAAACGCCCCCCTGAATGGTACAGTTTAATTTTACATTAACATTCATTTATTACTGTATTCACACCAATCATCTAATACTCATTCTTCTGTTGTCCCTCAGGCTGGAACAAAAGAGTTGGTTCCGAAGGAATGTGTATGACTGGGATCCTCACTTTAAATTCCCCAACAGGATGATTGGCACCTCTATTATATCTTTTATTGGCTTGTACATGGTCAGTCAGCACTCTAATGCACACGTGGTTTATTGAATTTTTTTACTTAAAGCTTAAAAATGCAAATGTGTTTGTCTGTTTGTAGTTGACCATAGCAGACTACAGCTTGAGTGACTACACCTTTGACAGACTAGATGCTTTGATAGACTCACTTGCAGAGATTGCATCGTCCTGTAATGAAACAAACCATTTGTTCGAATCACTCATTCCCAGGATGAATGAGTTCAGCTTTGTTGCAAGAAGTAAGATCCACTTCTTTTTGTTTCTATCTTTGCACACATTTCACACTATATAACTATAAAAGTTTGGGGGTCAGTACTTTTTTACTTTTTTCTGTTTCAGAGGTGATTTTTTTACAAAAGGTTTTTTATTTGAAATTTTGAATTACTGAATTATAAGAATATTTCAAAATATGTATTTGAACAAATAAATGCAGCCTTGGTAAGCCGAAGCTTCTTTCAACATAAAAAAAACATGTATATTTTATGACATTTTATCACACAAATCTGACTTTTTTCTCACAATTTAAAAAAAGTTTACAATTTTGAAATGAAAATTTGCAAGTTATAAAGTCAGAATTGACAGATAAAAAGCTATTTTTAGAACATATCAGTTTTTTCTCACAAAATTGGACTTTATAATAAGTTTATATCACACCATTTTAAGAAAAAAAGTCAGAATTGCAACTTTATATCATTTATATTATAAGTCAGTTACAAAGTCAGAATTCTGAGATATTCCAAGACTTTATAACTTGCAATTGCAAATTTATATCACACAATTCTGACTTTTTTTTTTTAGAAATTGCAACTTTATATCTTGACTTTATAACTCACAATTACTAGTTTACGTCTCACAATTTTGAGAAAAAAAAATCTGAATTGTGAGAAAAAAAGTTGCAATAACCTTTTTATATGTTTTATTTGTTTGGGGAAACAGGCTTCTATAGCAGACAGATACATCTGATGCACAGCAAATTATTCACTGAACATTTTCTTTTTCTCAGGGTCTTGGTTGGCGACAACTATTTTTTCCACTGTGACATCTGTTACTTATACTTTTCACGTGCTAGTATGTTACAGGTATGTTTATTTAAGCATTCTTTATGTACACAATTCAACAATTAAGCACTTTTAGTAATTACCCAAAGGGAGTTTCATCATTACTAAACAATAAACTGAATTTATGACTGCAGGAAACATTTAAAGAGGTTGTGGAGGGGACAGAAAACCTTTCTACCAGAGAAGTTCCATAAACCAAGCCCCGCTGTTAGTGTGGTAAGGAAAGATTTTTTGTAAAGGATTTCATGAGGTTTCCTCGACAACAATTAAAAAAGCATTTAGAGACAGTTGTTAATTAAAATGCTTTTCTTACTCAGGCTGCTATAACAAGATATTCAGGCTGGCAGATTGCTTTCACTCTGTGGGGTATGTAAATTTACCTTCTATTCAGAGAGGTCAATACCTTCACGGGCGTTTGTCCTGCATGCTTTGCTTACTTCTGTAGTACTATAGCCATATTGACTCAAATTAATGATGAATTGACATCAAATGTTTGTTGTATCGATTAAACTGTGTTTTTTTGCAGGGTTTCTTATAGTTCACTTTGTGCAGTTTCTGTTTGCCTTGCTGTTTGTCTATGGAGTCATTCTACCAATCCAGAAGGGACACTTTCTCAGTTGGCTTTCCAATGTAGGCATCATTCTGTGAGTTCCATTAAAGACATCTCATACGTCATTTTTCATAGGCATAACCATATTTTTGAACTTGCCTGACAACATTATTTTTTATAGCTAACATAATGTTAATTCATTAGGATAAGCAGTGTTTCAATAGCATTAAACTGTTTTATGTGATTGCAGGCTGACAATACTCTTAGTGATAGCTTTGGTGATAGTGCAGATTATTCTGGTCCAAGTGTTTTTCCTGCAGGACAAACTCAAACCTGATGACAAAGAAAAGCCGCTTGCACTCAATAACAGGTAGGACAACTACAAATCACCTTTTTAATGAAAATCAAATAGATGAAGCTGTAAATATGACCTTAACGGTCATAAAAAGGTGTTGCTCTGTGGTTGTGATAAGTTGTTGTGAGTGATAAAACATAATATGCTCCTGTTAATAATTTTGTGTAGGTCAGATTTCTTAATGTTCTAAGAGAAGTCTCTTGTAATGTCACCATGGGTTGCATATGTTTAATATATAATACAGTACAAACAGTAATAATGTGAAATGTAATTTAAATTTAAAATAACAGACATGCTTTTTCCTAATAGTAAAGCTGAATTTTCAGCATCATTCCAGATTCAGTTTTTTTTTAGGATATTTTTAAATAGAAGTAAAAGCATTTATTTGAAATGCTTGTAATGCTATAAATGCCTTTGACATTGTAATGTGTAATTGCATTGCTTTCTTTCCAAAACAAAAAGCAAAAAAAATTAAATAATAAACAAATTGTAATAAAATAAATTATATCTCT
>JAUCMS010000001.1:6686401-6709832 GCA_032357445.1 Enteromius radiatus
GCATTGCTTTCTTTCCAAAACAAAAAGCAAAAAAAATTAAATAATAAACAAATTGTAATAAAATAAATTATATCTCTTTGTATGGTAGTGTATATATATATATATATATATATATAAAAGTAAAGAAATAAAAAAAAAAAATTAATTCTTTTAACAACCCAATTTTTCCTTCTCCTCAGGAAAGCTTTCCACTGCTTCAACTACTTTTTCTTCTTCTATAATGTGGTTATGGGGTTGAGCAACTGCATTTTGCGCCTTTTAAGCAGCTGCATTGTGGGTACATGGCTGGTGTCGCGCATTGACCGGACCATCATGCAGCGGGGCTATGAGTCCATGGATCCAGGTAATAATGACATATGCAGCACTATGCAAGAGGAGCACGATTAGAATTATTTGTTACATATATTTGCGTAATTAAATATTTTTGCATTTGCCAGACTGTAAGATTAATTCTAATATTTTTGCACAATGGTTATAATTGCTTTCTTTTGGGCAGGATATAGTACATGGATTGGCATGATATTTGCTGATCATTACCATAGCAACCCAGTTATGGTGTCTTTCTGCCATCTGCTGCTTGGCAGAACACTGGAGAAACAAGGACCTGCAGTGGTCTCTTATGCAACTTTTAGCAATAAAACAGGTAAGAACGACTCCAGATACGTGACAGCACAAATTCCTCTAAACACTGATCTAATGAATCCTGTATGCTGTTTGACAGGATGTTCAGTAGGGGGCAGAGTACGTGTGCGCTGGCTCCTGTTGTACACTCTGCTGAGGAACCCTGCACTCATCCTGCTGAGAAAAAGAAAAAAGCTGAACCAGAACGACTGCCAAGACCCACTCCTCTTAGCCCGAGCCATCACCTCACAGGCTCAACAAGCAGCTGAACTGGAAAACAATAAACCTGCAGAAACAGAACCAACACAGTCAGACATCTGAATTCGGTTCCTCAGTGTGAACACAGACTCCATGATTCAAAATTGGAGTTTTGTGTCTGTGACTATTGCACTATTGACAAAAGTAACCTTTAGGGGATATAAGACTTTTTTAAAAATTGTATTTCCTTTTCTACCTTCCTATAGTACATAACTGCACTCATCAAAGCCATTACATGTTTTTCAGAGAACTGGATTGAGAAAATGATACATTCGAGGTCTAATGCTTTTTGTGAGCTTCTGAAACTAATTTGAATTACGTGTTTGTTGGTTAAAACAGTGTTTTGTAATAAAGAGTTTGAAAGCTTTATTTGGGAGAATTAATTTTATATAAATTGTATGTGTCATAGGGTTGTTTTTTTTATTTTTATAAGCCCAAGAGAATATTCCTTTGCTATGATTAGATGTGTGAGTGATTTTATATGTTGGTGTGTTATATAAAGTTTTTGTATATTAAATAAAACAACTGCTCTCCAAAGTTTCTTACATCCCTTTCCAAAATACTGTAATAAACAAGAGAACATTATATTGAATGTTTATCATAATAACATAGTATTAATAGGCCTAATTTGCACATTGTAGCATACTTTTTTTGGTAATTTTGTTATTGATGTTTAAGAAGTGACTGCAGCATGTCTCCTGATTCCTTAGTGAATAGTTTTTAAATTTAGTTAGACTGGTGTGTGAGCGCATGACAGTCATCACCCTGCATTCTCATAGCATGAGTTTTATTTATCACTTCAGCACCTAGGTGTTTGCAATATTAAAGGCTGATGAACAAGTTTGTATTCTTTAAAGTACTGACTGGACCTTCATTTAAGCTTATTCAAGGACTTTGTAATTTATTCAATTATTTATTCACTAAGTAGTAGGCTAAATCACGTATGTGTATATTTTTATTTTCTTTTATTTGTGTCTGACATTTGACCTCAGTTCTTTTTCCGATGACGTAGCTGGAGTGATAGCAAATGCACGTGCGTGTGCGCGCGATATTACGGCTAAATTAGTGTGAAGACAAAAAAGACATTCAGGTGAGTTTTGTTATCAAGACTTCGAATAATAATGTTTTGGATTTGTTTTTATGTTTTAGGAAATGAGAGATGTCTTTACATGCAAAAAGAACTAGAATAATAAGGTTAAATCAGTTGTGTCGTTTGTTTAGCTAGTTAATTGACGTTGCTTGTCTGATGGAGTTTAGCCTTCCAGTCTTCCCGCCTGTCTCCTTTCTGATATTCAAGTTATTAAACGCTCATATTTCCCAAAAATGTATGGTTATTTTGACTGATAACAGCATTAGTCCAGCTTTACGATGTAAAAATATTGTGGGCTGCATTTTTGAGACAATGTAGGACTGAGAAAAGTGAAGGACAAGCGTAACCGAGAAACAAGATGAGAAATCTTACAAAATAGTATATGTGATAACTTGTTTCAATGTGACCCTGGACCACAAAACCAGTAATAAGGGTATATTTCTTGCCATTGTGACTTTTGGCTGTTATTTGAAAATCTGGAATCAGTTTTTTTTACTTAGGACTGGTTTCGTGGTCCAGTGTCACGTATGTATTTATGCTGTATGTATGTATGTCACGTATATGTATTTTCTTACATTAAAAAGGAGAAAACGTGAGAACTTTTTTTTCCCACTATCAACTAATTGATTTAATGTGTGCATTCACCCGTGAGAAAAATTATGTAATGGTATTGGTTAATTCTTGACTTTGTATACATGAAGTGACACATTGTGGCTAAAGGCTCTAAACATTCAATAATTACAAAATATGTAACTATAAACTTTAGAGCAGTTTTGGGTAGCTTTTATTCTTTATTGGGTCTTATTGGCCAAAATGCTCTATAGTTTGAGAGTACTGTATTGGACATGTTATGTGTCTTCATTAGATTGACTTTGTGTTTGAGTGCAGGATGAGTGACGTGGAGTTGGTGAAGAAGATGCTGCGAGCTGTTCTTCAGAGCAGTAAGCAAGGTGTGGCCATGACCCGTCTGCAGGGAGATTACCGGGCTCTGACAGGAGAGGTGATCCCTTACCGACGGTTTGGACATGGCAGTCTAGAGAGTTTTCTGCACAGCATTCCCGGTGTGGTGCGGCTTGAATACTCCAGAGCTGGAGAGGTGATGCTTTGAGTTAATCTAGTGATACACATACCTTTCTGTGTTTTGTAGACAATATACTGTAGTATGTTATTTTCTGTATTTGTTGCATAATATACATGCACACTACTGATTTATTTGGTTAAAAATACAGCAAAAACTGTAATATGGACATTTTTCACATTTCCGGGTTTCTCAGCAGTGGACATAGTCATAGTTGGGTTAACTTGAAGAGCAGTGAATGGGACCGTAACACAAATATATTTTTTGCATTCCCATTTGCTTAAATGGCAAAAGGAAAAACTTTCAAAAAAGGAAAAATAAAATTGACAGAGACTTGTAACTGCAGTCAGAAGAAAGAACATTATCAAATTTATCATCCCTCCCATAGTTTTCTGTGTCACATGATTCTTCAGCAATCCTTCTAATATGCTGATTTGCTGCTGAGGAATCATTCCTGTCTACACTGTGATTTTTGTATGCGTTTTTTCTTATCAAAATGCAGAAAATCAAACTTGATCTGAATTTTTATATGACCCACGAAAGTTTCAGAAACTGGTAAACGCTACTATTCAAATTTTTAGGGTTACTTGTATATTTGTATGAATTCATAATGTCATGGTGAACTGATTTCGGATTTTGTGTAGCTGTAATAGAAATGTCAGAAAATAGAAAAACATAATGTAATTAAAATATTTTTTTTAAAAGTAAACTTTGTTAAAAACATGTTGTTGTTTTTTTTGTTGTTGTTTTTTTTGTTAACGTTTATTCAAACATGAAATCAGCGTCAAGTTATTGATTACTCTAAATATCATCATGCCAGCACCAAGCAATAATATGAGTGACTTTATTTGCATGTGTGTAGGTCATGTGTTTTGCTGGTGTGTGTGAGGAAACGGCACACATCGCACAGCTGGTCGCCCGGCAGAGGAATGTAAAGACCGGCTGCTCTAAATTACTGAACTTTCAAATGAGAGCGAGGTCTTCATCTCTGTTTTCACATAACGGTAACATGCACAAACAAAATTAAAATAACAAAAATACTTTCATTGTCTTATAAAATGCATTTATTTTTGCCTTATTTGCTCACCAACTCCCAAATCATTTGCTCAATGTGATTGGTTGATTCCCCCCCCTCCCTATAGGGTCTTCTGAAAGGTTTTATTGCTCTATTTTTGCCCATCAAGCTTGTCTGTGTGCTGAGTATAACTCTGCCGTTCACAATTACCCAATATTGCTATGAACTGTTTAGCATCCTGCACTCTGTCATGCATCCCTTCGAGGTATGTATTTGTTTATTGATGTGGTTTAACTGTTTTGGTCTTCACAGTCAAACCTCGCTTGTCTCTGCGGCAACCGGGCCACATGACTCATCCCGCTCAAGGCTCCACATCCAAATCTAGTTTTTACCCTAACCAGAGGCAGATTTATAGTACTGACCTTCCCTCCTCCCGGGTTCCTACTCGACAACCGAACAGGAAGTCACCAGGGTGAGTGACTTGGGACAAAACGTTCTTTTAATACATTCATCCCAGCACTTACACTGTATGTGATTTTTAGGTCAGAGGGGAAAACATTTGCACCCAGCAGGGTCAATACAGAGAAAAAGACTCCGCCTTATAAGACCAGTGGGACACCAGGTAAATCTGTTTGGCCTTTTTAAAAATTTTATTTTGTTTTTTTACTTGTCTTTCAGTGTATCGTCATGACAATTGCAAAGTTGAACCAGATACAGTATATTATTTAAACAGAATCCTGAAACATAAACTTATTACTAAACCTAATGCTTTAAACCTAGGCTCTTTTTTCTGTCTTGCAAGTGATGATAAAGGAACAAGTCTTAAAAGCTGGAAGTCATGCATTTGTGGTTTAGTTTGCATGTACTTCTGGCAATTATATTTATTGGTCACATCTTAATTTTTGCAATAATATAGAAGCCAAAGGTACTGCCCTAAAGGCTTTTTGTCAAGAGAATCAGGGCAATGCTAACTTTTGGGTTGGCCTTACAAAAAAAGTATTTACTACAGCACTTTGTTTTCTTTCTGGATGTACTCCTATTGTTTAATAATTTTTGTTTTTGATATTCAGTCAACAATAGTTTGATGTTTGTGTGTTGTTTCAGCTCAACAAAAGCCTGTAAACCGTGCTAATGTTGAGCTGGTTCAGGGTCGAATTAAACAGCTTTTGCAGAAATACTGCAGTGGAGTCTGGCTGTCAAAAATCCCTCAGCTTTATAGGAATATGTTCCAGGAAGAGCTCCATATGCACAAAGAAGTGGTGACATGGACACACATTTGCACTGTGAGAAAACTAAAATACACAAACACAGGATGACTATTAAAATGAATCAGTCTATCAGCTCATATTTAAGTTGATCTCGATTGGTGGTGTTATCATTAAATAAAACTATAACCATTGAACTATTCCTTTATGTAATAAAGTTCTTGACTGCTATATGGTAAATGATGCTTTGTTTTATTTTTTGAATTGTCTTAGGTTGAAAAGCCAGGCAACAATAACATAGTTGACCATCTAGTGTATCCTGTCTTGGATCCTGCCCCAAAACCAAGCACTGTTCGTGCTGTAGCTCCATGCAAGCGGTCTCCTAACGCAAAACAGCCAACACCTGCACAGCAAACTACCCGCATCCTCAGATCTCTTGCCATTAACATTCCTCCTTCAGCTCAGGAATCCCAGCCACCTTTGAGCCCAACATCGCCCAATTCCACCAAACTGGATTTCAATCTCCCTGAAACTCCCAAAGCACACCTTCACTCACCCATGACCCCTCCTTCCACTCCACCTTCTCACCAGCCTCTGACTCTAGAGATCAAGCAGAAGCTGCGGCTGCTGCTCAATAAATACAGCAATGGCATTTGGGCTCATGCACTTCCACAACTTTTCCAGGAGGCCTTCGGGTACATTTGACCTCTGCCACTTTTGATCAGTTTAAAGCTGCAGTCCTTAACTTTTGCCTCTTTGTTAGCTCCCAAAAAATTTGATGAAGTATAACAATAATTACCATTTGCAGCATTTGATGTGATAGGAGCTAGCTCGCTTAGCTCCCATCACATCAAATGCTGCGAATGATTATTATTGTTATACTTTATCAAATTGTTAATGTTAACAACATCAGCATTACATGACTATGAGAATATTGTGTATTAGCATGTAGATTTCAATTTATGTACAGTCTAATTCTAATTCACATAATGTGAATTTCATATTAAGAAATTCTTTAACCCTAAATGCAAACTATGCTCCCTTCAAATTTTAAAATCCAAATCTTGTGCAATAAAAGACTGATAACAAAAGAAAACTGGAATATAATTTAATTTCATGCACATGTGATTGATATAATCCTTTCTGAATTATAATCTGAATTCATAATAATATTTTGACATTTAATTATTACAGATGCTGTGAGAAAATGCTATAAATGATGCACTACCTGCAGGATCCTCACATGTGATAGCCAAGTAGCCAGGACAACTTCATATACTTCAACTTTACAAACTGATGTAATGACGCAGTGCCATGCTCGAATTTCCCTCGAAAACCTACCCGTACCACTCAAATTATAAAACCTGATTATAAGATAACTGTTGTAAGATTATTGTTTTGAACATTGCCTGGTTATGTACTTGCTCATATATTGGTTTTGGATCATTTTTAACAAAAACAAAGTTACGGACTGCAGCTTTAATGCATCCTTACTAAATAAAAGTAAAAATTAGTTTACTTGTAGTTTTTGAATGCACAAGAGACATTCGTACACTATCAGACATGCTTTCGATCACTACTATTACTATAATAGTACTGTTTGTACTATAATGTATGCGAGAGTATCACAGTGCTTATCAGTGTTGTTTTTTCTCTCTCTCTCTCTCTCTCTGTCTTGTCTCAGCTGCGTGTTTCCACAGTATGTGCTGGAGGATCTCTCTCTTTTGGTAGATACATGCATGGTTGAGTACCCCATGACAGACAATCGAAAGAGAGCCATACTTTACGCACTTCCATGCCAGGTACAGACGCAGCCTCGTCCTCGCCCACCACCGCTGGTTCTGCCCTGCACTGGCAGCCCACGTGTACCTCCTCTGATCATCCCAACAACAGAGTTCCTATCCGTTTTGGTGATGGAGGTCAGCAGCACAGACAATATTGTTCTCAGGTAGAGCTCACAAAACCACTATTTTATTAGATACAAGATTCCTCTCTAGTTTTGTATCATTAGGATTATTTAAGATTGTGGATTCATCATGGTGTCTTATTATGCAGGTTTGTAGGGGAAGGCTACTCTAAAGCTCTGGAGATGTTGGAGGAGGGCATGCTACAATACTATAATATGGTTGGAGCTGGACTTTGTCTACTCTCTCCAAAAATTGGACAACTGGTGGCAGTTGCTATAGAGGAAGATGCAGTACTGAGAGCTCAGGTCCACCTGCTCACAGAGGACATTGTAAAGGTATCAGAGTCTGTGTATAGGACAAAGTCAGTTTGCATTAGATGTAACTCAAGCTTTTCCCTTTTTTAGGTGTACTGTGTGGATCACGGGTTCTTTGAGATGGTCAGCAGGAAGAAGATACTACAGCTGAGGGATCAATTCCTAACGCTTCCCTTCCAGGCAACCACGTGCCAGCTTGCAGGTAAAATTCATCAGAGGCTTTTCTGCATATGGAGCATGGAAGCCTGTTAATTTTTATTCCTGAAATGTGAGATATAAGCTGAATTGTGAGAGAGAGTCACGATCACCTTTTTATTTTGTGGTAAATCAGCTTCCATACGTGATTTTGTGTTGACTTTCACGATCTTAAATGTTAGGTTTGGAGCCATTCAGTACAGATGGGGTAGTTCTAAAGACTTTGGAGTCATTAGCTGTTGGCCGCACGCTGTTGGTTGAGATTGTGGAGCGAGAGGACACACCGGTTATTGTGCTGTATGACACTTCTGAGAGCACGGATGTGAATGTGAATGCTGTTTGCTTGAAAGCCCTGCAGGATAAATCAATGGAGAATCCTTTACAGGTCTCTCAGAATTACATAAACTTGCATGAATATTAAATAGCTTCACATTTTCAGAAACTAATTTCTATAATTACAAAATGAATAAATAATAATGCCCCTCTTTTCCATTTTATTCAGGTGAACAGCGTGTACACAAATGTTTGTGTGACAAATGTGTGCTCTGATGGCAGTATTTGCTGTCAGCTGCCTTCTCGAGGTCAGGCCAAACTCAAAGACATCATGGACAAGATTGAAGCACACTTCAGCTCTCAGGTAAAATAGTTCAATTCAGTTGATTAGGCTTCTGTTAGGAGGTGTAAATGATTACCAGACACTAAAGGTCTCTTGTTTGTTTCTAAGTTAACATGGGAGCTGTTGGTGTCCAAGCCGTTCTGTGGGAAAGTGTGTCTAGCTAAATACAAAGGCAAATGGGCAAGAGCAGAGGTGAGAAGACTGCCTACTCCACACATTTAAACAGACATGTGTACTGTGACAATTGGGGCTGCACTATGTTTTGAAATAATGTGGAATATCAGATTAGAGTGAGGTGTGTGCTTCTCTGGGTATTATGTTCAGAGGCTCGGTTTACAGTTTTGGCTCTCAATTCTGGAGTTGGTTACTTATAATGTGCTTTTTAAAATGTGTCCAGCCTATTCCGCTTGACTTGTATTGTATTAGAATTATAATTTTGCAGATGTACTTTGCAGTGATAAGAAAGATTGGAAATGTGACCTGATAAATGGAAAGATTTTTCCAAAGTCTGAATTGGTTCCGGTAACAATGTAAACGTTATGAACACCAATATTGTTCAAGTTAATTCCACATAGTTCAGCCCTAAGAGGATGGATTGCACTCAAATCCATTTCTGATTTGTTATTCTGTTGTTCTGATTAAAATTCATTGTTCAGATTTTTCATTAACCCTTTTTTTTTTTACTTTTCATTTTCATTGCTTACATGAATGTGTCTATCTATGTATACATCTATGTATAGATCATTAACCTTCATGGTAGTCAAGTGTTGGACATCCTGTTTTTGGATCTGGGATATCCTGCTTCTCTGGAGGTTAGTGATCTCAGAGAGATCCCTCGAATCTACCTCAAAGAGCTCATCACCATACCACCTCAGGTACACGCATAGATGTCATTTTCTTGCATATTTCTTACCATTTATGCTCATCACTTGCCACAACTGAGCAGGCCATTGTTTCAGTTGCATCATTAAGCAGTTAGTTTTTCCGCTTGACTAAAAAAATAAATAATAATTTTGCATATAGACTATGTTTACTTTGCAGAATTGTTTTATGAATTAAAGTAAATGTTTTTTGCTCTGTAGGCTATAAAGTGTACTCTGGAGGAACTGAATGCAGATGGGAGTGTTTGGCCTCCTGAAGCTGTTCTGTGGTTGAGAGAGACAGTCCTCAACAAAGTCCCCAGTTGCATGAAGGTCTTGCACATTCAGTTATTAACTGAAATGTTATAAAAAAAATTTAATATTCTTAATCTAAAATTTCCATTTGTTCGCATGTTTGTTGTTTAGATAGTGAAGCTTGATGAGACCAAGACTGTGCATATCTACCTCTTTGCTGGTAATGGAACCCAGGACCTTCAGAGCAGTGTTAACCGTCGACTTGCCGCTTGTCCATTCTGGAAGCGGGATGTCCACTTCAACATCACCAGGGTTTCTGAACCTGTCCTGCACAGGGCAGGGGACAGCTCCTATACAGCTCCCACAGAGCCTAATGCCCTCACACTGCCCCCTCAGCTTGACTTACCAGTGGTCGGGCAAAACATGGATGTGTTTGTTTCTGTTGCGTGCCACCCTGGGCACTTTGTGCTGCAGCCATGGCAGGATCTGTACAAGCTGGTGGTCTTGATGGGAGAAATGATCCTGTTCTACAACAAACAGGAAGTAACCCAAATCAGCATCCAGAAGAATAATGTCTACGCTGCTAAGATCGACAACAAGTGAGATATGAGTGGCACCTTTAATTATACTTCCTCAAGCTTATGGAACGCTAAATTCATTTGTCTTTTTTTTTTTTTTCTTTCACTCTCCTCTTGTCTTATCACTTGTCTATTTATAGTTGGCATCGTGTTTTGGTAAAGGGCGTCTTAACCAATGGGTTGGTCTCTGTGTATGAGTTGGATTATGGGAAATATGAGTTGATCAACTACTCCCAGCTCCAGCCTCTCATTGATGAGTTCAAACAGCTGCCATTCCAGGGAATTTCTGCTCAGCTGGCGGGTAAGGGCCAAATGGAATTAAAACTGATTGTCTTTTACTAATATTTGTGACGATTCCATGTATATTCCTTAACAATAGCCTGAGAGGTTTATCTTCAGTGTTAGGTTTCGTATTTTTTATGACAATATTTTGCTTGCATAGTCTTCAGTATGTTTAACAACCAAATAAAAATGTTTAGAAATTAGTTTGATTTTATCAAAGTATCAAATATGTTCTAAATAGTTGATGCTTCACCCAGGCCCAGCTCTATAGCAAAATATCTTAAAACTGTAGATGCTTTTGATTTGTGAAATGTTTGTTTTCAGGTGTCAAGCAAGAGGTCTGGGCTGAGGAAACTTCTATGGTTTTCCGGAACCATGTTGAGAAGAAGCCGCTGGTGGCTCAGATCGAGTCGGTTGAGGAGGGGGAATGGCCCTGGGAGCGCAAAATCTCAGTCTACCTAGTGGACACCACACAGGAGAACAATGACGTCTGGATCCACAACATTATGGTGGAGTTTTTAGATGAGATCAACAGAGCAGCTTGAGACTGTCACCACTTCCCTTTCCTAGAACCATGCTGTGGCTTTGAGCCTGAAGGAATCTCGAATTCAAGAGCATTGACTCTAAATGTGTCATTTTATTCATGCATGGTCACAAATTGTTTCAGTTATAGTTCTAAATGCCATGAAAAAGGGATTTCTTTACTTTTTTTTGCTGTTATATAAATACTAATAATCCATTTCCAAAATTAACTCGTTGAAACCTGAACAACCTTCCTTTCTGTGTCTTTACAATAGGGCCATTTGTCTAAGTAATTTGATTTTTATGTGTGCATTGTGTGAGACACCACTGCTTGTATTGTACTGTTATTGATTTTTGCACTGGTTTGGTTTGTTGATCTTATTGTGTGTTTTCTAAAAAGAAAATGGCCTAATTGTAATTGAACATTTGTGTTCAGATGCTCAGGTTTGTTTTATTTCCACGTTAACATTTGGTTCGGCGAATTAAAAAGACAACAAGAGACACTTGGGTGACTGTCCTGTCTTTGCAACTTGATATTGGTAAAAATGTTAGCCTTGGGCTGTTGGACTCATGCTATCCTCTGATTGGTGGGCTTGAGATTTGGCGTCATTTGATTGGCAGTTCCGTGCGGTGGGCGGAGTTATGTTCTGCGCTACTCCGGGTTTGTGGAAAGTCTTTGATCGCCACCGACTGCTGGACTTGCTGAAAGAAAGCTGTAGCAGTAACTGCTTTTAATATTTGGACTTTTCTCCGCCGTGTCAAGCGCTGTTCTTCTATGAACCTTGGACTTGAGAATACATTGCTTGAAGCAGCAGCGCATTTGTGTGAATTAGCGGCTCCGAAAAGAAACCATATCTGGTCAAAGTATTCAGCTGTCACATGCGCTATATATAGTGTGGGATAAGCGCTGTCTGAAGTAAGTGAGAAAGATAGGCGCTCCGGTGCTAACACGCTTTGTTTTCCTCATCATTGCAAAGTCATGAAACGTATGAATAAGTATGTTAACAGAATTGATAAACATCGGACAAAAGGATAAGCTAGCCTTTATTTGGTTAATAATTTGGCTTGATGTTTTAAATGTGATATGGTATCACACGATGTGGTATCTTTATTTTACTAACATTAATTAAGATGCAAGTTATGTATCTTGTCTCTCCTAGTCAGAATCAACACACTTTTATTCAAGAATCATTCATTTCACTTTTAACTGTAGTGGAAAAGTGATTTAAAGAGCTAGAAATCTGTAAATATTACCTAGTTTATTGATTTAGGAAACCTAAACTAGAGGCTCCAAGTCAAGGCAGTGTGTCAATAATAATTTTGCATTATATTGTAGTCTATGTTGAAGTTAGCTGGTCATTGTCCTTGTCTGTTGGATTCATCAAGGACAATGGAGATGGTGTGAAGAACAGATGCCAGCCGTCAGTTTGTAGTAGTTCTTTTCGTGTGGATGTATTTTCATAATGACACTATTTGTCTAATGTTTAAGATTATACTCTAAACATTTTTTCTTAAATATATGCAGCATGTATTTTACACACAGCAAGCATAAGTTCAGTTTTCAAACAAAACATTTGGGTAAGAGGCGTTCAGATGCTTTTAAAGCATAGACATAAACGCAAAGTATTTGTGCTTCATCTGGTTGTTAAATGTTAGCAGTTAATGTGATGAAGTACACCTGTACTACTCTGCTCTCCATAACCCATATGCTTTCAATTTAGTCCGAGTAATCCACTTGAAGTGTTCCTGCCTTTTTTTAGTTTCTTCTATCCCCTTCCTGCAGTTTATCTCATTCACCATGTTCCGTAAAGAGATGGATAAGTACCTGGATGTGGACGAGGATGAGCTATTGCAGAAGCTCAGCGAAGAAGAGCTCAGGAGACTAGAAGATGAACTTGAAGAGCTGGATCCTGATGTAAGTGCACTTAAAACAAGTCTAAAATTGGACTTTAAGAGCTCCGTAATGTGAAACTCAATTCATAAATGTGCTCACACAGTTCATTAGTCATGAAACACTTCACAAAATACGAAAGGTTAATACTCATTATTTATATTTCTGTTTATGAACAAAAGCGGGGGGCTGTTTCATAAAACAAGTTCACCAGACAAGTCAGGTTTATTTCAGTTAGTCGAACTAAACCAACTGATAATTAGTCAGGCTAACTAAAATAAACCCGTCCTATTAAACTTGTTTTATGAAACAGGCCCCTGATCTGTAAATATAGTATTTAGACTATAAGATGTGTGAAAGTGTATAAGGGAGACCTATTGTACATCCTGTGTTTTGTAGCGGGGTTAGTTTCATCAGGCTGTTGTTTTAGTTTTGTTTGACTGAACTGCATTATTTTAGACGTAGTAGTGTTTGTTTTTCTGCTGCTGCCAAGTCTGATTGTTTGTCTGCACTGTGGTGTTTGGTTGTGATGTTCGTTTGTTTGTCTGCACCATTTTTTTTGTTTTTATGTATAATGCTATATGCTTTACAGAAGTGTGTTTTTACCTTGTCTGGTTTGTTTGTTTAGACTGTTTGTCTGGACTGTTCTTTCCGAGTGGGGTATGTTTATCTGGATTATTGCTACGTAGTCTGGTTTGTTTGTCTGGCTTTTGTTGTTTCCTAGTTTTTTCATCTGGACTGTGTTGTGTAATGTGTTGTTTGTCTTTACATGATGTTTGTTTGATGATTGTTTTGTTTTTGACTGTGTGCCATTTTTGTTTAACAGGCCCAGTTTGTTTTAAAGTGTTGTTTGCTACCTGGTCTCATGGCATAAACTTTTTAGTGAGACACAATATACGTACCAATAAGTGCATATTACTGCAGGTAGTAAATCTTTTATTCATAATTTACAGACTTTTGATTAATAAAGCATAATTTTCACACAATTACTTGAAGAATATCATGTTTATGACTTCAAAATAGTATTAATATTCTGGGATATTTAAAAAGTGATGCTTTTGAACGTTAGCATTACACTTCATATCAAGCTTCGTATCTATGGGTTTTCAAAGATGGTTTGTTCGGTAGCCCACGGCGTAATGTTACAGAGATGTACTTGAGAGGCAAGGAGCTCTGGTTCGAATCCCGTGTAACAACGAAATCTGTGTAAAAGGAAGTTGAAATGGCACGGATGATAATGTGTTTTCATATCAGTTTTGCTTTTGTTAACAGTATCAGGTAGGTTTGGTGTAGGGGATATTTACAACATGTATATTATTAGTATTAACTTCCACTGATATTTCAGTTCAGTATCACCACAATACATACCTATATGTATAACATAATAAAAATTATATTATTTTTAAATAAACATATTTTTATGAGACCAAGTTGGATTATTTTTATTAATTATAATGTTGTTAGTTTTTTGTATAATGCTTTCCTGTTTGTAATGTGTTGTACAACACTTTTTTTTTTTTTTTAATGAAACCCACCCATGTTTCATAGTTATGTTTGCTTGGCTGGACTGGGTTTTTATTACATATCATGGTGTTTGTTTGATTCGACTGTGTTGCTGCCTAGTCTGGTTTATTATGTGCTGAGCATTTCTATTATTGTTTGAGAAGACCACTCAATTCCTGCTGTTTTTGTTTATCTGGACTGCTTTGTATCACATTGGCCTTTCTGGTTTAGACTGTGGTGTTTTACAGGGGTTGGAGTGTGCACTGTTGTATTGCAGTATAATGCTTTAAGGGGGATTGAAATGGTTCTCTCTGTTAGTGTTCTTTTGCTCACTCAGAGCACAGTTTTATGAATCTGGTTTGACTCCAGCATCTAAGAACTTCTTGACAGATTTAGACACAGAGCTAGGATAAATGTTCAGCAACAGCGAAGAGGGAAAAGAGAATTTCTTCTCCCAAACCGAAATGTTCAGCCAGAGGTGCAGAAGTTTACCATAAATACTAGTGCTGGAACAAACGTTAATCTACTCAGATGTAACAAAAATAAACAGTCCCCACCAAAGCAGAGCCTTTCCCGAAACACTAAATTGTGCTGTAAATTGTGTAATGTAAATCTCTACTTTACGATTTTAAATGCCACTTTAGTATTAATCTGGGTCCCCATTTGCTCAGTTTTATCTGCACTAAGAATAAACAAAATTTAAGGTGTCCTGTAAAGCTCTGTTCTCTTCGAGTTCTCTCTGAAATGCTGTGTGTTCTGGATTCTGTCACTGCATTTAACATGCACATACGTACACATCCCCCCCCATTTGCTCTGTGGCTGATAGGCCTTGTGTCCTTGTCTTAAAAGAATGTTATCATTGCTCTCTGTATTTTAAGGTGGTGGTGAAATTTCCCTTGTCAGTAAGTGAGTGCAAATGAGAAAATAAGTGCAAGCTTCAGAAACCTCGTATAACCTGTATCAAATAGTTGCAAAGAGGAAATTGATGAAAAATGGCCCCTGTAACATATTAACAAGTTTATGTTTTACTGTAATGGACTAGCTATTTTGCTGGTGTGCGTTTTATGATATTTTGATGGCAGGTTTAATGTTTATGAGTGATATTGTTTTCAGAACGCACTATTGCCAGCAGGATTCAGACAGCGGGATCAGACGAAGAAAGCTCCAACAGGAACTTTCCAGAGAGATAACCTTCTCGCTCACCTGGAGAAACAGGCCAAAGAACATCCAGACCGAGATGATCTTGTTCCCTACACTGGCGAGAAAAGAGGCAAGAAGTGACTACAATGTAGAACCATGGGTACTATTGGAAATTTTAGAGAAATAAATTCTCTCCAGACTCTCATTAGTTTGCAATTTAAAAATAAAAATTCCAATATGCTGCACATCACAGGAGAAATGATTTTTATCCTGATGCTTTAACATTGCCAATACAGTTTCTATTTGATACTTTTTGCATAATGCACTGAAATTAGGCATTGAAAATTATGCACATGAAGTGATTTTAACTTTTTAGTTTTATTCACATATCACATCCCATTAAACAAGAAAACTCACATTTAATAAATAGTTTTAGGAGCAAAATTTGAAGTTCACATAATGCTGCATGTGTACCGTAGGACAGTCAAAATTAAATTAATGCATTTTTTCCTTCTCTCTCCATCTCTATGTGTGTGTGTAAATGTGCGTATGTAGGAAAAGCATGGGTGCCTAAGACCAAAGTTGTTGACCCTATCCTGGAAGATGTTACTCTGGAGCCTGAACTAGAGGAGGCACTTTCAAGTGCTACTGATGCAGAATTGTGCGATATAGCAGGTACAATACAAATATTAGTATTAAATAATTTAATATTTAACACTACTTCAAATCATTTTACTTCAAAATATAAATGTATTAGTGCTGATATTGATTAATCACTATTAAACGCATTCAAAATAAAAGTTTTGTTTACATAATATATGTGTGTACTGTATATTTATGTATATATAAATACACAAATACATCTACATTTTTCAGATTAAGTTTTAATTAAATTAAATTTAATATAATTAAAATTAAGTTTCTATGTATACTTATTTATAATATATATTATAAGAATATAAATATAGAGCTGTAAAAACACATATTTTAAATTTTCCTGTATGTATGTATGTGTATATAACAAAAACAAAAATGTATATGCAGTTAATTGTTTGACAGCACTAATTAGGATGTAATTAAATTCAGCCCCTTCTCTTCACTAATTTCATTATTAATTCAAATAAGTGAATTCATCTGTAATTTCATTGACTAATTTCCCCTTCCTGTGTGTGTGTATCTCACCGTGTGCCTCTCTCTGGTCTGTCCTTTAGTTTTCTCCACTCCATTCTTACATCTTCATTCCTCATTTTCTCTGTCTGCTCCCCTGCTCCACCGTTTCTAAGCCACGGATCATTCCAGTAGGTTTATTTGTAACCTTGTATGCTGCTCTAACATTTCCAGAAAACTTCTTCAAGATTAGTTGACTATTTGAATGACATGTTCAGCACATTATGTTGTCTGGATGATGATTTGAAGTGTTATTTTAGGGTTACTAGAAATTAAAATTCTGTCATTTACTGCCTCATGTTGTTTCCAAACTTGTTTGACTATCTTACCTCTTTTTGAAACAGCACAAAGAGCAGCAACATTCTTCAGAATTGTTTTGTGTTTCATAGAGGAAAAAAATAATAATTATACAGGTTTGGAGCAACAGTAAAATCATTCATTTTCAGTTTTTAGGTGAACTAGCATGCACATGTCAGTTCTTGAAACTGCGTATGCGAGTTTGAGCTCTTTTTCTTTCATAACAATGACTCATCCATGTGCGCTAAAGACCCATGGCTACCAAAAAAGGGGAACAACGTTTTTCCTGCCGGCTAAAAAAAACCTCTCAACTGTCAGACACTAACTTGCTCTCATTTAGCAAGATGGAGAGGTTTAAAATGAGGTTCTTTTTTTTTTTTGTGGGATCATGTTTCAAAGACACAGAATTTAAGGAGTTGACTTGGTCTGAACAGCTTAAATGCACAGACAGATTGGAGCTTCATATGGGAATGAGGTTAGTTCAGTTGTTTTTGGCCCAGGGTCAACAATCAGATGCAGTATACATGCCAGACTCATAAATTGCACTTTCGACTCCCTATTCAGATGTTTTGCTGTACAGTTTCGTGTTTTATTCTGCAATAGTTCATCTGATGGAATTACTGTTTTGCTTGAGAGATTTTTCTTCAGGTAAATGTAAATGATGTTGAGTCTGTATTTTGAAAAACATGATTTTACGTGTGATTTGCATAAGTATGTTTGAAACTTGACTTAAAATATAGAACATGGTCTTCTTTTTAAGTCTCATCTAATTCTGCTTCCCCCCCCCCCCCTCTTTCTAAAAGCCATTTTGGGCATGCACACACTGATGAGTAATCAGCAGTACTACGAAGCACTGGCAAGCAGTACTATTGTCAACAAACAGGGCTTGAACAGTAAGTGAATATTCAGTTGTCCTGTACTGTGTTTGATTGATTTTATGTTTTATATTTGGCTGAATAATTATTTATGATCAAATTATATTTTACTCTTAAAGAAACAAGAAAATTTGTTGAAAATGTACTCTCATTCAGGCCATCCAAAAGAGGAGTTGTTTCTTCATCCAGACAATTATCCTCTGCAGTGAATGGTCTTAACGAAAGTTCAAACAGCTGATATAAGCATCACAATAATCAAGCAAGTAATCTACATAACTAATGTCTATCAATTAATGAAAAGCTAGTCATTTGTAATAAATCCATAAAGATATGAACTTATTTTAAACGCATGCTTTTGGCTAAAAATACTTTTTTGTCTGAAGCAGGAGAGAAATATTTACAGATCAAGCACTGTTTACAACTGAAAATATGTTGGAGAATTTTTAATATGGCAGGAAAAAATTTGGGACATTATTATGGTTTATGGAAGAGAAGTGAGTGTTAAAGTTAAAATCCTTTAATTAATGTTTTGTTTTTTACAAATATGTAGCGTTTTGCTTCAAAAGATTAATCGATGGACTGGATTGCTTGTGGAATATTGTTATGTTTATATCATCTTTTTGTTTATGTCTCAATCTGACGGCACCCATTCACTGCACAAGGTCATTGGTGAGCAATTCAATGATGAATTTCTCCAAACATGTTTAGATGATGATAATAATGATAATAATAATAATAAAAAAATAACTAATATACATTTTGGGTGACCTGAGGGTTTTCAACAATTTATTTATTTATTTATTTATTTTTTTTGAGTGAACTATTGCTTTAAACAGTAGAGCATGTCACTAAAATTGTCAACATCATCGGTTTGATTTTCAGGGAATGCATTAATTGTAAATAATGTAAAATGATGCTATGTAAAATATCAAATGTAAATAAATGTAATGTCATATATATTTGTTTGTGTAGCTTGGACTGCTGTGAATGGATGTATACAGTTTTACAAAGTGATATACTATTTTGTTATAAATGTGCCACTGAACATGTTATTTGTTGTAATTGAGAGTTGTATAATATAAACAGGCGTAATCCAGTGTACTCAATATAAGCCAGTGCCAGACGAACAGCCCAATGACACGGATGTAGAGGAAACACTTCAGAGGGTGAAGAGAAATGATCCAGACCTTGTTGAGGTCAACCTAAACAACATCAAGGTGCCACATTCACTCATTTATTCATACTGTACTGCTCTAATGTCATAATATGTTTTCATGGTTTACCTCGTTATGTGTCCTCTCTGGTTTATTTTGGTAATCTGTAGAATATTCCAATCCCAACTTTGAAAGCGTATGCTGAAGCTCTCAAAGGGAACAGTGTTGTGGAACGCCTGAGCATTGTTGGCACCAGAAGTAATGATCCTGTGGCCTTTGTGAGTTTTTTTTTAAATATTCAATTTCAAATACAATGCATATATATATATATATATATAATGTTTTAAGTTATATTCCAAAAAGAAAATGCAGCATTCATTTTGAACTATTGTACAGTAGTGTAGGTATTAAACTGTGTAATGTTGTTTGGTTCACAGGCACTGGCGGACATGCTGAAAGTGAACACCACTCTGAAGAGTCTAAACGTTGAGTCAAACTTCATTACTGGAGCTGGAATTCTGTCACTCGTGGAATCCTTGCAGAGCAACACTACACTGCTGGAGCTAAAGATTGACAACCAGGTACGCACACACACACCCACACAAGTCATATGAGGTCTAGGCCATTATCTGTACTGATCATATGAGGAGAAAATGAAGGAATGAATAGAGTTATTATATTCTGTGTGCAGAGCCAGCCTTTAGGTAATAAGGTTGAGATGGAGATAGCTAACATTTTGGAGAAGAACACTACTCTGCTGAAGTTTGGATACCACTTCACCCAGCAGGGCCCACGCTTGCGTGGATCTAATGCCATGATGAGCAACAATGATCTGGGTAAGAAACACACACATACTGAGAGAGATGCAGTCGAATTTGGTATTTGAATGTGTATTTCAGAATTAACATTTATGCATTGTATTTGCATATATTTGTTGAAATATGCATATCTGTGTGTTTGTATGCTGGTTTTGCTGAAATAGGTACACTACCATTTAACAGTTCGGGATGTGGGATATTTTTGAATGTTTTCAGCATTAAATTGGTCAAAAATGCTTTTAAAAAAACATTATTATAGTCTTTAGTGTCACACGATCTGTCAGAAATCAGTCTCATGTAAGCTGCTCAAGAAGCAAATTTTTTGGCAATGTAGAAAAGGATGTGTGCTACCTAATAGAACAGCATTTATATTGCGTAGAATGTTGTCACTTCTGATCTATTTATGGTAGTCTGATTAAATAAATGTATTAAAGGCAGTATATGTATTGCTGTTTTGATGCCATGTATGTATTTCCAGCACGTGTAGTTCGGTCGGACTCAGATGGCGCGATCACATTCACTCTGTCAGTTCCAGAGCTGGAAAGAGCCTTCTGTAAAAAGTTCAAGTTCACAACAAAACCCAAGTAAACCCAAGTCTTGCCCTCCTCTCCATCTGCGCACTACCTGCTCTCTTTTCGCTCTCATTTTTGCCTCCTCGCAATCCCTCAGGCGTCTAAATCATTTTGAACTTTTGCCACTTCAGCATCTTCACTACTGCATCTTCACTACTGCATTTTTCTCTCCAATATCTGATTGTTTTTCGGTTTGTTTGTTTGTTTGTCTACTGTTGTGATGTTTGACTGGCTGTCTGATGTTTTCTTCAGGTTTAATCTATTTAAAAAAATCTGCTGTGCATTCAGAGCTTTTTCTTGAAGCAAGAGGTCACTCATATATATATATATAGTGTATTGTATTGTATTGTAAAAGTCTAAAGAAAACCCCCAAAACACAAAATCTTAATGGTCAAGATATTAGTGGACTGATATAATGAAAGCAGTTTCCTCAGTACACTCCTAACAATAAACATTCTTTATTGGCATCAATGGTTCTATTTAGAATCTTAAACATCCATGAAACCTATCAGACTGAGAAAAGGTTCTTTGTAGTCAACAAAAGGTTCTATAGATTTTTAAAACATTCTTCAAAATTGTTTCTTTTAGGAACTGTTCGCTGAAAGGTTCTTATTGGGAACCAAAAATTGTTCTTCTATGGCATCACTGCTAAAACGCCCTGAAGTTTATTTCACATGTTTATGTCCTCAAAAGTGATCAACTCTTTTTGTTTGTGTGTGCAGTAAGAAAGAGAAGGCTTGAAGGAGGACCTATCTTTCCTAAATGTCGGACAAACGTGTAGCAGCTTCAGGAACTCTCTATGGCCTGGGACCTGCATCACATCTCATCCCATATCCTTCCTTCATGTCTGTCCCTTTTGCTTATAACCCTCAAAATCATTTAAAGATTGAAACATGGAATGCTTTTTTTTTTTTTTTTTTTTCTTTCAAAGCCCCAGATCTGGAAACCCAAAGGTACCACCCTCTGTTTACCAGACACAGTTACTCATGGCGGAGTGTTTTAAAAATGTGTAAACTACCTGCCATAACATTAGCAGGGAAAAATCACCTACTTGTGTTGATGCAAGCAGTAAAGATGAAAATGATGCTCAGTTCATCACAATGTTCTCATCTGACGTAATCTTCCTTTTGTAAGCAGTTTGACCTGTGTTTGGATGCACACCAAGAGCATCAAACTTCAAACGTGACTGATTGTAGCTGTGGTTTTGCCTCTTTATTGGTCACCTGACAACAGTATAAAATCTAAGCTCTGTGTATTTGCACCGCTCCAGTATATTTATGAAATTATTTATGCATTTTATATTCTGTGTTTGATGAGGAAAAATCTCTTTTCATGTTTAGGTCAAGCTGTGTTTCATTTTACACAACTAGCAGTAATATCTCTCATATTATAGGCTACTAATGGTCTCTCTCTACGATAACCACTTATTAAATGATTGTGATTTGATGTGTATACGGTGTTCTCTATAGTCTTCCTCAATAAATGCCTTTTTTCCTTTTAAGGGAGAATCATAACCCACAATAGAAAACGTATCATAAAACTAGATGTGCTATTGCCTATGCCTGCTCTCATGAAGTTATTTCCAGGTTATATTTCACCAACAAAAAAATGTATGTTAAGAAATCCTGAAAATTATTTCTAATTTTAGGATTTTCTCTGATTTCAGTAATATATATATACAGTTTAATAATTATATATAGTTTATTATATAACTGATTATTGTGCTTATACAAGTAAAATCTATATTTGTTAATGTTTGCAGTTTTTCCTTCCTGAAAAATAGTTTTTATCTCAAATTTAAGACGTTAAATGATTTGGATTTTCGATTATGCTTCTATATTCATTTTACAGTTTGCATATCTGTTTTTAATTGCAAATGCCAGTGAAATGTTGGGATCTTGTACAGGAATGGTTACTTAAAATTGCACTGAATGATTTTGACAATACAGTTATTTTGCTGGATATAATTTCTATTTGATGCGTCTTGATCGAGAAGTGGACCCTCGTCATTTTTCCTGAAACTGGGCATCACTTGCGATCCGTCATGTGCAGTGATTTGGCAGGGTGTGTATATATGTGTGTGTGTCTCAGATATTTGTTGTCCGTGATCAGGCCTTACTCTCTTCACACTCTCCCAGCACAATAAATGTCAGTATGTTTTATGATTGTAAACATTTTCCTACTGTTTAAAGGACAGAGCGTTTATAGGACTTTTGTGGTCATTGTCTTGTTCAAAAACCAAAAAGGGAAAATTCACTGTTGATTGTCTTGTCCTGTGTTTGGACGCAGGCCCATAATCGTTGCCATAGAGTGCCTGGGCTGGTGCACACATGTACATTTTGTTAGTGCACCTTACTGTATGTGATTTATTGAATTAATAAAGACTGAAAAGTTGTGTGGAAATGTTGCCCTCAGCAGAAACTTTTTTTTTAACCACATTAATAGCTTTGCATCAGGAATACTATTTAAATATTTATATACAGAAGATTAAAATGTTCTAGAACAGGGGTGTCAAACATACGGCCCACAGAGGCGTCCAATCCGGCCCGCAGGACGATTTGAAAAAAAAAAAAATATATATATATATATATAAGATAAATAATACATAATTTAGAAAATTAAATAACGTGTATTGGCTACAGTATTTTGTTTTTAATTTAAAGCGAAACAAATTGCTCATTTATTTACGTTAATATTATGCCTCAGGTCGGCAGTCAACACCACACACGCAGTATCAAAGCAGCGCCTGAGTCGTGAGCAGCATGGTGAAAATGGGGATTTTTTCTCCGATCCGGCCCCCAACCTAAAATGAGTTTGACACCCCTGACATACAGAATGATGTATTGTGTTTTGCAAAGACTCATAATTATTCTAAGGTTTTGCAGATTTGGTGTGTGCTTCTGCTATTTGAATTCCAGCTTTGAGAAACAAGTGACAAGAGAAGATTGTGTGTGTAATCAGTTAAAAAAATAATAAATAGTTGTAAAATAGTATGCATGTCATCTTATTGGAAAGTGAATGTGTAACAGATACATTGTAATATTATCTGAAGATAAATGAGTTTTGATTTATTGTGTTGTCTTTTATAGTTTGAGGAAGTGTTTGTTAACCCCTTCAGACCTGAATTATGTTCTAAGTTTCATAAAAATGTAAAAGTAATTTTTTCCTGTCCTTAAGGCTTCCATAATTGAGACTAAATAATAATAATAATAATAATA
>JAUCMS010000001.1:6709932-6728722 GCA_032357445.1 Enteromius radiatus
TGTTTTAACGGTCGGGTAGTACGTTCAATTTTAAATGTAGTACCTACTTAAGCAGTAGGCGATTTCGGACGCAGCACCTGTCTCTTCATAAAGGCAATCACTGGCTGTTTCTCAACAAATATTTAACGAATCAGCTGTTTTGAATTAATCTTTTTAACCAATAAGTCAATGGATCACTCATATAGAAGAGCATTTACTGCCACCTAATGGCGACTTTATTTATCCAGGACAATAACTAAGGTTCTTTCTCAAAAAACAGTGAAAAACATGGTAATTATCACTATAAAAATAATAATTAATAAATCAATGAAAAACATTTACATTATGTGTCAATATTGCACACCCCTAAAATAACCATAATCTTAAGTGTTGTAGATTTTTGTACTTTATATTGCAGATTTTATGGTTAATATTACTGTAATTGTGAGCGAAGGATTTCAAAAGTTTTAACAAAAAATAATTCGGCCCGCACAAGGGGATATTTTCTCCGATCCGGCCCCCAACCTAAAATGAGTTTGACACCCCTGTTCTAGAATGACCAACAGTGCAACTTTATGGTCTGGTTTATTAATAGTGGCTGCGTAATACCAATAATATAAAATGTATATAAATGTTTAATATACACTATATACTGTATTTGTGGAGGTATGGAATTGCTGGTCAAAGTTCAGATTTTTAGTTTACTGCAGTGACAAATCAATTGCTAACATGAATGTATACTCTATTGTTCAAAAGAATGGTTGGATTTTAGAAGATTATTGAAAGATTTTCATGAAGTTTATGCTCAACAAAGCTGTATTCATTTGTACAAAAATACAGTAATACTGTAAAATATTAGTGCAAACGAAAATGACTTTTCTGTTTTAAAATATTTAAATTTATTCCTGTGATGATAAAGCTGTTTATATATAGCCTATATATATATATATATATATATATATAATTTTTTAAATACATAATGCATTTTTGATGAATAGATAGTGCAAATGAATTTTTTGTTACATTGTTAGTTTTAAACTTTTTATTGGGGAAATAACATAATTTGTTTTTTTTAATTTAATGGATCATAGCTGAATTAACACATTAATTTATATAAAAAAAAAAGTATTACTTGACCCTACAGTTCTGCAGAGTATTACTATCAATTTCAGTTTATGAAATCTGCATGTATAATATTACACAACATAAATCATGAAAACTACAAATTTTGCAAATTTTAATATTGCAAATTTCATTAATTGCCATTTCTTTGCATTAAAACACAAAACATAAGTATGTGTGATTGGTTTATTACAATTCCATACCCAACAGATCTTAAGACAGTCATATCACTTTTTTTTTTAAATCATCAGAGCCATTCATACACTCTTACGACTTTATTTAGTTTTACTGCAAGCCAAGCAAACAGAATACGTTATTATTGCTGAGAATGTTGTAGATCACAGACGAAAATTCCCCCTGGCTCTAGACCAGAGAAATTACAGTCCATTCAAAACGTCCCTGTGAAACTGAGTTTCAATCTTAAAATCGGGAATCTTCGTAAACTCAGAATCTGTCGTAAAGCACAAAAACGGTGCGAGAACGCAGTCTCGACAACACTGTTAAAATGAATTGAGGCATTAAATGTTTCAGACTGATGAAACTACAGTGCAACTGTAACAAGATTTCGCCAGAATGAACTAAATGGCGTAGTGACAAACGTACAAAGTAGTTGTCGTTTAGCTTACAGCGTGGGAGAATGTTATTGCCTTCTTAATCTGATTGCAGTCTCTGCAGCGACAAAAACAAGATGTCAGTGAGCACACAAACACTATGGACACATGCAAGACCAGAACGTCTTCAACCAAGTATATTTTCCTCACATCGACGCTAAATGAACGTGGAAATCCTTATCGATTGGTGATACAAAAACAGTGGAATAGACACTCGAACAATTCATGCATATATATTGCTGTTTACGTATTGAATAAGAAATAACTTCCGAAGAGATGACGTGATTCAGGTTTCCCTGTAAAGATAAAATATGGCTTATATTCTGATAATTAACACCTCCTGCTTGATTGATTGATTGATCTGTCACTAATATCTAAAGCTTCCTTGCGGAGAGAAATGTGTGAAAGGTGAATGGTGTAGTCGGTGTTTTGCTCTAGTGTGCTCTCTTCTCGCCGAAGTCAGTACACGTTAAAATAATATCTAAAGCTGCATGTGCTTGAGATTATTTAGGGAATTACTTCTTCAGCATATCCTGTAGCGGGCCGGGTAGATACTTCATCACCGTGTCCATGATGTTTTCCTCCTCCTCATCATCTCCGCAGCCGGATGGTACTGCTTTCTTTGGACGGGTCAGACTGCCTTCGCTCGCCTGCTCCATCGCTGCCTGCGCCTCCGCTTCGGCCTCCTCGCGCTTCTTGATGCCATACTGATGCACAAACATAGAGATGTTAGAGAAGCTGGAATCGAAATGTGTGTACTGTAGCAATCAAAAAAATGCATATAGGGATAGTTTACACAAAAACTACATTTTGTAATTGATTACTCGCCCTCATTTCATTCCAAACCCATAAAACCTTTGTTTATATTCATATATATTTATAAATATATATCATTTATATAACACAAATTAAATGCAGAAAGCTCTGGGATTTCATCGAAAATATCCTTATTTTTGTTCTGAAGATAAACAAAGGTCTTATAGTTTGCAATGCAATGGCATGCTGATGAGCAATCAGTTGCACAATTTAAATATTGTGTTCTTTTCAATTATAGAAAAGCTGCTGTACAAATGCAGTAGTCCTTCCTTTTTCTAATTAAGACATCATCTTGTAATCATTTAAATTTATGTAATTAATAAATAAGTGTAATAATTAAAGGTGCCATAGAATTGAAAACTGAATTTAGCTTGGCATGGTTGAATAATAAGAGTTCAGTACATGGACATAACATACTGTGAGCCTCAAACACCATCGTTTCCTACTTCTTATAGAAATCAAGTGTTTGCAAAAGACAAATTCCAACACAACACAGACTGTTTCGTAACGTTTCGTAGGCGTAATAGTTACGCTCACCACATTTGCATATACCGTGCTACTGAAATGAGCAACGCTGCGAAACAGCCAATCAGAGCAGACCTTCTCATTACTATTCATGAACCTTCCAAATATGGCAAAAACAGACTGTTTCATTGTAGGGTCAAATTCTAGGGTTGTAAATGGACCTGTAAAACCATTTCTGGGCTCTCTAACTCTCTAACCTTGTCTCTGATGCCCTGTCTTATGGCTTCCCGCTCTGCTTCCATCTTGGCGTGTTTGGCCTTCCTCTCCTCCTCTTCCTGTCTCAGAGCTTCCTGTCTCTCTTCTTCCTTCTCTTTTTCTGCTTCAGGATCTTTCTCTTCCTCTCCTCCCAACATCTTACCAACATCAGGAGGGCCTCCTGCAAACACAATAACAGATTCTATAAAGAATATATATTACAAACAACTTCTGTAAATTGTGTGTTCTTTAAAATAATAACTGGGTGCAATTACAAAAACGATGTGCAGTTACACTATTTATATTTCCTGTTCATACAACAGTTAAAGCCTAGATATTTCTAAATAGCTTAATTAATAAGCAAATCTATTGTAAGTGTAACTATTTAGACAAAATACTAGATGTAAAGCTGATATTATAAACCTAATTATACAGACTTTTCAGAAGAACATTTTTACTTTTTTTTCTCTTATGCCTACAACCTTTTTTTATTAGAAAAGTCAAAGACAAAGTTTTCTTTCTTTTGGTTTTTACAAAAAAAAAAAAAAAACACTATCCCAACTTAAAAAACTGATGACAAGTTAGAACAAAAGTCCAACCAACTCAGCAAAATAAAGTTAACTCATAAATAATAAATTCACCACATCAGGTCAAGTAACCTGGAGGCACACAAACAGAGAAAATATCAAATGAATAATCTATCCAACCACTGAAAGATGTCCTGTTCACTGGATTAAACAGAGCATCCTAGCAGGAACAGGAATAATTCATAGGTTGGTGACAATCCCGGGGAGGCCACACCATGCCTCAACACACTTCCAAAAATATACAGATAGAATGTCACTTTGCAAAAGTCCTGGCCACCATCCTCATGCCTCTTGTAGTGCAAAGAGTACATTGCATTCAAGTCTGGAATGTGAAGCGAGGATGTATGCGACAATAATCTGGCTTTGTGTGATATGTGCTACAGTAGGCTACATATTGAAACCCACACACACAGATCAATCTCTGTGGTCTGGCTCTCACCACCCACTGAAACACAAACTCTACATCATCAGAACATTACACCACAAGGCGAAGAATGTACTAACAAGTGCAATATCAAGGAGCAAACTCATCAAGAATGCTCTGAAAGCCTGAGGCTATGCAAGAACGGGCATTTGTTAAAAGCTAAGATGTCCAGCAAAAACACACAGAAACAGAAAAACATTGTTACACTGTATGTGGATGAACTGGCACAAACCTTTCAGAGGATTTTCAGTATATACAACATAAAATGGAACAATAAGTTCTTTTAAAAATAATGTACAGTAACATGATCATATACCGTACTAAATTTGAGGCAATAAAAAGTTTTGCACCCAAATTAAATTAGTGTTATCAAGCATTTAGCTAAACTTAAAGCACCATTTACAAAAAATGTTACAACAGTTAAAAGTCCAGTGCCCATAAAGGTACTAAAAGATCAGTAAACATTTATAAACATTTACAAATGAACAAATGATTGAAAAAAAAAAACTGTAAAGATGTGTAAATAGGGTGAATTCCAGTCATTTGGGACTTTTATTTCTGGCATTTTGATGACTGCTCATAAAGGTATTAATGATTAGCAAACATTTCGAAATATTTAGAAATGATGAAAATAGTTTCCACGTCAGATAGGACAATGCAAAAACATAAACATATAATTAATAAATGATCTTCAAGATGTGTAAATAGTAGAAGTCTACACAACAAACATTACAGACAGTGATTATGAGTTAATGAATATGTTACTAATATAATAGCTAATTACCAATTACAATTTTCCCCCCACAACATTTGTGTATGTAAATAAAAGCATTGAGTTTTTGATTAATAATATGCATTGCTAAGAACTTTATTTGGACAACTTTATAGGCAAGTTTCTCAAGTTTCCAGATTTTCAATGGTTGTATGTCAGCCAAATATTGCCTTATCCCAACAAACCATACATGAATGGAGAGCTTATTAATTCAGCTTTATATTTAACAACACTAACCCTATGACTGCTTTTGTGGTTCACATATTTTAAACATTTAACGCCGACATTGTTGATGCGTATAAGTATAACTGTGCCTCTTAGTGTCTCTATATGCTCTAAATAGTTAATCACTGAATATTAGCTTTGAGGAGTGTATAGAAGAAAAATGAGCAACAGCAACAGACTGGTTAATTTTACCGTGTTAACATATGGCATTGCATGTGCTCCCTTTCCGCTTTTGTACCTCTCAACAGATGGCATCAAAATGGTTCTCTGTCTGAACTGTTAAACCAAAGCTGCTCATTTTTTATGTCTATGATCGAAGACTCACTAATGTATCAGTATAAGTCTTGTGTTTTGAAATATTTATTTTCGGGACGGTTAGGGCAGCTGGTGCTCTTCACACTGTCCTCTGCTTCAGTCAGCTGCTCTGTGGCCCCGCTCCAGCGGTGACATCAGCTTTTCTACTTTAAACACACTCGGGCTCGAGTCAGAAAGCGCTGAAGCAAATATTTGAACTGCATGGCCATTTGGGCATCCACATCACAGGACCACACCACTACACACAAACAAGCTCTCACATACAGCATAGTGAAGGTGAGAGATGGTCCAACCAGAGCTTTGCACAAATATACTGTGGTGGTGCCATTGGCCTGAATGATAACAAATATAATCGTGCACCATGGCATTTGTGGTATTGCATGGTATTTCAATGAATTCCAGTGGAATGTTCTACAAACGTGACTTTAGACCACAAAATCTGCAAAATCTGAAAGCTGAATAAACAAACTTTCCATTGATGTATGGTATGTTAGGATATTTGAATGTCTGTAATTTGAGGGTGCAAAAAAACAACAAAAACAAAATGTTGATAAAATTGCCTAAACGTCTTAGCAATACATATTACTATTAAAATGTTTTGATATATTTATGGTAAAAATTGATAATTTTGACCCATACAATACATTGTTGGCTATTGCAACACAGTCTCACGACTAACTCACATGTACATATTCGTACAAAATGGCAAATTTGTGCTAATTTGTACAAATTCGTACAACCTTACTTGTATGATTTGTCTTTTTTTTGTTTTGTGAGACTTATTGGACGTTTTGAGCTATTATATTACCTTACATTAAGCTAACATGAAAACTAGCAAGTTGTGGCCTGCCTCATCTCAGAGATCTTGACCCTTTTGATTAAACTATAAATATCATATGCAAACTAATAAAACTAATTAGTTTTTAGTTGTTACGTAATACAATCCTAATACCACTAGTGATGGGTCGCTCTTGAATGATTGGTTCATTTTGAACAAATCTTTAATGTGACTCGGGATTCGGGAAGAACGAGTCGTCTCGTGGGAGTCGCACGTGTGCATTTGTGCAACATCCTATAGTTTCTGTATTAGAATTATTGATTCACTTTTCACGTCACGTCAATGCTGTCACGTAACATATGAATGAATGACTCGAAAGACTCGAGAGATGAACTAATCAATTCTGTTTCCGGCTCAGGCTGCATTTGTTAACGTTACGGGACTGTCACGTGATGAACGAACGACTCGAACCCGAAAACTTGTCAGATAAAAGGTGAAGTGAGCGAATCATAGATTAAAGACCCAGGTAAACAATTAAATAATTTTTCTGTTTCTTATAGCATTATAATTTTTTCTTGTTTGTATAGTGTGATCAACGTTTGTGTAAGCAGTAGATGTGTTAGGGAGGTAACAGGTAACATTTTCATTATATTTTGCTAAAATTAACGAGATGACTCGAAAAAAGATTTGTTCATTTTGCTGAACGAGACTTAAAGGTCCGAGTTGGTAAAATAAAAAAATGGTAAAACTTCCCATCACTAATTACCACGTCTTTCCCAACACAAGTTCATACATATCTTACGAGGTGGCTAATTCCTACGAATTTGTACGAACTACTCGTACAATTTTGTACATTTGCACAAAACTTATGACTGATGTCACGTGGACTATTTTGTTGATTTTCTTGGTACCTTTTTGGGCCTTGAGGACCCTTGCTGTCTATATAGGGTCAGAAAGCTCTCGGATTTCATCACAAATATCGTTATTTGTGTTCCAAAGATGAGGAAAGGTCTTTGGAATGACATCAAAGTGACTATGAAGAATTTTCATTTTTGGGCAAACTTTCCCTTTAACCACTCAACTCCATTACCAAACCACCTGGTTTAGAATTTTTATATATATATATATATATATATATATATACTGTCACCCTGATTTAGCCAAGTAAGACATGATCCTGGATCAACATTACTGTCCATAAATTAAAAAAATAACCTTACCAATCCTTGCCCTTAAACCTACCCCTACCCAAAATGTATGCCTAAAATCAGTGGGACGTGATAGCTGATTAACAAGGTCCATGATTATGAACCTAAAAATGATATTTCCAGAAAAATTATTCCTCAATTCTAATTGGTTGATTAGAATGTTGTTCCAGGAGCATCTTGTACTCGGTGAAATCACGCTCACCGTCGCTTTAGACAGTTGCACAACGTTCTCTCTGCGGTGCGTTAAGATGAACATCGAACGACTTCTTAAATGACGCACGTGACCACTGCTGCAGCACTACAGCACTGACTCAAGTCTTTTATTCTAACTTCTAATCTCCCAACGGGAATATAGCCTATACACTCACCTCCCAAAGCTGCCTTCAGCAGGAAATTCATGATGGCTTTTCAAGTGTTTCTGTCCTTGTACTTGGCACTTCAAATGAACGAGAGCAGAGATCGTACTGCCAGATCTGCAAACAAAATGAACACTGGTTTTATTAGCTCATAGATCAGTTGTATGCTGCTAATAATAATAACGGCAAAAGTGAAGGTAGCCTACTGCAGCTCAATAAATCATGCACAACTTGATCGGAACGTTTTGTCCTTCAGCTCACAAGGTGCAAAGTGAAACCAGTTTTGCACATGTATTTTCTTTCAGCGCTGCATGGTATTCGAGCAAAAATGACACAGTAAATAGCATTCCCATTTTCTACAGTGACAGATAATCAAATCCCTCCGTGCAGTTGATGCTGATAGCGACAATCAGGCTGTCACAAATAGCAACCCCATTGTGCAGAGCTAGTTTGATTCATTTGCGTTACTGTCTATCACCACCGCGCGTAATTTAGATAGAAAATATACCTATCAACTTCCGGGGGTCAGATATCCAGTAGGTAACTTTGGACTTATCGACCAATGACTTTCTTAATCCGGTGCAGGACGGTCTATTTAGTCATATGGCCCAAGCTCACCAGGATCTCTGCAAAGTGTTATCGTTCCGACCTCCGTAGTCTTGGTGCATTACCTTACTTGAACCCCCGCCGCAAAGGCTCGGCTCTATCTAGCGCACAAGCCGCTTTCAGCACCACCTTCGCTGGACAGCACCTGCTCGTGACCCGCGCACCTCCAGCAGCAGCCGTAAGAAATGCGGTGTAAATACCTGCTCAGGGTCCGTGAAGGAAACGGGCAATCGCGCCGATAGGGAAGTTGACGTGGGCCAGTTGTGGAGGATGTGTATTATTAACCCGCTATGAGCATCCCTGAACCTCCAGGCGTCTCTTCCTGCTCGCCCAGCGCCTGTCAGAGCGTTTGCCAGGGGAACTGCAGCCGGAACGCAAGACGGTAAAAGCCCTGTGCATCACACGCAGCCTTTTTCCATCAAAACATCCCACGTCCCCAGCCGGAGAGAGGAGCAATTGATTGGAGGTGCCGGTGGGAAACACGCCTCTGCCAGTGCTTAGCACCTGATCCCTCCGCTACTGTTGGAAGCTTCGTATAACAGATGCTGTCAGACCTGGAGAATGAAAGATGGAGGGATCGTCACCCCTCATGACTTGGGCGTCGGAATCTCTTTATAGAAAGTGCTGATTCAGAATCTATGGCTCAGACTGGGCTTGCCCTTTACAGGTAAAACTCATTCACCTTATCCCACACCATGGCCCGTAGCAAAATTAACAGATCTTATGAAAGAAATAACACTTTTATTCACAAAGGAGGCAATAAACTCATCAGTAGAAAACGTTTAGGATTATTTCAAATAAACATTGTTCTTTCTGAAAGTTCTAGTCATCAAAGAATCATGGTTTCTACAAAAAATATTAAGCAGCATAACTGTTTTCAACATTGATATAAGAAATATTACTTGAGCACTAATTTTATTTCGGAATGATCAATTGACATGGAAGCCTGGACTAATGGATACCAATTTTTTATTTTTTTTTTGCCATTGCATGATTTATTTAAAATGTATATTAAAATAGAAAATGGTAGTTTTCAATGTTGCTGTTTTTATTTGGCGAGCATATAAAACACAGCTTTAAAAAAGCATAAAAAATATTACTGACCCAATAATAGTAATAAAAATAATAATATAATAACGGCAATAAAAAATTACTTTTATTTCGAACATGTAAATAACATATAAAAAAAAAAACAACAGCAACACAATGCAATACAAAACAATCTTAACTTATTCATGTCCAAAAATGAGTAGGAATAACTTATTTAATCCTTCAATCCACAATAATAATAATAATAATTAATATTAATAATCATCAAATTAATTTCAAGTTCTGAGAAAAGCTGTAATTTTTATTTTATTTTTTGTAAATCAATTAATTTTGGCCAATTCATTAAATGTGTTCAGAAATAAACAATCACAGTAATGCATTAAAAAAACATAAAAATATGCAAAAATGTAGGTTTTGTAAATGTCAGCTTTACCCATTTGGCAATTACTTTGAGTGCTCTGCATTTACAAATTGGATGCAGGAGGTCACCTTTCCTTAAGATAGCCAAGAAAAATACAGGTGTTTATATTTGTGTGGCATTAAGCAGGTGCTTTTCTTTAAAAGCATCTTGCAGCAGAAGTAATTAAGTAGAGATTTATTACATTTAAGCGTATAAAATCTGATTATTTAAGATGTTAATGCAAAACGCTGTTTGACACCAGGATGAATCAATATTCAGTAAGACCTCAGGGACATAGTTACCTTTTAGCTGAGGACACGCCACATGACTCTGCATGATTCAAACACATCCTCGCACTTAGGGCAACACTGCAGTGCGCAAAGGTTCTCCCTACAGTCATAACACCTCCCTGTTGCTGGTAGTGTTGTTAAAAACCAGGCTGATGCAACTGACCCATGAAAAGGTTCTCTCTGCTGAGAGGAGACTGTGAGTTTACCGAATGGATAGAGTTACAAGCTCAAACATAGAAGTATTTCTTTAGAAGACAGCAGACGCAGTTCAGCTTCTCTTTTTCAAATAAGCAACCATCTACTTTCTTTTATTCCTTTCATTTCACGCAAATAAATTCCCATGTCTGAATTCGACAAAGAAGCTGGGTCCTTAAATCAAGCGCTGAACAGAAAGGCCCGCTGAGATCATCAGTTGCATTGATCAAGCATGCAGATCAATACTGAAGGACTGAGAGAGAGAGAGAGATGAAGGATGCTTTATGGTCCAACTGTTTCTGCTGAACTTTTTATTCTGCGAGCATTTATCTCTTCTGGATCGCAGCCAAATGGGAAACACTGATTTATTCGCTCTCAGCACACAGAGCTGAGTGGACAAAACCAGGAGAGAGCAGGGAGAACAGAGCGGAGGAGAGACTCGGATTATTGAAGAACTGAAGGTGAAGAATAAGAGAAAGAGAGAAATATGTTTGAAATGACTTGTAAACGCCTGACACAGGTCATATTCATCTCTGCCATCTGCGTTCCGCTGGGTAAAGCATCTCTAGAGAGATATTCATGCATTCTCTGCTTGTCAGAGCAATTTTAACAGGTTATGACTGCAACAATAAAGAAGGGAGGGACAGGATGAAAAAATAGATATTTTGCTGCACTTATTTCAAAAGTGACTAATTGAATAAATTAAAACATCACAATAATGCACAGGTAATCCACATCACTCAATCAAATAATACCTTATTAAGTGTAAAGCTGTGTGTTTGTAATGCATGAACAAATGTATTATTTATAATATCAAACTGTAGCTACTATAAGTTCTCTATCCGTAATATTGCAGTAAAAAAGTCAGGAGAGACTACAAGTGAAACAGTCAAAAACTATTACAGACATTTTGGAGGGGTTTGATCTGAGAGGACAACAGGGGATGGACTGGAGAAAGCATAATGAACGCTATTTATGGGTATTTTGGGCAGAAATGGTGGTATAAAGTTAGATGCCTGAAATGTGACCACTGGATAAAGACTTTTTTTTTTAAATCTACTTTTTTTTTGAGTTTGGATATATGTATTGATATTGCTCCATACTGTACAAATAATTGAATTAATTTAACCAAGTTTTTATTAGTAATATGCTATATAAGATATTATTTATTTGGTCTATGTTAGTGAGAAAATAGCTTTTTTTAGCATATTATTTGTAATCAAATCTACAGATGTAAATAGATAAAGTGTAACCTAATAAAATTACTTACATTAAAACTCTACAAACAATTACGTGAATGTTTTCTTTGCTAGCCATAGGTTACCTGCCATTATGTGGTTGCCAAATGTAAATTATCACCATGTTAAGACTGTGTTCAGTGCTTGTGTTTGCTATGAAAGTGCCCTTCTCTTCTCTCACGTTTCACTGCGACACGCTGGGTCAAAAGTACTCCGTTATACCCCACAAACCCCTCCTATCCACGCCTCGGGTTTATACAAAGCGCAGTTTGCGGAACGGAGTCACTTTTGATTACGCAACCCGGTCCACTTTCATGCACATCATGCCAACACCACTGCAATGCAGCATCGACCGTGCTGCTGCTGTTCTGCAGTAGTACTACTGGCACGCGATCATCTCGCGGCACTGAGTAGGCGTGTATCAAGTATTGATAAGAAGTGATGCAGCGAGAGTGAGCCTATAATCATCCCCCCCCCACCTTCTTTATTCTGCTGCTGAGATCAGGTGCAGAGCAGCTGTTTCACATGTAGTCTTTAGTCTGTACTGACTATAAAATACTTTCTAAAATCACAGAATGTGTCTGTGACGAACTGGATGGAGAACAAAACCCATCTTTGAAGTTTTGCAATAGATCCTATAGCAACCCAGCTTCAGTAAATGTCATTATTAATATCACCAGTGATCGGAATAATGATAATGATTAAATGCTTTGGTTTTTTTTCTGTAACCCGTTACAACCCCTGTTGTCCTCTCAGATGTGGCGTTACTATAATGTATTCTAATATTTTTATAATTTTATTTTCAGTCCATCTAAATGGATGAGCAGTGTAGCTGAAGGCTGTATGACGTACTATAAACTGTGTGAAGGTGCACGGGTCGCTTTGTCTCACACATGCAAAGAAAGGAGTTCTTTCGGAGTTCTTCAGCTTTCAAGGTTTTTCTGGTAGTGGGCGGGGCTAATGCGCTAACGACAATCTCATTGGCTGGTGCTCACCTATTGCGTCCCTGTTTTGATTTCAGCAAACGCGGACAGCGTGATTAATATTCATGAATCCAGCAGCCCTTTAATCCTAGTTGAATTCGTAGAAGTTTTATCTTAATTTTTCTAACTAAAGTTTTATCATGATATAATGCTAAATTATGATAATATCATATTAGAATTCTTGACTGACTGCTGCTATATGTCAGTAGATAAATAGTGTAGATGAATGTACAATAAAAATTTATTATATTTAGTGTCTATTTAATTATTTTAACATTCAATATCGGGGCCATCTATTTTTTTTTTAAGTAACGCAATAGTTACTTTCCCTCGTAATTAGTTACTTTTATAATGTTTCATGTCTGAAATGTAGGCCTATTTAATTCTTTTTTTTTTAAAGTAACACTATAGTGACAACATTCCACTTGGGTCCCTTTTTTTCTTAAAAATATAAACTTAATCCACAAATGCAAAAACACTGATGAGCAAATTAACAAATTAATTTACAAACAGACACAAAAACTTTGATATTCAACAGACTATTTGTCAGCTGATTTGATCAGTCTGACTAAGGCTGAATAGAGATATATTCTTATATATTCATTAGAAATTAAGATGATATTATCAGAAAAGTTAGATGTTATAAATTAGAAGAAAAACTAAATGAAGTTTTGAAGAATGTTGTATATAATAATATAAGCCAAGAGCAGGCATGTTTTCAAACCTGGTTTTGCCAGAAATCACTACCATCATAAAGCTTGAAAGAGCCATGATATTTTTTTTTTCTGACTGTATTTGTCTAAAAGAAGAAAGTTGTATAGCCTACATTTAGGATGGCTTGAGGGTGAATAAATCATTGGTTCATTTTAGTAGAACTATCCCTTTAAGAGATATTTTGTTGGTTAGCTTATATTACAAGAATCTGCATTTAAGTGAGTAACATTTAGTAATAATGTGTTTTAATTAGAGACGTTTTATTATAGACAATGCGTGTTAATAATGCATGTTAAGTCACTGTGCTCAAGTCAAGAGATTTGTTTATTGATTGTGCTAATATGTATTTCAGTGAAAAATATACCAAAATATTGTTACAAATACATCAAGAAATTAGTTATTTATTTATAATAAATCTACACTATTTTTACTATGTAAAAAAATGAACCGACAGTGACTCATTCCCGTCAGGGGGTGGCAGCAGTGTGCTGTGGCGCGCTCGCTCTAATAGGCACAGAGAAAGAGTCTTCTCAGCGCTGGATCGTCGCTTAGCACAGACATCAGATTAATCTGCCTTTATTGATGATTTATTGAGTGTATCATCAGTCGGTATATTTGATTCCGTAAGACCTGTTACCACGCAAAGGAATGTACTACAGATAATCGCGTCAAACGTAAGTAATGTGCTAACGCAGCTTGCTAGCATTTTGGGCCAACAGCAGAGTGTATGAAAGTACACGCGAAACTTCGCCACGTTACCTTTACTGTAGACTCTGTTGTTTATTAATAACTAACGTATTTCACAGCTCATCTGACCTTGTAGTGTATTTAGTCAGTAATGTAGTCAATATGTAAGTGAAGTTGATAACGTGACAAAGATACAGACGTTGTAACGTTACAGTAGTGGCCACAGTTATTAGAACATTAGTATTTTCACGAGCTAAATTTTACATTTACATTTACATACGTTTAAATTTCCAAATATTAATTTTGCCATTAATTTTATAATCAAAATTAGATTTTTTGTCATCATCATCTAGTCTTTCTGGAATGACATAAAAAACCAGAACAAATGGAGACAGAAAAAATCCAGAAGAATTATAGCAAGGTCTACAAGACGCTTTAAGAAACTACCTGCAAAGCTAACTAACTTACCGTACTGTGAAAAGTTTTAAGCACTTGTGTAAAAATGCTGTAAAATGAGTATGATGTCAAAAATAGATTTCTTTATCAACTAACATCTATTAAGTAAACTATATTAATTAATTCTGCATGTGGTGTGATCATCCTTTGCGTATAAAAACTTTTTTAGGGAACTTTGCAGGTAGATCTCTTGAAGTATGTTGGAGACTTTGCCACAATTCTTTTTCTTTTCCAGTTTCTTCTCTTTCTTAATCTCTTTCTATATATTTTCTTTATTTTTCTTCATTTCAGTGGCCACCACTGTATGATCTTCCTAATGTTTATCTGTAGTGCTTTGAATGTAGTATTTTACAGTTATGATATCAAAACATAAAACAGGATTATGTTTTGGTAATATCATAATATATTACATGACAATATAAGAAATATGCTTATTTAATATGTAAGTATGTAAAGTATTGTAAGTTTTATAAAATAAATAATTCACCCAAAAATGAAATTCACCCCCAAGCCCACATGTTCTCTGAAGCAGATCAGTGGGTTTTTGTAAGAAAAATATCATTGGGTGAACTATTCCTTTAATACTTAAGACTAATTTATTATTATAATTATCACCTTAATACATAGATATATTTTTGCCATGTAATTTATTCATAATAGATGAATCACTGAGAGTCTGTTGTGATCATGTGCTTGTCTTGGGTCTCTGGTTGTGTCAGTAGATGGCACCGTTTCCTTTTGATTTGATGGGTCTGGTGCTTCAGTTCCAGATGTTCCAGATGTATGTTTGTTTGTTTTTTGGCTCATCTCTCACCTCTGGTTGAAGCTGCTTATGTCTTCCTCACTAAACTTTTTTAAAACTGCGAATGCGTTATTTGAAACTCAGGAAACACTCAGGAACTGGCATGTTAATGTAAATGTTAAAGGACCACTAAGATTGATTTTTTTTTTGTGTGTAGATGAGTGTCAGTGATATTCCATCTAAACTGTCAAAATGAAAAAAATAATAAAAATAAGATGGTCCTTGGAGGATTTGGTCTAGGCACTAGGCCTGCAGCGACGCGTCGATGACGTCAATGAATCGATTAAAAAAAAAACGTCTACGTCAATTCCAGTAGTCGACAAATTGCGCCCACTCCTTTTTTCCCCTTAACTGAAGCCTATTCAATGACGCAGTGATAACTGCAACGGCGGCTTCCGCCGAAGCTTGCCTGAGAGGGCGTGTCCGCGCGTATATATAAGCGGGCAGGAAGCGGGAAGCACCGAACACTTGCAGCACGGCAAGGGACGCAGTACTCGTTCCCGTGTCTCAGGGAACCTGGGTTACCGTAGTAACCTATTCGCTCCCTTTCAACACTTTAACCTGTACTGCGTCTGCTAAGACGCTATGGAAATACAGTTCAATCCCGCCGTGCTGCGAGTGCAGAACGATAAAGCCTGACAGCGGACCTAGAGGAAACCCGAGGACACACCTGTCTCATAAGCATAACATCGTCCTTTCACGGCGTGTAGCCTGTGCTCGCGGCCGGGGCAGATGACAGCGGGCAGACGAGCTTATAATAAGTGAATAAGTTATAGCTCATATCCTGAATACACTGTTTGACGCACATCGGTGTACTAGGCACTAGAAGTACAAATGTCTTATAAGCTTTCTCATAGGTGAGGACTTCTTGCAGCTGTTGTGTTATAAGTACTTTGTGACGTAGCACCTTCTCTTTATATATCTAATATCACTGTCAGTGTGATACTTAAATTCTGCTTTAGGATGTAAAAGCTGAAATGCAAACAGAGTCAGATCCTTGTCCACCACACCTACGTTTAACTCTCTGCACACAACACACCCTTTCAGTAAAGTAATGGATGGCTAAATAGAGAATGCAGGCACATTCAATCACAAACTGAAGTATGCCATTCCTGCTCTGTCACTTTGAGTACTGAGGTCATAGGTTTTGAAGACGTGGCTTTTTCTTTGGAAGCACAGAGTTGACAATTTGATTGAATCTTTGCTATAATTAGGAAATAAATAGTATCAGCACAGGTTTGTCAGCAAATGATATTATTATTTATTATACAAATAAATTTGTTTTACTTGCATACAAATATGAATAAATTCATATTCATAGCTTTTTATATACACAACCTAAAAAATGTTAATTTAATGAACATTTATTTCTGTTTATTAAATTAACATATCTAGTTCTTCTGTCATTTATTGTTATTTGATTGATTTTGTAATTGTTTCAATGCAAAGTAATTAATTTTAAATAATTATTTGCGATCACATGAAAGTGGCTATAGTTTGAAAATGCAAACATTTAGTTACGTTTTATGACATTGCATATCAACAGTTTTGTCAGCAAGTTAGAATGTTATTATATTCATACAAAAACATTCAATACATAACATACTACATTTTACATATACAATTATTAATGTATTTATTATAATTAATACAGTATATTTTAATATAGTCATTCTAAATTTGTTATAGTTATTGCAAATTAACAAATGTCAATTTTATTTAGTTTGTTTAAGAAATGTTGAAAGTTTGTGGAATGATAGTAATGTGCTGGAAAGAATGTAAAGAATTCTGATTCATCTGCTTAAAGGACGTATGATGTTTCTGTTTAGCTACACGTTTGACAACTGCGTACGTGTGTCTCCTTCACTACTCCCCGCCTTTAATAACTTAAATGTTTACACTTCTTCCTGGTTTGAAGATGATGCAGGGGCTGGAGACACAACCAGCCCGTCTATTTCCCTGACAGCCAATCAGTGTGCAAGCTGTCTTGTCCCCGCCCCCCCCAGGGCCGGTCTTTCCAGAGCTGCTTTGTGTGTAGCGTCCAGGGGTCCTGTCCTACTCCCTTTTGCTTTAATGACACAGAATAGAGGGAGAGGAGCCAGAAAGGGGCTGCACTTGATTAAGAAAGCAGCGAAAAAGAAAACACTGCACACGCCATGATGCCAGGACCTGCTATAAATCCACATGTGAGTCAGATGCCATTTTGTCATTTGCTTTTCCACATTCTTTCTGCCTTCTTCCATCCCCCTCCCATCCTCCCTCCCTCCCCCTTTGTAGGGTCTTGTGATGCAGGGATGGTGAGTGTGTGAGCTGGAAACATGGCGAGTTTCTTAGCATCTTGATGTGGACTCGTAGTCAGAATGGTTTTAGTGATGTTACTTCTGGGTTTTATTTTTATGTGGAGTAGATAACGGCGGCGTTGGTGGGACAGATGGGCAGTGCCCTAGAATCCCTCTAGTACATTGTACAACAAATGTGAGGGTGATGAAGATTTCCCAAAGGGCCTAGCACTGCCTTAAACTATACTGTATGTCATTGTAAGCATGTGACATCTTACTGCAAAAAACATATAAAGCGGACATTGATACAAATATTACATTTATGCATGTCTAAAAGCTGGATACCTCTGGGCAACTGTATTGTTCTTTGAACCATTTGAAATGTTTCAGCTCTCTGGTGCAACTGGTTTTTCATGGCATTTAGTTCTGAATATTTACGTTTGACATGACATGGTTTTTCTGTCATCTTCGGCTTTGTGATGGAAGACAACTCAAACCACAAACTTATTTGCATTGGCCCCAAGACACACCCTTGTGGCATTCCTCTATGTTTGGAATAGTTTTCTTTTGAATGTTTGTAGTATATTAGTTCATTAAGGGAAATGCATATTAACAATTACTACTAATTATGATTAATTGCAATTATTTATATCAGCTGCCAGTAGTAACTGTAGCAGAATTACCATCAACTAATCTGTTGATTCAGTGAACATATAGAGTATGTTCATATAAACACTATTTTCGTTGCCACAGAAAAATACCTTCTTACAGTATCACTGCATTAGAGCATGTAGCAAGAGTCGAAATCGTAAAGGGACATTAATTTGCAAGGCAGAATCAGAAACTCTTGCAATTTGTGAAAAGGTTTTATTAACTCTACGTTAACTCACATGACTGAACACACGAGTATAAATACACTCACACAAAGGGGAAAGTGCAAAGAAGGCTTAAGGGTAACCCATTAGGAAAAGCCAAAATTGAAGTTATGAAAAGAGAGTCGGTTGACCACCTGTAAAACCATCAGTGCCGTTCATAACGGGTTCCACAACTAATACTAAACCTTTGTTTCGTTTAGTTATATGTACGATACTTGCATTGCATCGTTGGCGAGGGTCCGATGCAGTCTCGAAGTCCTGATGGTTCCAAGGTTTTGGATTGGCAATCATGTCTTCCTGGT
>JAUCMS010000001.1:6738174-6751238 GCA_032357445.1 Enteromius radiatus
GCCCTTGGACATTTCTGCAGTGTTTTGTCACATGATAATGCCTCTTCCAATCCAAAGCAGTTACTTTTTTTATGATTGCCGCAAGATAGAATGGAGCGAGGAGCTCTATGGAAAGCTCTTTCTGCTTTAGTGAAGCATTTGAGTTAACTTTATCAAAAGATGTGTTGAAAGAAAAGTTAGTGGTATTGGGTGCATGTTTTGTGCTTCCCCGTTCCAGCCCAGTTGAATTTATGAGTATATTTTGCTACAAATGAAGTAAAAATAAAATGACATGTCTCCTCTTCCTGTATATCTGTCCTAATTCCTGTGAACATGAATTCCTTGTCTCTGTATATCCTGTTTGTCTCTTGTCATTCTCTTGTGTGCCGTGTTGTCTACTAGTATGTTCTTGGCCTGGTCTAAACCACTGGTATGGTAACACTGCAGTGTGTTTTGGCTCTTTATGAGTGTTATTTTTCTCCTTTTTACCACTCTCTCTGTTCTCTCCTGCTTCGCTGCTCTCCTCTGGGACTCCCAGGGTGCTGGATGAGGATTTCTACAAACAACCCTTCGCTGATCTGATTGGTTATGTGTATGTTGCTAAACTAACATCCTTTCTTTTCACATGCATCTCTCAATAACTCATTTTCCTGCATCTCAGCTTTTTTTTTTCCATCACCTATTACTCTTACACATTTCTAGCCAAACTTTTGGTTGACTTCATCAAAAAAAATAAAAAATAAATAAATTAGTCGAATAATTCTGCACACTATGCATGTTGTCCATTTTTCGCCCCTTCCTCATGTTTGTTACATAGCAGATTTTATGTCCGTCTTGCTCATTCAGTCTTTTCCCATTTGTCAATTTATTTATTTTTTAATTAATTTTCCTGAATATTTACAAAATGTTTAACCATTTTTTCCATATGTTTGTGTCATGCATTTGTCACAATGTCTGCATTTTCTTGATATTCAAGATGTCTAGATATTTGTATAAATTAGTCAATGTTATTTATTGTGTAGCATTAATATTAATTGAGACTATTGATTATATTAGTTGTATTTAGTGCAGTAGTAGCATCTTTGTAATCCAGCACTAGTGTATTTCTAAGCAACTACGTGTCTAGCCAGTCTATAAATGAACAAAATAGCCAGTGGTTAATTTTTCCCTCATGTTTTATTATTATTTTTAATGTGGTGCCAAAGTTCAACATCACTTTTTTTTTTTTAACTTTATATTAAGGTGCACTAGGCTATTTTTTTTTTGGTTTATTATTATTATTTTTATTTATTTTATTTTTGAATATCATGTCATTGGTTTGTAAGACTGTCAAAGGATTTTGTTGGTGACTTTGACCACCAGTTTATTTTCTTCTGTTTTAACCTTCCTTTTTTTCCCCCCAGTCTCAACATGGTGAAATGTTGAGTAGTTGAATTATGTTTTTTATTTTTTTTATTTTATAAAGAAAGAGGTGCACCTTTATCCCATGGCTTGTACTTTGGCCGGACACCTAGTTGCTTCTTTAAGATTTTAGAGCATTTTAGAAAATGGTGTGCCTAGGTTGAGCAAAGCTGTCCCAGACTAGAACTGTAACTGTCCTCTTAGTTCTGCAGCCCTCATGTTCATCATGGACGTCTTACTGCTTCTGCTTATTCTGCAGAACTATTGTAAACATTAGCTGCTTTTCTTTGCTTGGTAAATGTCTCTCAACTGAAGCGCCAGTTGAGATCGCTGAACGCCGTGAGCGGCGCATACATCAATGACGGCTGCAAGCTAAGCGCACTTAGAAACACTCCTAAGATGACTTGGGTTTTGAACAGTGCATGCCTGCTTTGGTCATCTGCATAAATCTCATTTCTTTTGGTTTTCTATATATCTGACTTGTGATCTGTTTCTCCTTGTTTTTCTTTTCTCTATGCACCTTTAAGCACTCACATTAACCATCCTTGCTACCGCCTAGACCAGTTAAGTAAAAAAAAAAGAGAAAAAAAAAAACAATAAAACAAAATAAAGACAAGACAACCAAATATGCTCAGGGAACAAACACCATTTATTGCAAATTTATACACCAATGAATTGCTGTCTTTATTATCAACATGTTTCTGCTAAAAATAAGATTCTGGATGTCCTTTTGTGGTGATGTGTTGGTGCACTAGTCCTGTGCGTTGATGTAGTTGATTGTGACCGTGATTTACCTCATTGGCTTTTCATACCCATTTTGCTGTGTATATTGTGTGATAGTGGAGAGGCTAATGCAACTCTACTGGACTGAGTTCACGGCAGCGGAAAGGGTTGGTAATGGGCCGGGAGGAAACGGGAATAGTTGAATATGGTCTCCAAAAGCTCTCTGAAGATGATTTTTTTTTAATTTATTTATTTATTTTTTATGTTAAGAGCTCTTTAGCGTTTGGCTTGCCAGAAACTTGGTTTAGCTCCCCATGCTCAGCAGAGGGCCTCGCTTTTGGTCACTGCCAACGCATGACACTTTCAGCCTTTGCACAAAGATTTAGTGGTTAAAATAAGCTAATTGGCCTGTCAATCGCTACGTTGAAGGCTCATTAGCGTACGTGATTCCTTGACATTCCTCTGACCATCAAGAGACGAGGAATGTCCCACAGTATAAGGACTTCCAAAGTACATCAAACTGTTTTAACCAACTGAATCACCGCAAAATTTGATTGTGGCTGTTCTGGAACCTTTTCCTGCCTTAAAGATCAAGACTAGTTCTGGTAATGGTGGGTTGGGGGCATGATGCTCAAACTACCATCTGTTTTGGATGTGGTCACCTGAAGAATGTCTCTCTATGAATGTATTCTTGTTGGATGGAAATAACCATTGTCTCACCCAGACATGCAGCCGCTTTGGTACACTTGCCTCTTACCTCCTAAAGAAGAACCTCAGTAAACATTTGAACCAATTTTAGAAGCTCCTTTTGGAAAACGCAATTTCAAAAACCTGTTGAGTTCGCCGGAAAGTTGTTTTTCAGTCATGTCAAGATCTCTAAAGATGAAATCTTTCAGGAGGTTATCGGTTGTGTGCTTAAGCCGGACGTGTCTGAGCGTGTTTCCCATTTTTGTCCCAAGCTGATTGTGATTTGTCGTCGGCAGGGCGGCCGAGGAAGCCATGGTGTCAGAGCTGGACGAGAACAGTCCCGGCACGGAATGGGAGCGCGTGGCACGCCTTTGTGATTTCAACCCCAAGTCCAGCAAGCAGGCCAAGGATGTCTCCCGCATGCGTTCAGTGCTCATCTCCCTCAAACAGGCCCCGCTCGTTCGCTAAGCTCTGCCTGTGTAGTCTTCAAAACCACAAATCCCAGCAGCCATTGGGTTTCACAACATTGATCTATTCCTTTGTGGTCCCATCCCAATGGCTTTGAAGTCTATTTCCATATATAAATAATCTATATTATATTACTTAATATGATATGGGTATATCTATATATGTTTATATATACATATTCCATCTATAAATATATACATATATATAACAATGTTCAGATTGTTTTTATTTTTGGTGTCTGTTTTAAAGGACCAAACTCCATGTTCATTTTTTTCCATGTAGAGACAGTGTGTGGCATTGTAACATTATCAATCTATGCATTTCCCTTGTAAGATGTTCGGGAATACAGTACTAAACGTCTTGTGTATGTTGTATACAGATGGTGGATATTAGCCTGTGTGTGTGTGTAACTATGTATATAACGACTGGTCTTCTACACTTCATTGTGAGATTATGGCACAAGTTGTTGAAGAACGGAGCTGTACCCCAGTGAACGTCACCTCATGTTGTCCATTCTGTTTCAGTATGATTAAACACATTTGAAATGTTAAGTGCTTGTGAAGTACTTTTTGTTTACATTGTTTGGGAATATAAAAATGAATGCTTTCTGTAATTAAATATTTGGGTTAGGGTTATATTTGTATATGTAAGAACAAAACTGATCACTAATAGTCAAGTGTTCCCATGTCGGGTTATTTGAAGCCTTCCTGGAGGTTTGCTAATGCCCTGTAATGAGTTCTGGACCCAGGATAAAAACATTAGCCACTACCCCTACAGATACCACTTAAGATAATTTAAGATTACTTGAAGTGACATGGAACTAATGCAGCCAACACCTGCCTGCAGGTACTTTAGCTGTGAATATTCTGAGAAGTATGCACATATTAGAACTCTGGAAAGCACTCAGAATCAAACATTTAACACAATTTTGGTATAAATTATTGCATTTATTGGTCAATTCTTACAGTGGCACAAGCTAACCAGAACAACATCTGTTCTAGAAAGACCAAAAACCCATCTGAACAGTTTTAAAAGCATTAATTTGTGCAAAAAAGTAGAATTCCAAGAAGAAAAAAATCTGGCTTTGTAGTAACTGACAAAAAGTGATTCTGTTACAGTAAATATAAATCAGGTCATTTTTACATTCACTAAGACAACGTTGCTTTAGTCGAGTTTTATTAGCAGTAACCAGATAATTCCCCCAAAACAGTGATTTTAATATTTTTCTTAATGGTGAATGCAACCCTTTTTTATTACATTAATTGAAATCCTGCCAGGCATGCATCCGGACACTAAACACTGTGAAGCCCAAAAACAAACTGATCAGGGTGATTCTTTTTAGAAGATGATGATAAGACCAAAACCAGCTTCTGTTTATCTATGATAAAGTCTCAAGATCCATCATGGAGGCAGCTTTTCTTCGCTGTGATATCACACTCAGCTGAAACAGAAAAAGTAGTTTTAAGGGATTCTGTACAACAGTCAGGTTCCACAAGTTAAAAACCCATGCAGCTTCTCTATTAAGGGAACTGATTTATAACGATAATTTATAAACAATTAAAATTAGACCTACTGTGAGCTATAGGGTTAGCTAATCAATGGTACATTCTGTAAGTCTGAAATATTTCATCTTGTTTTAACAGCAGAACTCCTGGTGATGTTATATATGTTACATATACACTTAATGGGATTTTAGTTCTTTCAGTCCTGTAAACTGTATCGTACACTGACTTGTACATTTGTCTGTTTGTAATATTGTGGTTTGGTTCATGGCTTATTAGCACTTATTAAAAAACCCAATAGGAAAAATACTTCTACAACCAAGGCTGCTAAAAAAAAAAGTGAATGGCCACTGTTGCATTCAAAAGGCAGGAAGTGTGTACCTGTTGTGATGCACTGGCTGCACGCTGCTCTGCCTGAGTAAGACGCCTCTGTAGACGCGTGTTCTTCTCCTGCTGCTCTGAAACCTGCCTCTCATACTACGGATAAAAGTGATAAAACATGACTCACAGGAAACCCAACAGAAATTCAAACACTTACAGCACACATCTAGTAGAAACAAATCTGCATGTACACACCTCCAGTATCTTCTGATGATCAGCTTCCATCTGGATCTCCAGTTCCTGAGCACGCTGTTTCTGTCTGTTCAACTCTGACCTGAAATGATCAGAAGTCATTTTAATTGACCTGCTTTATTCAATACATTCACATTATGTGTAATCAATAAGCTTGCTATATGGTAATTACTGTCTCAATACAATAAAAGTAGCATGAGCAACGATATGTTTCAGCCGTGATATAGGGTGTTATCATTCACATCCATTTAACTTTGAGAAGGGGTTACACACCAAAGTTTAATACTTAGTGGTCTATCCAGATCACCAACCACATATACATATGTAATGTGATTTCTGCCCTGGCAAACAACACTTGCATGATCTGTGCGTGTCAAGTGTGTTCACCTAAGGCTGTTGAGTTTCTGCTGGAAAGCCTGTGTGAGGTTCTTGGCCTCGTCTTTGTAGCGGGTGATGGTTTTCTGTTGAGCGAGCAGCAGTCTGGTCAAACCAGCGCTGGAGTTTTTACTGCTCTCTTCCATTTCTCTCAGCCTGGACTCCAAACCCTGCTCCTTCACACACAGCTCCTGCTGCATCGAAGACACCTACACGCAAACAAAAACCTGTGAAAGATGCCATATACTACACTTCCAGTGCTTCTACTTTTCCCCTTAAAGTCCCCTAAAAGTTTTTTTAGACTATTTGAGCAGACCTCTAAACATTAGAAGTGCACATGCTGTGTCTTAAAAGGTTAGTTCAGTCAAAAATTGTATTCGGTTATTAATTTCTCACACTGAAGTTTCTGAAAACCAGTGAAACTTTATCTTGGAAGCACGAATTAAGATATTATGGATATTTCTGACCCTGAAAACCCAGGAAACTGTACTTACATGAGATAAGAGTAAACCTCATTTGTTTATAGACGTTTTTGCAACATTTAACATGTTTGACTTCCTCTGTGCATTGATCATTGTCTACATGAAGCTTTAAATTGAAGTATGACTGTATATGAAAATGCAGTTTGTAACCTGTTGTTTGGCACGTCTCTGAGCGAGCGCACACTCTTTGCGCAGTGCTTCCATGTCTCTGTGCAGTTGCTGGTTCTCTTGCTGCAGTGTGAGTCTCTCGTCACTAATTGTGGTACTCTCCTGTCTTGCACTAGTCAGTGTGGACTGCAGCCTGCGCACCTCCTCCTGACAGCGCGACAGCTCCTCCGAATACCTACACAAGCACAGGGGAGACAGCAAACTATTATAGACGCACCCATATGTTTGACCTCTGTGTAGTTTATGAGCATGTGTGCGTGTTCTCACTCCATCTCCATCTTCTTCATCTTGTTTTTAGTACTGTTGAGTGTGAGTTGCATTTCGTCCTTCAGTCGTTCAGCATTTAAACATCTCTGATGGAGAGCCTCCATCTTCCTCATCTCAGGCTCTCCAATTCTGCCCTCTTTATAGACCTACAATACAACAATTTCTTTTACTAATATTTTTAATGAAGTCTCTTATGCTCACCAAAGCAGAATTTTCGATCAACAATTCAAACAGAGTTATTACAATTTCTATTACACTTCTTAAAGGGGTAGTTCCCCCCTCAAAACATTCTGTCATCATTTACTCACCCTCAGAACTCATTACAGCGCATTATGACAGAATTATCCCTTTAAATGTGATAATACGACAGCAACATACAGCCTTAGTAACATTCAATTAATGTGAGAGTAAAAATGTGCATTTATTTTCACCTTCTCCAGCTCCTCTTCCACAGCTATTCTCTCCCGATGGGCTCTTTCAATCTGTGTTTCTTTATCGGCACATTCCTACACGCACAACCACATCAGATATGTTGTTATGCAATGGTGACAGTTGTAGCTATACACATCTGTACATATGTTGATGAATGTGTCACCAGTTGCAGGGCAGAAAGCTCCTCAGCCATACGATGAATTTGAACGTTACACTGCTTACGGACGCTCTCTACCTATAAAAGAAAGAAAAAAAAAAACATTTAGTATTATGAGTCACACTCAAAGATGCAAATAACAATATATGTACACTATGATCACAGACTAGCTGAATGTCAAAGCGCTAAAAACAGAAACAAGAATGACACTGATGTGACTGTGACAGTGCTAACAGCCATGCTATTTTTGGCTATAGAGCTCTACAGGGTTCAAGGAAGCTTTTAAGAAATTCAGATTTGATTACAGAAGTGCTGTCAAATCATTCATCACATCCAAAATAGAAGTTTTTGTTCACATAATATACATGTGTGTTGTGTGTTTTTTTATCATGCCTGTGCAAATACACACACATAAATAATATATATTGAAAATATTTACATGTATACAGTCACATAATTAATATTTAATATATAAACATAAGATGTTTCCTAAATATATGACATTTTTTTGTATATACATAGCACATACATATTATGTAAACAAAAACTTTTATTTTGGATTAAATTAATCGCGATTAATCATTTTACAGCACTACTATAAACTAAAATCGTGTTTCCACCAATAGGAACTATAAAACAAATGCACCTCATGGTGCCTAAAATATAATTTACGTAGGCTTACTAGGGTTGGAGCAGAAGTGATGCTGTACTGTGTTTGAAAGTTCAAGAACATGAGCAGTGATCACCTCTTTCCTGGTGCGCATGGCAGCATCCTGGATCAGCTGCTTCATGGCATCTTTCATCTTGTCCAGTTCTTCTGCTCTCTGTTTCTCCCTTATCTGAGCCTTGAGTATCATTTAAACACAGCAAAATGATTTTAGATCATGTGAAGTCAGGTACATATAGAAGAGCTCTTGAATTGGGCCTGTGCGGTGTGTTTTTTTGGAGCGTGACCTGTTCTCTCTGAAGCGAGGCCTCCTCAGCCAGCTGGATGGAGTTGCGGAGGCGACTGAGGGCTTCAAATTTCTCCTCTTCCAGAGAGGCGCAGCGACCCTGCAGTTCACCCACTTGCCGCTCCCAATCCGTCTGCTTCCTGCGCACCGACTCAGAGTCCTGCGTCGCAGCTTTGAGTCTGAAGAAAAACATAACAATAACATATCCCATCAATATTTTCAAAAGGAGTTAAAAAGAAACTAAGTCACATTATTATGTATTTGTATGATCATAAGTAAAAATAAATGCAGCATTATGTGCAAATATATCGTTTTAATATCTCCTATTTCTCTATTTTAAATATCTTTTCTTGTTAGGAGGCTGGGCCAGGTTTTTCGTTCACATGTACATTTCCATTTCAAATGTCTGGGGTTGGTGTTTACATTTAAATGTTATTATATTTTTTTATTTTTTACCAAGACTGCATTAATTTAATCAAACATACAGTAAAGCAGTATAATATTGTACTGTAACAGCACATAAAGACAGTAGTATAATATTGTAAAATATTATTGCAACTCAAATCCTTCAGAAATCGTTATAATATGCTGATTTTAATCTCTGGAAACATTTATTTATATAATAATCATTATTAGTATTAATGTTGAAAATGGTTCTTGCGGAATTTAAGTGTTACTAAAAAAAGTCTTACTGTCTTCATTATTAAACTTCACCTGGATTCTAGCTGCTTCAATGCTGTTTGCAGTTGCTGTAGTCTCCGATCAGAAGCTTCTTCTCTACCCTGAGCTTCTGCTGCATCCTCTTCCTGCACCATTACACAAACATCACATTATTAGAAAAAAAATTGCATAAGCGCAAAAATAGCAACAGTAACAGTGTATTCAAGCTGTCTGTCTCTCACCCTCCTCTGCATCTGATCCTGGACATTCTGCAGGAGTCTCGTCATCTCCTCCACTTTAGTCGCAGAAGATCTCTGCTCAAGCTTGGCTTGCCTAAATCATCATACACAAACAAAGTTGATCTTTTTTAGTAAAGTTGGACCTTTTTGTTTCTTTTTACCGATAGAACAGAAAGCTGGCATGAATTAGAAAATTTAGAGGCATTTCAAGAGCAGTGAGAAAACCCATTTTTACTTTTGGAGTAAATGTGAGTTAAAAGTTGTGGTAAAAATCATGCTAAAACCCATGAGCCAAACTGAACTCGAGTCAAGGTTAAGTCTTAAAAGGTTGGCCATCTGGGACGCTACCTGAGTTGGCTGCGTAACTCCTCCAGCTCACTGCTCTGTTCCGCCACCGTCTTCAGAAACTGCTGATTGGTCTGAGTGTGACAGGACAGACATGAACGCCGGCCGGGCATAACGCCAAACACACACTTCAAGGAAATTTGCAAGGATAAAAGATGAAGGACAGGATGGAGGGGTTTTGGAGGTCGAGATGGGATAGGTGTGAAAAAAAGGTGGGTGTGTGAGAGCTACACTGCTCATTAAATATTCAACAATAGAGTAGTATTTCTATCCTCAACCAACACACACACACACACACACAAGGCTAAACAATGAACAACACTCAGTCAAACAGGTGGTGCTCTGACTAGTGTGAAAAAAAGCATGTGACTTAGACAGTACAAGGATTAGGCCTTTAAAACCATTGCATAACAACTCACTGTACATGGCAATGATATCACTAATAAAACCCTTTCATTAATATGTAAAAGCACATTACTCAACACATTTTTTTGATTAAAAAAAAAAAGATTTTCAGTGGGAAAAGGGGATTGATTTATCCACCTAGATAGGACTGGATCATGAAACGTCGCTGATAACATATATAAGGAATAATGTACAGGCCATTATTGCAAAATAAAATAAAATATTTACCAAATAAATACATAAGCATTAAAATATGGTAATTATTTAATTATTTGAGAACAGAGACATTTTTTTTTTTTATTAAAATATCTAAAAAAAAAAAATTATATACATATATTTATTATTTCAAAATGACAACAAAAAAAGGAAGGAAAATGATTTAATTAGAATAAATATAATAAAACCAATGAAACCACACATTATAAACATGGCACAGTACAGTAGATTTTCCCTCAGTTTCACAGACATGGCTTAAACCTAGATGCAGTTAAAAAAATGCATGTCTGTGCTGTTTTAACAGAAAGAAATGTGCACAGACGGATCTTAAAATATATCAGTGCTGTTGTTTGTCTCAAGATGTACACTAGACACGTTTCTAAGACACTTAAATGTCCTAACTGAACAATGGCCAAATCCTGGCTTAACCCAAGCCCTGTCTGTGAAACCAGGATTGTAACCAATATGGTTTACATATTGAAAGAGGAAGTCTTACAGATTCCAGCTTCTGATTGGACAGCTGGAGCTTCTGGCTGTGTTGCTGAATCTGCGCAAGCTGACTCTAAAACAGCACAGCGACTGTCAGTAAGAGCTCAGACAAAGCATTTCAATAATTAACTGATGTGTATTATAATAAGCTTCAAGCCACAATTAAGCCAATATTCTACAGCCAACAGCTAATATTGAATTCATATATTCAAACAATTTAGTTGGGCATGCCTTCTGGTTTATGAATAATTGCTGGAAAGTGCTGCAGGTCTGTTAGTTCTGTTAACTGCGCCTGTGTGTAGTTAAACACTGCCCTCTAGTGTTCAATCATCATATTACCCTATTCTAGAAATGAGTGAGGATTTCATTAAAGAGGATATTGAACTTTTTTTAACAAACCAAATATGAGTATAAACACCAAATATGTGCCGTCAAGTTAAAACAACAAACTTATGACTTTATAAATCAACTGAACTCAAACATGTGAAAGAGTTAGCATGTAAACACTGTAACCTGCATATGTTGCCGTTCAACTGCATGTATTTGTCCGTTACTTATGGAGCTCTGGTACTGGGTCTGAAGTCGATCCAACTCTTGTGAAGCTGTCTGCCACATCTGAAGAGCCCGTTCTTTCTCCTGGAGACACACACATACAACAAATTGAAGATGAACAGACAATGAATTGTGGCTTTTCATTAATGTGCCTCTAAACCTCTCTCTGAATACGACTGCTATCTAAAACACAGTGTTAACTAAACTAAATTGATGAATTTATACTGTAGCTCAACACGTAGAGAATTTAATTATGATGCCAGCAATGTCAAAGTCATGAGATTTATTGGCAGGGAATACACATATTTCTCTTGCACTTTAAGTTGTTTTGAAATGCATAAAGGAGGAAAGAAAATTATGTTTATTGAGATTTGTTTAATTACAGTAACTGCAATTGGTGAAAATACACTGAATGCAAGAGATTTTCTTTTTTTAACTACAGCAATTTAAGTTTTAAAATGTTTTGGCTATGACTCAGTACACATTTATTCATTTTGACGCAAATTGACTTGTTTTTATAAAAACATTTTCAAATGTAAAATGTCCGTGAATGCTCCTGAGTATTAATGCAAATGAACCGCTGAATTCAAACTGATTCATTAAAACAGACAGTTTGCAAAAACTGATTTGCATGAATGAATCATATTCCCAACTCCATCACCCTTTTTTGCTAATGAGATTGCTATTAAAATATTTTAGTCTTAATGCTCTTATTCTTTTTGTAAAACAAGTTGTGGGAAAACTAGCACGCAATTTGCAAATCATTTTAATTTTAAATCCAATATATTCTAATATATAACTGATACATTTCATAATATAGCCATGAAGTTACAATTCTCCTTTTCACTTTGCTTCCTTTCTGTACTACCACCTTTATGATGAGAAAGAGGCAGAGAGATGTCTCACTGGATGTTTCATTTACAGCTAATTATTTCATTCTCAGTTAATTAGCAAATTAGAAATGTGAATATGAATTGGAAAGTCCACAGACTCAAAAAGAAGTCACTTGAGAGTTGACTTGAACTGATGCGCTCTCTAGAGAGGTTTAGCTGTGATTTGCAGCCTAACATTCTGGTGAACTGCTCCCTAAAGAAGGGCAAAGATGAGCAATGTCGGGCAGAAAAGTGGATCGCTTGATGAGTGACGCACTTATATCTCATTACTCTGTAATGTCAAGTGTTGATATGTAATCCTCAGGAGCACCTGGAGCGAACTCCACGCTGATTAAAACCCATTCCCTCAACACAACATGACCTGTTCCGTCTCATCACGCATTAACTAAAGAACGAGCTTTAAAGCGGGAATAACCCCGGATCACCTCTCTACCCTTTGCACATGCTAGAAAAGAGTCATAAAGGCTAGGAAAGTTCCTGTGGGTTTGTGGTGTCATGGACCGACTCATGGGAGTTTCAAGGTGTTTTTGGAACAGGTCTGGATATTCACCTCCACGGCACACTTGACCTGTTCCTCGAGGTTGCTAATGGCGATTGCGTCCGCTGCCGCATCTCCTCCTGTTCCAGTGGATAGAGACTGCAACTGCTTTTCAATGGACATTCTCTGCTCTGCATGAAGCCTGCAAATAAAGATTAATATACACAGTTATCGCCAGAGGTCAACCTTTGTAAACCTTTGGGAATTATCTGCGGACACACTTTAATTTGTTCTGAAATATTGACTTTCATGACTTCGAGGTCCTAGTAATATTCAAGATCGGCAGGAAAACGCATAATCAAATTAAATCAGTATCAGAAAAAAGTAGAAGTAGATACATTTAAAAGCGTGTTTTAATATTCAATTTAATCATTTAATAAATAAAGTCCATTAATAAAAGAAAAGTAATTTTGATTTCCTTTTTTCATATAAAATAGAAATTTTGTGTTCTATTACTATACAACACTGACAATTAGATCATGGTGGGGGTTAAACATTTTTCAGGGCCCTATAATGAGTTTTATGTTTTTTCCAAATTCCATTTAAATCTTTCTAGATTC
>JAUCMS010000001.1:6753121-6765279 GCA_032357445.1 Enteromius radiatus
GCAATCCATCGAATGACAATCCCTTGATAGTGCTGGACTTCTTAACATCAGACATAATCAGTGACATCATCAATGACGTCACTACAGCTGGAAGCTCAAATATACCAAATAAAGTTCTGCAAATTGTATTAATTATTACATCATGCATTCTAGAAAACACAAGTGGCTCTTACACTCTGTAAGACAAAGAAAACTTATGGAATAAATTGAATGGAACATGATACAGAAGTGTATCTTTATCATTGTGCGAATGTCTAAAAGATTATGCCATTAAAGCAGGAACAAAAAATTGGTAACAAATAATAGGTAACAGGCAAATGACCTTTATTAAAAAGGCAAAATAAGATTTTATACACCATTGACTAATATTTGTTCTCATTTAAGCATAGACTCAATTTTGTTCAATTTACTCTGGCTTTATATGTTCAGTTTCAGAGCTTTTTTGTGGAAGGGTGAATTAAGAATCAAGTGTCAAAATTTACAATCTGTCATAATTTACTCTCTTGTTATTCCAAACCTGTCTGGAAACCATTCAGTATTTTTTTAACGGACAATTCATTATACAGAAGTCATACATGTTTGGAACAACGTGACGGTGACACTGATAACACAATGTGTATTTATTGAGCAATAAACTCTCCCATTTATGCTTAACAAAGCATTCACTTTGCAACATAGGAACATAATGCTATTATCTAGAGGTAATCTTCTACATAATTTAACAAATAAAACTGACCTGTGACACTGAGGAAGGAGGAGGAAATTCATCCTGATATCGACCCAGGACGGAGTTTAAGCGATTCACTGATAAGACACAAAAACAAAGTTCAAGCGCTGATGAATATGATTACTGTAAATCTGAGCATGTGTCTGCACAACATCCGAGATCTAGCGTAATTCACCTTGATCTCGAAGAAAGTCCACTTCTGTTGTCATTTTTGCATCTGCAACAGAAAAAAAAAACCTTGTTAGGTCAGACGAAGCATATGCTATATATAACTATAATAACATTTAGTATGTGGGTCGGTCGGTAGGTAGGTAGGTAGTATGCAACGGGGAACAATTTGCTTTACTGAAGTAGTTAGTTTATACACCGCCAGCACAATTGATCCCTGGAGACTGTCTTTGTGTAGGAATATTAGTTTACCATTGAATTAACTGACTCTATAGAACCATATCATTAATCATTTTGGTCTAATCGAGTAAACGTACATTATTATAGTGGATTATTACGAAATGACACATTCCTCAATAGATTAACTGGAAAATAAGCGAATCTGGTGTGTAATCTCAGGAACGGAATTAAGCATCATTGGTATCTAGGTGGAGATTTGCATTGGTTAACTAGCAGGCTAACGGCTACACGTATTTCAACATTCATTATAAACGTGCTAAACACTCTGTCATAAAATTCAACTGAACTCTAAATGTTTATTTTTTTCCATCGCGTAATATGACATATGACAAAATTGTATAAATACGTAAATAAATGTAATCTAATAAGAAACTATACCTCCAAATCCTTCCGCCTTGTAGTTTAAAGATCCTCCCAGCCAATCAGACTCATGTTCACGGACGCTCGGATTCAACCTCAGAACCAATCAGATTCATCCTCTGGAACGCGGTGCAACTTACTAAAATGTTCCCGGGTAGTTTCAACCCGCTTGCGTTCCGTGCAGTTTATGGAGTTCCTGTTTTTTCATGGTAACTATCAGCCTTAATGTGATCGAATAGGGTAAGGCTTTACTTAACAATTTTATTAATTTATTTGTAGTTTGTTATTTAATACTGACTTTATGGCTGACTGCTGAAACGTTTGTGAGATTCTTGGTTCATGTGTGTCTAAAATCAGGAAGTGTTTTCTAGTAACATCAGGTGCTAAGTTTATGATTTCAGATAAGATATTGAAGGCTGATCAATGACTATTGAACTTTATTTCACATCAGACAGTCCTGTGTCCTGAGCTGCTTAAGACGTATTAGAGCACAGAACTGTGTGATGTGTAGATTTATATAAACAGACTTATAACAAGAACACAACTTTTGAGAACTTAACCAGATTGTAATTTATTATTATTTCAAGTATTGATAGAAAATAATATTTTAACATGCTTAACAGTGTCTGTGTTGGTTGTATCCTCCTGACTGCCATGGAGTTCCACATCAGACATACCTGGGACAGCTTACCTGTGGACCATGAACCAGTAAAGATTCGCTTCTCACCTGGCGAGGATGGTTTATTAATGCAGGTAACTGCTCCTTTCTTTAATGACCCCCCTGCACCAGCCGGACCACCTGGAGAGCCGTTCCCTGGTCTTTGGGACTATGAGGGTAAGTGTACTTTTATTACTTTTAATAAAGGGCCAATTTGTCAGTTTCGGTTTATAGATTAAAGTTACTTACTTTCAGATGACTAAATAATAAATTAGTGTGATCAGCTGATCATGTTGCATACACACATGTAACCTTGATCCTTGGACTATTAGATAACTCAAAGACATTTAACTTCAGTGAAAACTTGAATTAAAATGAGGAAAAAAAGGTTAATTAAGTGTTTACCTGACAATTCAAACTGACACATTTTTACAATCTTTGCTCTTTGACTAATTTTTCAGTGGTGGAGTCATTCTTCCTGAACAGCAACACTGAGCAGTATCTGGAGGTGGAAATCTGCCCGTAAGCCTGCAGAGTTTATCAGACAGGAGGAAGATTTTTGAATGCTAACTTGTAATTGAAATAATATTTTGTTATTACAGTCATGGACAACATCTCATTCTGCTATTGAACGGAAAACATAATGCATTTATGGTAAGAAAATACATATTGTACATCAGTTTATTCATGTTTTCATAAAAAACAAACAAACAATGCAAACATTGCATTTTCAGTAGCCATTATACCAGTCTCTAGAGTCACACAATCCTTTATAATTCATTTTAAATTAATTAATTTGCTGGTCAAGAAACAATGATTATTATTATAGATTCTGAAGACAGTTGTGCTTAATATTTCTGTAATTTATTAAAATGACTTTACTGTCACATTTGTTCATGTACAGTTTATAACAGCAATTGTCTAAGCATTAAAATGCAGGAATGCTTAATGTAATAGTACATGAGATAAAAATGGTAATATGAAGTGTTCTCATGCTTGTTATTTTGCAATAACGTTTTATGCTATAACCTACAGCAACAACTCCCTCTATCATTCAAAGCCAATAAAGAGGACAAGATGTGGAAGGGAGAAGCACTTCTACCTTGGAGGTATTTCCCTCAGGGCATTAATAAGATGAATTCCTATGCCATCCATGGCTCTGGAGCAGGAAGGACATATGAGGCTCTGTATCCTGTTCCTAGAGAAGACCTAGTAGAAGGACAGGGACCAGACTTGTAAGTTTAGATATGTTAAAAGGTTTATTTCCTTTTAACACTTCTTAACATCATCAGGATCTTAACATTTCTTCTCTCAACAGTCATCGACTTGAGTATTTTCAAGACTTCACTCTGCAAAGCATCATGGGAGAAGACTGGGTTCAGCCAGAATCTGACCTGTGGGATTTGGCAAGCAAATGACCAGCTGAAAATTACAAATGAAGTTAAAACGGTCTTCAAACCAGCTTTTTAATGCAGTAATTACTCGCAATTTGCTTCCATGGCTGCTACAGCACAAACTCCACTGCAGTCTAATCAAAGTTAATGATGTGGCTTGTTTTAATGTGGGTGTAATAGCAATATAATGGCTTTTATTATCACAATTTAATAAATCTTCTATCAGTAATGTGGCACTAATCTCAGCAGTAAGTACTCCATCCAGCATAAAACATCTATGCAACATGTAGCAAATGGGAATTGTTCTTTTTATATAAGCTACTGAAACGAAAATAACCATTTAATAATGGAGATGGTAAATTTGGAAATTGAACATTAAATAAACAAACAAAAGAATTCTTTGTCATGAGCTTGGTAACAGACGTAGTAACATTACAGACTATAGCATTGTGTGTTGCTTTATATGAAATGTAAGTTAGATAAAGGCTCTTCAGAGATACTTAGGTTTTCAAGAGCAAAATTAGTGTTTATCCATTAACATGTGCCTAAACCTACCACAAGATGATTCCTTAAATCCCTTTTATGTGTTGTTATTAGGTCTGCAGCAATCTCGCGCAACCTTTGAGTAACGTTAGATCTGACATGAGCTGAAGGAAAACTTAGCCTATTTCTGAGATATAAAACCTCTTCTAAAAACAGTCGAGCTTTAACTCTCTCAACAAATCCATGCGTATAATCAATAGGGGCTGCGTAAACTACAAATTAGCTGCTAATAAGACGGAACACGGGTTTATAATTACAGCCGCTGTCCGTTAAATGAATATTAACAGTGACTAATTACCGAGACGCTGCTCTCGCGCTGCAGAACTCCTGACACGAGCGCGCTCTGCGAGCGTGAGATGAATGCGCGCGCCGTACCTGAGAGCGAAGGTCATGGCTAACCAAATATATACAAAAATATTTCTATCGTGACTTAAAACTTGGAAAGGGCACATTTTAAGGGTTCATGTTAAGAGTGCTATTACTTAAACCCCAAATTCATGGAAACAAACGGTGTTGTTAGTTTGTGTTAGTTTGTAAACGGTGCTTGTAAGTGCTTAGTTTATTTCATAAATTTTATTAGCAATTAATAATTATGGCATGCGTTATTTAAAGCTACACACACATATTAGCTAATTATATATACTACATATAATTTATAAAGAATTTTATACTTTTATGTAATATTAGCTGTCTGTATTAATACATATTTATTGTTTGTATAGCTTGGAAAAAGATGTTACTCAAATTCATCTGTTGGGAATGCAGGGAGGCAGGACACATTACTAATAAATTTAGCCTAAATAAATAAATAAAATTGAACCCAATAGAAAGAATCACATCCAGGCCCGTACTCAAATTACACACACAGACTCGGAGTAATCGCATTTGTTCTCTCCACATGCAATCTATTCACTGGGGGAAATAGCGGAGTACAAATTGCTTCTTGTTAGAAGCAGAGCGAAGTCAATCAGATGGCCTTCCACTCATGTTTTTTAAATCAGGGAGAATTTATGCACTGACATTTTATAATTGATAGGAGGCCTGTTCAAAACTGAATGGGTAGATTGGGCACTGGCATGTTTTCAGAGGTATTTCTGCTAGCTGAACAGCGTTAGCTGCATGGAAATGGAATAGATTGCATCGAATACACATTAGATACAACCCTGAATGCCGAAGGGAGGGGAACATATTGTCTTTTTTTTTTTTTTTTAAATGAGAATAAATCATGTTTGTTATTTGATTCCATTATATCCATAATGGACCTGTTTACCTGTCGCTTTTGCCCCTTCCATCAATTTGTCAGAGGCAGGTAATATCTGCATTAAAATATTGATTCCCATCTATTGGAAAACACATTAACAACCAAATATTTTGAACCTGCAATAGTGTCTAGTGGCAGTTTACAAAGCATTTCCCCTATCAGAGATAATTTTAATATATTATTTTGTTTTGTTCATCACAAAAAATATCAATCATTGTGCTCTGAGCTGCAAAAATGCGTTTCCATGGCAACAATAGCTTTTCTGGATAAAAGGGGCTGTCAGGGAGAATATTTTCCTTTATAACTCTGTCATAATCATAAACATTAGTACAATACACTCTCTCTCACGCACGCACATCAGTGAAGCCCATTAAAGGCCACTATAAAAGAAGGAGGCCTAAAAGTAAAGGATGATAAAGAACCACACTCGCAAAGCGGAGGTTATTTTTACAGATTTTAAGGGGAGGGGAAGATGATAAATCTGAGTTGGGAGGCAGTAATAAGAGAGGATGGCAGGCAACACAACATTATCAGGCTGTTTGTGCTGTGTGGAAGTGCTGGAGGGGGAGGGCCGCCGAGGAGAGCCTTTACCCGCGCGACACCCTCTGATTGATAGTGGAATAAAGGTCGTTCCGTGTGATGAATGAATATTTCGATATAACCCAATCACGGTGCACAGGAAAACGAATGACTGGATGAGAACGAGATGAGCAGGTCCACCGAGGGCACGGCACGCAGGGCCAGCAGAGACACTAAATCACAAAATAACAGAATTTAACTTTATATGGCCATAAATGGGGGAGTATGTGAGGAGACGGGGTTGAAAATGCTACCTGGACACTCTCAGCTTTTCTGTCAATACTAAACCCATGAAGAAAGAGAAAGAGGCGGGGGGAGACATGAGAGACGGAGCCAAGAGTCTTTCCGCAAGACATTTAGAGGTCATGCTCGAGAGCGAACGTAGCAACTGTGGAGTTGTTCATAAAGCGGTTAACTTACAGCAAGACGCTCTGTTTCTGCACGAGGGTCAGTTTGATAGAATATCGGTTTCCCATTTGTCTGTGAGCCACAGATGGGTGAGCTGAAGATGAATGCTGAAGTCAGACAGCCAAAACAGCATTTCCGTCCCGATGTGCATGCAACTGTATTGATTAATATCACAGACAAAACTAACTAGCTACACAACAGTTACGCTCTCATGGGAAATGAAAAGCCTGCAAGGATCAGATAAATATCTGTGATTGCACATTAGATGACAAGCGAGTCACTGAATCATTCAGTTTGATTTTTATAATAACACAGCTTTGTCCAAAATAGCCCCCTATTCACCTTATTTTACAAGATTTTTAATCATTAACCTAAATGTAACCATTAACCTTATCATTAACCCTAATTTTATAACTCAGAATTCTTTTATCTTGACTTTATATCTTGCAATTCTGAATTTAAAATTCACAAATCTGACTTTATATTTCGCAATTCTGACTTTATAACTCTCAATTGTGACTTTATATCTCACAATTGTGAGATAAAAGTCCTAATAACCTTTTTTTAATTAATTTATTTTTTTAATACAGTGGCAGAAACGGGCTTCCATATATTTTCCCTACATTACTTGACTAACACAATCCACTGAATGAGTGATTGGAAATGATCTGGTGCATTCGCATACTTATTCCCTAATATATAGGGAACAGTAAATAAGGGTACGGGGAGCTTGTAATTATAGCATTATACATCAGGAACAAAACAAGTATAGGTAAGTCATTGAATTATTCACTTCACTGTTCATTTACAAACACTACATAAATGGTTTGATTGTTGTGGCTTTGTTTGGAAGTGCCAAAATTGTGTCTAAAACAAATTGTGTTTGAAAAATATGCATCTTAATATTGTTGTATAAAAGTAATATCACACTCACAGCAGTTGGAATTTCTTCTATAATGTGCCTTAAATCATCTGCATGTTATTGCAGGAATATCTGTGGCTCCGCAGCCATTTAGAAAGATTTCTGATTAATTGTTGAACAAGGCTTAATGGACTGTGATACATGTTAATTACCCTACAAAACATTAAATAAGCATTTTTGGAAAACATCAAAGTAGTCAATGGAAAATTAGTCAATTAGTTAATCAAGTCTCTTTGCTTAATTAACAGAAAATGTCTGAGGCATCTTGCCCTTTTCTCAATTAAAAAGCTCTGCATAAACCGAAAACAAGAGGGCATTATTTGCTTGTCAAGTACTACTAATATTTCATAAGCTATCATAAAGTGGGTGACTAAGCCTGGGAGAGAGAGAGAGAGAGGGTGAGAGGGAAAAATTGTATTATTGCTTTGCCTTAGTCATTTGTTTCTTTATCTTCTGGCTGTGGTGACATCAGAATACCATAGAGAAGATATAGCAGGCAAAAGATAAAACTGACACGTCTCACTCCAGTTAACTCTGTTTCTCTTTTTGCCGACAGAAATGCTCATCTGCATGTCCAACAGGATCATCTCTTGCACTCAGATTAAAGTCTGAAAAGCTCAGACATATCTGCTCGCTTTTACTCCTCTTTTCTTTTTGTGTCACTTTGCTTCCTGACACGGTGCCATCTGTCTCACGGCATGAGTTTCTCAACATTATCCAATTATCCAAGAGGTAAGGCATGTACTGCTCAGGTTGCTACCTTGACAAAATCAATAAAAATTCATAATGTCTGATACTACTGTCTTCGGAGCCAACTGTGATTTTTGGTGAAGAGAAGAAAATAAAGACGATTGTGGTCCTGGAGAGTAAGGACAAATGACAATAAAGCAAAGCTGGACAATGGAGTGGAATTGGGTTCCGTGAATCAAAACAAATAAGGTTTGCTTTCACAGAGTATGCTGAAATTATTCAGTGTTATGAACACAATACACGGAGTACAGGAAGTAATGGACCATTACAAGAAGAAGAAATGTCCATTTACACAGAACAAATGATGGGAAAGGCCCATGCACTGCTGGGCCATGTTACACATATATTAAATAAAAGAAAAATAAAGGTTAAAGTTAGAAGAATACTGGGCAATTAGATTTACACTGACCATTATATATAACCAACACAAATAAGAGATTGTCATCTGATGACTAAACTATTGTATGCTAGTGGAAAACCTTATTTTTTCTATATATATATATCTGTCTGTCTGTCTTCTCTTTTTATTCTCTCTCTGGCGTGATTTTCTCTCTTCTCTCATCCTCCGCTTTATCCGCCTTAGGGAAATATTTCCACCTACACTGTAATTCTTACTGTTTCTCATTTATTTATTTATTTTATATTTATTTACTTCTTTATTTATAACACATATCTAGCTGCTCAACTTTCTTTCTCAACCACGATTATGCCTTTAAAATGTCTACAAATATATGTTTTTAATAACATCAAATGCATAAACAATTTACTATAGTATTATTGCTTTTCTATAAATAAATATAATTTAAAATGTTCTCTCTGTCAAATGGCATGAGCTTTAACTGACACCTAAGTTGGAGCTACAAAAGTATATGTATTAACCAGAGAGAAACCAAAGAGACATACGGTGCCAATATGTGCAAATAAATGTGACACAAGTCAAGTTACACAACACAAACTGCAATCTGACTGCACCACATGTCAGAGCTCAGAAGTGACAATGGAAAATAATGTTTATAGTACTAATGAATAACAGATAATGCGCTGGAACATGGCAACATCATCCAAGATTGCTTTGTTAGAATATTGATAAAAACAAGCAGCTTTCAATTATTTAAAAAAATTAAAGAGCGTTAACAAAACACTTGTGATAGATAATTGATTCTAATTCATTAAAATGCCATGTTACTTTTTGAAATATTCACACAGACTGCAACTGAGATCAGCAGCACCAGAAAAGTGCTTCCAGAATTAAAACACTTGCAATTACCAAATATGACATCTGAAAAAAAAAATACACATTTTAGAATACATGCACCCATTACAACTTCACAGACTTCAAAAAAAAAAAGAGAAATGTTTACCCATTTAATAGGAATTAAAAACTACAGCCTTGCTAAAACTTCATAAGCACAAATCTTTCAGAAAGACCATCATTCTGTGATTGCTTTAGGGCATATATTTGAAATTGACATATCTCAGCTGCCATAAGACATCTGCATGCATCCGATGCCATTCTGAATTAATTACAATTAATTTTACTGAGTGCAACCAGCTAATCAGGACTCCAAGTGCTCATACATCTCAGAGAAATTGCACTAAAAATAAAGACACACGTGCCAAGATCAGAGGGACTTCACCATCAAGATTCATCTAATGTGTCATTTAGAATCAAGAGCCCTCTATTTGGGATCATCAGGACTTCAGCTAGAATTTCAAATGCTTTCGGATATCAGTCTAGGAACTGGAATTCATGTAAAAGGCATGGAAAAAGAGCCCTAGAGGGATGAATTTTAATACGCATTTATATACTGGTTTGACTGAATGATTAGGGGAATTATATAAAACTACTGGTCAAAAACACATAAACAGCAAAAACAGGTACGTACATTTTTTTTTTTTTTTGATGGACAGAAAGTTGAAAAGAACAGCATTTAGCTGAAATAGTAAACTCTTAAAGCATTACAAATATCTTTACTGTCACTTTTGATTAATTTAATGCCCCCTTGCTTAATAAAAGTACTAATTACTTAAAAGAAAAAGATAAATAAATAACCTTCTGGCATAAAATATTGAATGGTACTGAATACACAAAAAAACCCCAAAGCAAAGAAAAAACCCCAGTAATATCAGAATGATTGCTGTAGAATTATGTTACACTCAAGAATGGAGTAAAGGCTGCAAACTAAAACAGAGGAAGTAATTGTATATTTGTATTATATGTCATAACATCACTTTAATTTAATGTCAAATGACAAATCCAAAGAGGAGGTCAGAGGAAAGGTATGTGCATTCCCTTGTGTGCGGTTATGTCAGGGTGAAGGGTTCTCTCTGAGGTGCAGACTAGACTTCTGTCATCGGTAGATAAGAAGGGAAGAATGAAGTAAGCACTTGGGGTTTGAGGAAAAAAAAAATGGCATTAAAAAAACCCGACAGCAGTAAGGAGGATGACCACATGCTGAGCATTACTAGCCACCAAACGGACAGCAGCAGCAGCACCCCTTAGCAACTGTTTCATCTCCACTGTGACAGAACCACTGCTGCAGTGATAGCTCGCTGACTTTATATCAGGCTGACCATAGACGTGACCTTCACTCTTCCGTTTAAGGAAGTCACACATCAGCTCTTCCCCATCTTTCTCTTCAGTGCACACACACTGACAATCAAACAAATTCAGAACCATTTTTACACACTGGTTATATACAGATGCGCCTCACTTACAAAGCAATGCCACAGTTTTTTTGTTGGTACATAACTAAATCCTAACAATAGTAATAGTAGCATGTTAGAACATTTTGAAAGCATTTCTGAACACCATAGTAATAAGCTAATAAGTAAGTATAAATCAATTCGTAATGGTAATAACATTTAGAAAGCATATTTTTGATACGATGGTGCTATAGCTTGGTATTTTCATGATATTTTGTAATCATAAAAACAAAAACAAAATTGATTGATTTATTTATTGCACATAGTACTAACATGTTATTTTGGACATGTAGTATGATAAATACCATGATGATACCTCTGCATTACTTTTTAGTAAGGTTAAAATTGTGATTTTTTTTTTTTAGGTATATTCATATTTACTACCATGGTATTTTGGACATGTAGTAGCATTGCAGTACCATAATATTTTTGGGAGTACCGTTAAAATACCGTGATGGTACATGAATTTTAGTTCTAGCATCTGATAACATCACTATACTGTACCATGATGCCGCCACATACAGTACATTTTTAATATGGGTAATATTGTAGCATTATTTGAAGTACTTTGATACACCATTGTATATGAATATGGTATCATTCAGTAGCACAATATATAAAAGTGCCATAGTATTATGACTGTACCATGGCACTACCATGCTGTACCACCCAGTGTGAGGTAAGAGTAAATTTGTCAGAAAACTGGACTTAAATACAATTAATGTGCACTTGCAATGTACTTCAAATCTTTTTTTCTGTATTTGCACATGAAATATAAGCCAACTTAAGAGCACTTAAAGCAAGTTGCTGTTTCTTGTCACTTGTCAGTTTTACTTTAAAGTACATTCTTATATTTTATATAATTTCTAGCATGTTTAAAGTACTTTATTGTATTTTTTAACTGCACATTATTGAAGTTAATATATTTTAAATATACTATAAATATACACATTTATAACTACAAATACATTTTATTACAAGACACAAGTTTCACTATCAACAATATTAAAGTATTCTAATAATACTACTCTAAAAAAAAACGAATTTAAACTATACATTTACAGTTTTTCTCGGTTGCTAAAACACTATAACCAGGCTTTTAAACTAAAATTTCAAAACCATAACACTATTTTTCAAACAGCACACCCATCTCCCTAAACTATAAACACTATTCCCTGCTTTAAGTCAGCACTGCTTGAGCTCAATAAGCACACAATTAACCAGGTCAAAACACTAGGAGTCAAAATTTATCACACATCAATCAGAACCTTCGATGGAGATAAAAGGACCAAAGTCAGCTTAGTCAGTTTTTCTCAGCAGCTTTGGTCCATTTCTCAGATCAGAAATGAAATTCTCAGAACTACTTGTTGAACCTCCACGTCATCTAGTCTCTTGTGCAGATCACAAAACATTTCTCATTCTTTTGAACATTTGCTGATTAT
>JAUCMS010000001.1:6765379-6775456 GCA_032357445.1 Enteromius radiatus
TGTTTACTGTTGTGAGAATATGAGGCATAGTTTCAAGAAATGTGTTTAAGCAATCGAGAAAAACTGTAATATAAAATGTAGTGTCTCAAAACATCTTTATACCATTTAAGGTAACAGTTATTTTTACAGTTACACCTATTAGTTGCTTATTAGCATGCATATTGCTAATATAGAATATTAGCCATTTATTAGTGCCAATTAAGCATATATTAATGCTTTATTCTATGATCTTATTCTACATCCCTAATCCTACCCAATACCTTAACTTAACAACTACCCTACTTACTATTAATAAGTAGGAAATTAAGTAGGAAAAGGGATAGTCGCAGTTAATAGTTTACAAGTGTTATTCTAAAGTGTTATAATTATGATTTTTTTTCCCCAACAAGAATGAAACGCCCTTGACATAAAACCTGTAAATGGCATGCATTGACATATCACATCTAAAGGCAATAACAGTCCAAACTGATTCTCAGTGAATGGAAAAGAGCAGCAATAACATTCTTCCAAACGTCTCCTTTTAAGATCCACGTCAAGAAAGAAACTAATGTTTTAAACAACATTAAGTTGATCAAATAATGTCAGAATTTTCATTATCCAGTGAGGAACCAGCAGTAAAACAATTTCCATCCTTGGTTTGCCATGGCCTGGTGCTTCTTTGTTCTGATTGGACAGTTTTTGCGTGTGCTGCTATATGAAACCATTTGGAGAAGTGTTCTGCTGACCCCACACATTAAGCACATTAAGCCTTTATGGGGGATTATTACACGCCATTAGCTGGTGTATTGTGTATGAGATGATATAAGACCTTAAAGAGGACCCTCTGGCTGTGGTAAATGGTCATCCCTCTTTCTCTCTATCTCAACCTATCTATCTCTCTATCCGTCTATCTCTCGGGAGGGGGAGTGTAGCTGTGTAAAGGGCTAAATGGATCCACTCATGGTTCTGATGGTCTCTTGCTAACCAAAATGGATATGGGGTCCTGACCTTGACTCTGCCATCTATGTTCGCCTTGGGAACCTCCTAGTGCTAGAAAGCATGTGCGTGTAAGTTTATAGGTGGAGAAATAAATGGTCCAGCGAGGAAACTTGTCTGTTTTTGTACAGAGTGATTTTCTGAGTTTTGGAGTCTTTATAGCACTTGTCACATCCTGTTACGGAAGATGTGAATAAGAATGTTGAGTGTGTCTTTTAGCTGATCCCACCTGATCTTCTTTCCCCCATCGCTCTGAACTCCTGACAGCAGCTACTATGGCTGTCCGTGTTTCCTTGAGCATGTATTATTTTTATTTAAAACAATGTCAATCCTCCCACACATACGGGTTATCATCTTCATTGCGGATGTTCCCAAACTTGGTGAGCTGCATGCATAAAAAAAACGTTTTTAAGGCAACCAAATGCATCCTTTGAAAAAGCAATCCCACAATGCATTGTGCCAAGCTCAGGGGGGAAAACCCAAGATGGCTAATGGTGATTATAGAGAAAGGTATATTTCATTCAACACTGAAACGAATCAATATAGGATCATTGATCACTGATTAAAACTATAAGCCCTTGGTTTTTTGACTTGCAATAAAGCTGAAATAAAATAAAACGTTGTAGATGCAAAATGCAATTTAAAAGCTTAAACGAATGTTACTTGGGCAACTAACTAACTAAATATTAAACAAGTAAAGTGACTAAAACTGAAAAAATAAATAAATAAAAAAATAAAAAATACACAGAAATGCAGTAAAACTTTACAATAATGTCCCATCTTTTAATGCTAGTGAATGCATTAACAGCCCCCCCCCCAATTAATGTTAGTTAATAATAATAATAATAAAAACAACAACAACAATTATTTATTATTTGTATTTGCTCAAATCCATTAAAATAATATCTTTAGATACAACTTTATTTTAATTAGTGCATATTGTAATTAACATTAGCTAAGATTAATAAATGCTTTAGAAGTAATTTCCATTATTGGTTCAAGTTAATTAAAGTAGTAACCCCACCATAAAGTGTTACCAGAAATATTTAAAAGATATAAAAGTCCACATCAATAAAACTAAGAACTTCCAAATTCTACTTCCATACTTCAAAATATGAATAATTGTATATAAATAATACTAAAATAACACTGATATACAGTTCAGCTTAATAAAAATAGTTATATTACCCATGCAAATATGAATTCAGCAATTCCAGTGCAGACACGTAGTGATACCTAGAGGATGAGAAAGAGAGGGATTTTTTGGAACACAAGAAAACCGCTTCAATTTGCTTTCAATTTGAGTTTGTGTGCGTGTAAAAATACTTCTTTATTGTACATGATATTATAATCGCATATCTGAGGTATCTGAGGAGCTCTGGGCCCTCAAACGAACACTGAATTGCTCATTTTTCCTCAGTTTGTCACTTCCATGCGCTCTCACTGTCTCTTTCCCCTCGCTGCACATCCATAGCCTCACAATAACACAAACAAGCTCCATCTGCAATGTAGCACTGCCGTGTCTACCTGTTATTGATACGAGGGCCACATGATGGAGGAGGCTGTCTCTGCACCTGCCGTGACAGAGAAAGAGAGAGAGAGAGAATACAGGCTGTGCGATCAATAGATGGCACTGTGGCTCTTTCTTTCATATGTTTAAGTGCATGTATATGTATGTGTGAAAGTGAGAGAGTATGCATGTTTGTCAAGGACTGAGCTGTACTTAATTACACTGAAGCAAAATCATCAAGATATAATGAAGCACAGGGGTTTTAAACACAAGCACCTTGCACACACACACACAGCCCTTGAAACTTGCGATACCCCTCCTCAAGCATCTCGTTTCATTTCTCATCATCTAAATGACCGTTTTGATAAATCATAATAGAAACATTGCATTTAAAATAATCCTTATGAAAATCAATGAAACATATAAAAACGGTTTAATGAAAGCATGCATATACTCTTAATGTCATTAAAATCAAATCTAATTATCCTTAAAACAAGATATATTTACACCTGAAAATAAGAACTACATTATTCAAAGAACACCATTGCATGTATCTTGACTTATTAGAGATTGTTTTCAATTAAATAATTAATAAATGCAATAACAAATTGTCCTAGCTAAAGCATACATTATTATTTGATTGCTTATTTCTATGGTAACTCAGATGCACAGAAGTGATACCTGAAATTATGTGTTTTATTTTTAAGGAGAGGTGTGCTATTTCTTTTCTCAGCAATCAGACTATTATTTTAACTTGGTAGGTGATAACATGAGAGAGTGAGAGAGAGAGAAAGAGAGAGAAATCCCACCGATTTAGAATCTAAAGAAAGTATAAATTATTTTAAAATTGAAAAAGCATTAATTCTTTTTTGCACATTTTGTAAATTTGCAACTACATTAATTAGTCAAATATTTTACCATATACAGTGAAAAACTAAATTTAAGGCTACAGTACACTGTATACAGTTTTACTGTAAAATACTGTACAATTTATGGCATTTGTAGTAAAGTAAAACTATAATTTACCTCATAATTAAGTCAAAAGGAAAGTAAATTCCACATAGTATATCATAAGAAAAAAAAGAAGAAAAATTGGTTTCTTCATTGTTAATCAGCAATGTACATGTATACAGTGTTTTATGTTATCTTTTTTATTATTTAGTTAAATCTCCTTCACATAAATTGTAATAAATAAGTGGTCAGGTTAAAAAATATAAAGCAACCAATCAGATCTTGTAATATATGATATATTGTCATCAGTGTTTTTTTTTTGTAATTTTGAATGACTTGCAATATGTCTTTTATGGTTCCAGCTGCCATTTTAAACATAAATTTAACCCAATTTTTTTTTTCTCTTTTGTAAACTTTTGAACACATTTTACAGAAGGGAGAGAAAAAAGCTGGGAGTGCAAGAAAATTTTCATTGTGAGAGAACTTTCCCTTTAACGTGTTCATGAATATTTGTGTGACGGAAAAACTGAATAGTTCGCCTGTCTCAAAGTCGGACAGGAACAGAATTTTGTGTCTTTCTCTGTCAGGTCTAGATGAGTCCGACAGCATCTCTGTGAGACAGCGAGACGCTGCGTTTATAGTGCCATAACTGTCTAATGACCGGGCGACGGAATGACAGATCAACACAGTCCAGGGCTTTGTTCAGCTTTATGGATTGACAGGGACACCCTGCGTGGATGAATTTTGTGTGTGTACGGCTCAGAGTGTAATGACACCGCCGAAGACTGGCTTAGGGCTGACATGCCAACACCTCCCACAGACACAACATGCTTACGGTTCATCTTGTCACCACGGGAGACCACATCTAATGGGTAAACAAACGCAGCCATTACCAGGTCAGAGTCGGAGAGTAAATATATAAATGGCTGTGGAGAAAACACAAGCAACTTTAGCTACATCAGACACCTAAGACCCGGTGTATATATCGCAAGTAATTAATTACAAATAGAAAAGGTCGCTCTGTCTGTGTTTGTGTGCGTAAAGAGCACGACAGTGTCGGGATCGCTGAGTGACGGGGGAGACGGAGGGGGAACTTTGCGCAGAATTCAATTTGGGTTACGATGCTGGGGAGACAATTAAGAGTGATGCACACAGGATGACAGAGGAAAGGAATAATTACATGAGAGCACGAGGGAGAGAGAGAGAGAAAGAAAGAAAGAAAGAAAGAAAGAAAGAAAGCAAGCAGTTGAAACATGGAAGGTGGGTTGGACTCGTGTGGAGAGACAGAGGGAGATGCACTGATGTGTGACAGCCCCTTCTACAGGCCTGTCAGTATCACACACACACACACACACACACACCAAGTCAGACACCCAGATTCTCAGGCATACAGGTTGGAAAAGTCATACAAGGCCCATTGGAGTAGAAAACCTTAGTGTTCATTCTGACTTTTAAAAAAACTTAATACTAACATTGATATAAAAGCATTATTTGTGTGGTGCCGATTCTAATATGATCTGTAATGCAAAACAGCCACCACAATCCACCCAAAACTTTCAAATGCTACTTGAAAGCAAAGATTCTGTAAGACGTAACCCAATCAGAGCCAAACTGTCTTTGAATTTCATAATCGGCATGCTTTATTTATTTATTTATTTACAGTATAGAATAGCATTGTCAAAGATGCCGTATGAAGCTAATCAGACGTTTATGTTTGCAAGCCACAGACCAGACTGATGAAACCTAAATGAATTCAGTTTAATTATAATATTTACCCAGTCTGCTCTTTCTTCCAGAGGAAGAGGAATTTATTGCACATTCATTCTACTTTTTGTTCTTGTTATTCTACTTTTGACTTTAAATAACAGCTTCCCTACTTCCTGTGCTCCACCATACTGCCGTAAAGTTATTTTCCATTTTGACGTTGCTGATAGTAGGTTATTTGTATGATGGGTAAACATCTTATCCACAAAGAAACTTAAACCCAGCTGTAAATTATTTGCTTTGGATCTGTATTTATTATTGCCTTCACTTTAAAAATTGTCCTCTGATAAAAATGTTCTGAATTTGATGTAAACAACAGGTTACATAATATGCAAACATATACAGTTCATATGGGAAATAATGAGTTAGACCTACAGTTGCAGCATTAAATCATATTTAAACCTATAATATAACCTATAATATTTTACACAGATCATTTAAACATATTTTAATCTCACAATTCAGACTTTAAATTTAGCCAATATAACTCTAAAGTATGAGTTTTTTTATTTACAATTTTTAGAGTTGGGAGATATAAACTTGGAATTGCAAGAAAAAATAAAAATTGAGAGATATAAAGAAAACATCCAGGGTCACATGTGGCACTCACAAACAAGACTATGGCTGCTCCAGGAGGGGAACAAATTTTCAAAAATTGCAGATGGATCCTGTTGCAAAATAAGAAGATCCACATCCAGGCACTCACATAGTTAGAAAGGTAAAAGCCTTTATTATAAGACAGGGCTATACTAAAATGACACCAATTGGTGTCTGCCCAAAAGGCCTGATGTGGATTTTCTTGTTTATTTATTTTTTCTCTATTGTACTCTTATTTGCTCTTGAGGTAAAAAAATAAATAAATCAATGTTAAAATGTAGGACATGGTTCTTTAAAACAGGTGGTATACCACAGAGAAAAAGCACCTGTATGAAACATCTGCAAACCTTCCCAACATTTTTGACAAAAAATCTTTTGTCAAAAACTTTTGTAGCCCACATGAACAGAGAGAATAAGACAGAAAGGTGGAGTCAGTGAGGAATAGGTATTGTACATTTGATGGTGTAATTAGGAGAGAGACAGCAACTGGACAAGACATGAACAGAAGTAGTCTTTAATATACACCCACCCACCCACACACACACACACACACAGCTTTTCCAGTCAGACGGGGTCGCAGACAGTCAGACAGCCAAACTTGGCAAAGTCTCTGGGGTTCTGAGGGCTGAAAGTGTGTGAGTGTGTGTGCCGTCCAGCTGTGATCTCTCTGCTCCTTGTCCAGTCAGCCATAGACAGCTGCCCTACTATGCTCAGAATTGTGACAGCCTGTCCAAATAGATAGCGATCCCACACTGTGTGCGATCTGTGTGTGTGTGTGTTTGTGTGTGTGTGCATGACCATGCTCTGAGCTGGATGACCACCACTGGACTAGCCATCTGACTTATCTATGTCAGGCAATTACGATTTCTTGGTATCTAGAGAGAAACACTTTAAACATTTTTGACTTTAGTTTTGAAAACAGTTGCCCATTTGCAAAGATTTTTTAAATCCAAAAATGATAAATATTATAAATGATAAATATTACTTAAATATTCACACATAATATAAGCAAAAAAAAAGAGGTTGCAAAATAAGGTACAAAAAAACCCAAAACAAAATTAATTTAAATTAATGAGCAATAGTGTGTTTTTTAAAGCAGAAATATAACAAAACTTAGCAAGATTTACATATAAAACAAGAAAAAATACAGTTCGCAACACAGGGTACAAATTTTTACTAAACTAAAATAATCTGCAATGTGAATAAAAAGATGTACAAATTAAATAAAAAAGGTTTGCAGAACAAGTTTAGCAAAATAAGGTTTGCAAAAAAATCTGAATAAATGTCAAAAACTGAATAAATACAAATTAAAGCTGAAATATAATATTTTCTTTCAAGATTTACACAAAACATTTACAAAAAAAACCAAAAACAAAAAAAAAAACCAAAGCTATACCAATTTGCAAAAAAGGCACGAAAAATATATATTTTTTATAATCTGAAATTTGCCATGTGGTGTTTTTTTGCAAAAGCTAATAAACAAACAAAACAAAACAAAGTAGCCTAATTAAAAATATGTTTTGAGGATATTTCTATTGCTGAAATAAACTGACTTTGATTTTAGAAGATTTTAGTCTCACAGCAATTGGTACATATTTTACGAGGTGGCTAATTCATACAAATTTGTATCACCTCGTACAAATTCATATGATTTTTGCTAAATTGTACGTATTTTGCGAGATGGAAATTTGTATGAATTTGTACGAATGACACCTAACCCTACCCCTAAACCTACCCGTCACTGGGGTGTAGACAAATCATGCAGAATCGTATGAATTTTTTATGAATTAGCCACCTCGTAAAATATGTACAAATATGTCGTGAGACTGTGTTGTGGAAACACAAATACATTTGTTTTATTGGTGAAAAACATAATTTTCTACTAGTGTTTTTGTGGCCAAAAAGGGTGCTCTAATTGACAGCGAGAACTACTTGTGAATGTAGACCACATTTTTGAAAACACTACAATTGTCTGGCCTGCATGATTTCCCCATGGTTCAATTTGACGAGAGAATCCGAGACGAAAAATGAGAGAGAGGGAGCAAGAAAGGAGTTAAAATGAGGGTATGTGGCAGCGTCTTTTTAGCATATGTCACATAACAAAATTCCCTCTCTCCCTTTTATCTCTGTCCGTCTTTCTTGCCAGATACACAGTAAATCTTAGCCGAACTCCCACTAAACTACAACCTGTCAAGGTCACAATAAGCAGTGGCTACATTCACCACACTTTCCTCATGGGTGTTGTGTTCTTTCATGTGGGATTTCAGTAACTCGCAGAGATGGAGATACGGACCGTGAGTCGTCTGAACATTTTAGATTCAGTCATCGTCTTTCCATCAGAGTCGCTCTCATCAGTTTTGACCCAAATGCTGCGCTGTACACTAAAGTAATAAATCAAAGAGCATTCAAAGCCACTCTCAGTCAATTACAGGTTGACAAATGAACTCATGTTGGTTGAACTCATTCATTAAATAACATTGACAATACTTCTGTGTTATGGAAATCACCTTTTTGATATTTACTTTCATCACTGTCACTATGTTTTCAGGTGTCATTTATGATTTGTATAATATTGGATTCGTACTAGATGATCTTACCGTACTCGGGATTACTTGAGGACATGTGTGAAATGTGTTTATTTATCGCAGGGCTCTCAAAAAACGGTTCTGCTGTTGGTTATAGCTCTCACTGCGATTCAGTACAGGCCTGAAGGCAAATATTGTGTGTTCTTGAGAAGAAATGGCAATTTAATGCACATTCACATCTTACTGCATTCTTTTAGCTGTGATCTATCTCTTCTATAGATACATGTGTATTTATATCAAAAATTTGAAATGCTGTCATTCTGCAATGTTCTTTAGCTTGTGAAGGCTCATGGGGTTTGTTGGAAGGGAAGTAAAAAGTAAGAAAAGAGCAAGATGGAGCATTTTACTGCTGACTTGCATGTTTTTTATTCTCAACCCTTTTTTTTCTATGCTTTTCTAAGGTCAGGTTTTTGTTTGCCACCAAAGGGTGACTGTTTTCAGACAGGTTACTCTCTCATCACATACATTGCTCAGTCAATGTATTCGGTCAGGATGCAATGATGCAAAGCAATGTTTGACTGCAGCGTAGAGCCACAATGTTTACACTTCTCTGTTAAATAAACCAACAGACAATCTGTTTGGATAGTCATTTTTTTCTAGGTCATTATTTTTTCCATTTGGAACCGAAATTACCGCAGCTTCAAAAACCATAGCTCAGATTGGCCATGACTTTTTAAATAATTCCTTAATAAAGTTTTTGATTCTCAAGACCCACTGAGCTGAAGGTGAATTCTGCTCACTACACTGTGATCTGATAGTGTAATTAAATCATTTGGAATTCTTATGAATTTACATGTGGGCCGAGACTCAGAAATGTCAGTATATATTAAAACCAAACCCCAGGAACTAAAATGAATGTCTTCGAAATGCAACAAAGTATACTAATCATGCTTTTGCAGGTCACATCTGCTATGAAAATGTGTCCTTTTTGGACTTCTGCTTCACATTTCCCCCACTCTCATTGCATTTTTATCAATTTTGGAGCATGACAGCCTGGCAGTGTTATTTCTGGATTTTTTTTTTTTTTTAATGTATTATTAACTTTAACAGAAGTTGTAGAAATTTTGTTTCTGTCGTTTTTATTTATTTAACATTTTTGTTTAGCTTTAATTTATATTGATTTTCTTTTGTAGTCATTGTAGTACTTCAACTTATCGAGACCATTATCATCAAAAATGATGAACAATTAGCATAGAATTAATTAATTGGATGTATTATTGGCTGTAATACCCCCTTATGCCAAGTTCACACCACACATTTTAGCCCTGAATTTTACTCACCAACATTTTTTGTGAAATTGCAGACAGAAATCTGAGCTCATTCATGTGAGAATTGCCCACAAAATATTTGCCATACTAAATATCTGGACCAGTTGTTGGCGATTCTTCATGCAATGTGAACACAGTTGCAACTGAATGCTATCTGTCGACTTTGAAAATTTTGCAGTACGAACTCAACATTAAATGGTTAGTTCACCCAAAAATGAAAATTAGCCTGTTTTTTACTCACCCTAGAAGCATCCTAGGTGTATGTGTCTTTCTTCTTTTAGACACATCAAGTCTGAGTTATATTAAAAACTTTCCAGCCACCTCCAAGCCTTTCCATGGGTATAAACAGGTATGTATATATATATATATATATATTAGTGCTGTCAAACGATTAATCGCGATTAATCGCATCCAAAATAAAAGTTTT
>JAUCMS010000001.1:6812466-6824410 GCA_032357445.1 Enteromius radiatus
TAAGCTACATACCTTCTATGTACATATCAGACAACAATTTAAAATATTCTCTCAATGCATTCAATGGCACCTTTAAAGCCGTTTTTTGGGCTTTGTGTTTCCTCCTATATACATTTTTGTGAAACAGGAAGCCAGGGCTGGATAATTTCATGTTCATAATCACCCTGGAGTGCTCAAAATTGTGAATATGAATGAATATGGGAATATACTTCAGAGATATTATACTCTAAAAAATTCTAGGGGTGCCAATAATTGTGTAAACATTTATTTCACAATGAGATTTTCTCCACGTTTCAATTGTTTTAATTCAATGATAGGTAAGAATTTTGTAATTTTTTTTAAAAAAGATCAAAAGGATAAACAATGCAGATTTATTTTCACAGCCACCTTTGCTCAGATTTAACAAGGGTGCCAATATTAATGGAGGGCACTGTATACCCACACACACTCTCTGAATTTTTCTTCCACTAGCCTCTCTTTCCTCTGCTGCACATGGTCACCTGTTCTGCCTCGAAAGCCTCACAGTTCAGAAACTCTTTCAGAGAGACTCCACCTACCCCTCAAAATTCTCAGTTCCCTGCATAGTTTCTTATGAACCTGCTTTCATGACATTATAAATAGCCTGTATGTTAACAATTATATCATAATGGGATGCTACATTTGTATAAACAGCCTCACTTTGTCACAGGCTCCATCAAACCACTTCAGTACCAAAAGCAGAGCACAGGAATGGATGTCATGGTGATTCTAGGGGGAAAAAAAGAGACATAACGATCGAAAAAGAGAGGACCTGACCTCATAGAGTTCTCCTGCTTTGAAAAAAATATGCAGCTCTTGTTAAATTGATGTGCATCTCTCAGTCTCCCTCTCTCTATCAAGTGTGGTCAACTAGGTTGTGCTACTTTAATGTAGCAAAATGGCAGTACTGCACTAAAGCACAATCTGCTCTCTCAGAGAAATCACTCATCCACTCTTAACCTCCGCATCAACAGCGCATACAGTCGAGCACACATGCACAAACACAGCACTGCCGCTGTATCTCCACAGAGTTAATCCACAGATGGATGTCATTTTTTCAGCAGAACACAGACAGCTCTGCATCTTTGCCTACCTGAGGTGCTGTGCATCTGACCAATGGATGCTTGGATATCATTTGAACATGTGCAAACATTTATGCAGGAGTTGACATTTGATATCTCTTTATTTGTATACGTTGAAATGAGAACCATTCGTTTTGCAATGGGACTAACACAGTTACAGTGTGTGGGGTGATATATTATCTGTGCTTTTTTCTATTTTGAGGTAAGCAATAAAACATAAGGTCCAAAACATACCAGCTTTCTCAATGGATAGTCTATTTTAAAATGTAATTTATTCCTGTACTCAACATGCAGCCATTACTCCAGTCTTCAGTGGAAATTGTGCTCAATTGTTGCTTAAGAGATATTTCTCATTATTAAAAATAATAATATTTTGCAATATTACAGTTTATTTGCTATATTTTTGATTAAACAAATTAATCCTTGGTGAGAATAGGTAAACATATCAGTCTTTTTTTTTCAATTTGAAACTGTGATTGAAAAATCCATAAAAGTCGACCCATAATGCAAATCAAAACATAACTAATTATATATAATTTAGTGCAAATTCTGTAGTTTTTCTGTTCAGTAAGACCTTACAAAGTACTCGAGTGGGTGACACAGATTGTCAAATGAGACGATTATATCCTTTTTTTCCTGTGTTAATTAAGCTATTAATTCAAATCTCAGTAAGACCCATATTATCATTTCTGAGCTCTGAAATACATTTAACCTTTTTTCTCAGCTCTCTGAATATCATTTGCTTCTTTTGACCTTGTGTTTTCCTGCTTTGTGAATGGTCCATTATTAAAACGGGTGTCCCACTGTAATTTGTGTTTTTTAACATATCATATAATTAGTGGCAAATATTCATTAATAACTTATGAAAAAGAAATCATTCACAAGGTCAGCCTTATGGGTATGTGGGCTGACGGAAGGTATTAAAAAGCTCTTTCCACACACACACACACAAATGATGTGAACAGTTAGTGCTGCGAACAGAGTAATTATGGCCCAGTAAATTGGTGTCCAGAGAGAGGCTTTGATCTCAAATAGTCCCTGATGGGTGATTGTGAAGCGAGTGATGCTGTTATAGTGTTACACCACCTGACCCAGCACATAAAGAATGTTTTGATGTTTAAAAAATGAAAACCTCTCTCAATGATTTGACACACTGCAATCCCAGCATTTAGAAGCAATTTTATTAAATGCTGTTTAAAAACCATATTTTGTAAGACACTGCAAAAAATATTTTTGGAAAATATCGAGTTGTCTTTTGGTCGTTTGAATATTTAATGTCTTTTTTGGGACGTTCTGCAGCACTTCAAAGTTTCTAAATTACCCAACAGAAAATTGGAGTTGAGTAAATTAGTAGAACAGCAAAGCCTACTGAAACGATTGTTACAGCGCTATAAAACTGTTCTTGTGAAAGAATGTTCCACATTCAAAATGCCATTCGATGCCATCTGTGGCATGCCGCCAATTTCCATAGACAATACATTCCATTAATGCACATACATTTATGAAAGTCTACAGTATGTGGAAAAGATTATTCAAAACAAATATGTGCAACTTGTTTTTGTTAATACACTTACATTCATTCTTCTGCACAAATATGTGTGAGCTGCAATAGTTATCAAAATAATACTTTTGCTGTTCTAATAACAACACTTTCTGATGTCCTTATGCATATCATGCTAAAGTAACAGGGATTTACATGACAATGTATGAAAATTTTAATGCTGTTATATGTAAAGCTTTATTCTTGATTATTCATTTTGCAGATGTGACTTAAATAGCATGCGAGATATTAATTTTAGCAGGTAACTTTAGCATAGAGATCAATTCTCATGATTATTAGTACTTATCAAGCACATTCTGCATGGTCATATTCAACATCCCTAAATTTGAAGCTTATTGAGGCAAAAGTCATTGTTAATGGTTTGTTAATAGCAATAACTGGACTTTTAAAAAAAGTATGACTGCCAACAATATAATACGCAAGGTAAAGTTTTAAATAAAATAGTGCAGCATTTGTTAATTTTACTTAATAAATTGAACGGTACTGTTAGGTATTCTTACAGAAATACATAGATATTGGGACACATCACCATTACACCAACAGGGACTTTAATGACTACACATTCTTAATAGATCAATAAAATACATTAATAATAAAGATGGACAGGGCTTTGTGCAGTACAGCACAGTTCTTCCACACCAAACTCATTCAATCATGTCTTTACGGACCTTGCTTTATGCACTGGGGCATAGTCATGTTAGAATAGAAAAGATCCTTTGTTCCCACAAAGTTGGATGCATTGCATTGCTGCAACAATGGTATGCTGAAGCAATGAGAAAAAAACTTTACAGTTATTGTTCAGTTATCAGGTATTATTCTCCTGGCATCTGCTAAACCCAGACTTGGCCAAATGGAAAAACTTATATTTTTAAAAATACTTATAAGTAATTACATCTGTAATACATTTATAATTACACTGTTGACCCATCCATTACACCTTAACCTGCCTTTAAACCTACCCATATCACCATACCTGTACCTTAACTGTATCCCACCTCAATTGCAGCAAAAGAGTTTTGCAATACAATATGAGCATTATAGTTATTTTTTTTTATGTAAGTACATAGTAATTAAGGCCACTTAATATAAAGTGTGACCACGTGTTTCCACAGAATATGTTTCCACTGCTCCAGAGTCCAGTGGCGGCATTAAACCACTTTATGTGATGCTTGTCATTCTACTTGAGACCATGGATGTTCAAAAAATATAAGTTTGTAACTCTTCAGCCGTGGAATAAGCAGTGTATCTGTGACTTTTCCACACCATGCTCCTCAGCACTCTGTGACCATGCTCTCTGTGACTTCACATGGTCTTGTTGTTGCTGTTTCTGTTTTGTTGCTGTTTCTAAACGCTTCCACTTTGCAATGATGCCACTTACAATTCACTGTGGAATATAAAGCAGAACCACGCTTGAATTCAGAAAGACCCTATATTTTTTCCACAAATGTTTGTAAATGCAGACTACATGGCTAGGTGCTTGGTTTTATAAACCTGTGGCAGTAGGTCTGATTAAAACACCTGAATTCAATAAATCAGGGGTATGTGCCAAAATTTTGTCCGTATAGTGTGTACAGTATCAGTCATCCCATAGTTCCAACTGACACACAAAAAAAGTATAGAGAATTTTTATATATAATATCTACAGGAGTGCTGGGACGAATTGGGAGACATGCTTCTTAACCACCTCAGGAAAAATCTTACTACCCTAAAGTGATTCATAGTCTTACTCAGATTTTTTTTCCTCCATTTTTTAATTGAATGTCATGGACTTGTGTTAAAAAATGGCTTACTATTACCGATCCAACATTAAATTTTAAGATCCCCAGAAATGCATGGGATAAACCAAGAAGCAAGACAAAAACTTTAATACTCCTAAGTGTATTTGTGAAGGCTATTTTTACTGTATACATCTGTCTGTTTTATATATAGTTATAATGAGGAGCTATGAAGTCCAGAATGGCAGTGAAGGCCCAAGTGACAGAACACTTCATAAATCTCTCATCACCTCATTCCTTTACCATCTGCACAGCAGAAAAACAATGCACTATTATGCTTACACAAGGCTACGTGCACACACATACATAATCAGTTGGCCTCTCTCTCTAGATCTTTGTCTTCATCTCTTCCCCTCTCTTTAAATTCCCTTCAGACTTGATTAAGACCCATTCTTCCAAAGCCTGTAAACTTGACTAGGATTCCTGTGCTTTGCATACGTTAAGCCCAACTCTGCTAGCGATGGTATGACTTAGCGCATTAGCTTTGAAGCGGCTCTTATTGCTGCAGTAATACCCCATCCAAGGCTTGTTAATACTGTTCGCTTGCCCCAGCAGACTGACTGACAGATGCACTGATTAGCGTAGCCTGATAGAAGGGAGTTTGGAAGGATATGCATGCTGGGTGTGAGAGGGCAATATGGGATGCGACGCCTCCAATGTTCTTATAAGATTTACACAGTTAATCACTTCCCTGATAACTTAAAGTTACATGGATTTGCGTGACGGCAAATGGCAGAACTGTGGGCCTCAAAGACATAGTACAGGCTAACCCTTGTAAAAAAGAAGTACACTTTAGCGCATACATTTAAAAAGAGTTATTTATCACAGGAATAATAGACTATAAGAATATAAGGTAATAGAGAATAGAGAACAAATATTCACTATTAACTAGTATTAGTTATTCCTAATTTGTTGCTTTTTAATAGTAAAGTAGGGAGCTAAAATATGGTCATGCAGAATAATGCATTCATATGTGCTTTATAATCCTAATGAACAGCAAATATGCTAGTAATATGTATGGTAATAAGCAACTAGTTAATATGATAACTGGTCCTGGTAAAATAGCAAAGTTTAACAAAGTGTCACACAATATAATAATAGAAAACAATTTAGTGCAAACCTAATGTAATGTTTTTGGACACTCAATTTTTACTTTGACTACAATAATGAAAATGCATTATGGTTTAAATTTATATGAAATGCAATTTGTTGCTTTTAGAGTGCTTTTTCTTCATTAGAACTTACAGAACACCTTGATATGTAATTTCCTTGAAATATGGTAAATATGGTGAAATGACCTGTTCAATGCATACTTGTTTAACCCCATAACAAAATTCTTAATTTAAATTAATAAGATATGACTCTCTTCCAATCTTTATACAAACACAGTTTATGCATGAAATTATATTACGTAGTACAGTTTTTTAAAAATATACTCTTAACATTTGAAGTTCTTTTTACGTGCTCATCACATTACTTTTCCACAAGAGAAGGTAACAACCTTGAATCTGATAAAGAAAGTTTGTATCAGTGGTATCATGGCAATACGAGGGCTGCAACTTTTAACTGTATGCGAACTGGTGAGTTTGTTGAGGAAACTTTTGAGGCAAAAAATGGAAAAGGGAATTGCTGGGAATTCACAGAGACCCTAATTAGTCTAAAACAGTTCTGTGAGACACCAGGGAATTAATGTGGGCTTGAGGAAGGCATATTTTGAGCATGAGCACAAGGTCCTGTCAGAAAAGTAGATGACTCTACCTCTAAAAGGAGTTAATAGAGGTGTGGGAAGTGAGAAGAACTGACTGGCAGCAAACATTCTGAGATGTGTATACATAGAACAGGCTGGCTGGCGTCTGTTTAACCTCAGATGTACACTTTACAGTGCTTACAGTGTTAGCATTGCAGGCTAAAGCTAAAAAGAACACATATTTAGTCTGAATTACCATAACAATCATTTAACGTAGACTATAAATACATCTATAATATCTAAGACAAGAAGCTAACGAGCAAAGTAGCAAGTCACCATCTCTCCATTATGTCCTCTTCATACAAAAACAGCTCACCGACACATTCGACAATCAAAAGCTAGATTCGGTTTTGACATGCTGCCTAATTGCCTCCAAACTTGGCACACATGCCGTGCTCCACAGTTAGCTGCTCTGTTAGCGTCAGGCTAACAGTGTCTGGCCGTCAGAGCTTCCCTGCAGGGCTCACTGCTCCCACCCTTCAGCGACCGCTAGTCTCTCACAGATGCTACATTAATAGTGAATTGACAGGCAGTCTTTGGATGTGCGTGGACCACTAATGAAGCAGCCCGCAGCCATTGTAAGATTTTACGCTAATGTGCCACATGCACAGGCCCAAATTAGCGTGATCCATCACAGCTGCTTCGACAGAGAGGAAAAGGTGTAAATTTGGCCTGCTGTTCATACGCGTGTATGTGATCTCTTGGTCTCCTCTGGGACTCGGCGCATGGCGGAAAGCCCCTGTTTCCCCCTCCTCTTTAGCCCGCACTCGAGGCCCAGGGCACCTAGTGTCTTCATATCACTACAGGAAATAACCCCTTCTGCTGTTTGGCATTTCGGCGCGAGTTCCCATCGGGTGAAGGCGGCGGAACAGTCTGGAGGCTAAAGAGACAGAAAGCGTGAGAGAGACAAGAAAGGGGGCTTCGGGAGCGAGGGAGGGGGTTCCTGGCGATGAAAGAGTAGAGTGAAGGAATGGGGAGAAGATCAAAGCAGACTCCTCCACTGTGCTTCTCTGCATAAAGCAATCTCTTTATGAGCAGCCAAGAAAAGGGACACGGTGGCTAATAAACACACACACATACAGTAACCGCGTCACTGCCACAATATGGTGGAGCAAAAGCTGAACATGCAATGCAACAAAACATTTTTGCAATACCAAAATTGTACAAAAATAAATATACTTTCACATGATTTATATGTGTGATGGGTCAGAAAAGTGACTGTATAACATAAAAAAATACATTTACCCTTACCATAAAAAAATACAATGAAAGCAAACTGAAAATATTAATAAATAATACAATAGATACTATAGAAATAACACTTATGCCATTTATAAATATGCACACACACAGTGATATAGATATGATATCTTTTAGAGGAAAACAGACTGAAAACTTCAATGACTCTTGTCTTATATTTCTATCTAAGCTTTCTGGAATGAGAATGTTCCCCTCCCACTAGCTGTAACCAACTAGTAAGTCATCTCATCATTTATAGGCTGCTTTGAATAAATGCGTCTGCCAAATTATTAAATGTAAATGTAATCCATTACATACTCTAATAATGCATACATCATCTTCAATCTCCTTCATCTGGAACGGAGCGACTAACACAGATAAATATTTCTGTGCCTTGTGATCATCACAATCAATCAAGTGAAAGCTTTTCAGGTTTTTTAAAACTCTCACATAAGATGTGCTTTTAGTTGTTACCTGCCTCACCACAAAACAAGACATTCAGTCATTAAAGCCAGTCTTTAAAGTTGGTTACTTGTGAGATGTATGACAGGTTAACCTGTATGATGTACAGATCAGAAGCATGTCGATAAGTTTGAATGTCTCAGGATGGTGCATCGCTTCAGTGCATTCGCTGAGCATTTTCCAGCACAAATTATACATTTTTGACATCAGTCTTGTTTACATAATCAGAACGAAACAACGGGAAAGTGGCATTTTCTGTCAAACATTTTTTTCCCTTTGTTGACTGATGAACACACACAGGTTTTGTTCATGATACATAATCATAGTAGCAAAATGTATGTGCTTGTTTGTCCTGTAATTTCCAGACAACTCCCGCTAAGTTAAAAAAAAGAAAACCAATAAGCCTCTTCAAAACTAAGATGTCTCACACTTCTACAGGGAGATGCATGCAACATTTGGTAACAAATGAACTGTTCATATCATCAGCAAAACCACAGTAAGGAGAGAGTTTAGCGAGAAACACTGGTCTCACTGAGAGCACTTTTGCAAAGCGTTTCTAAATGTACCAATATAATTTGAGTTAAAGATGTAATTACTGCTGGAGCGCTGCTGATCTTTGCTGTGAGGAAGTAGCGATGTGAGCAATTAGTGTAAGATTTAAGTCACTATCTTCTCAGTGCCAAATATAGCATCTCTGCACACAAACACACACACACTTTATTCTGGGAGCTCATATCATTTCTTATTATTTGTTGTCTTTTATGATAAATTCATTGTCTTTCTTGCTAGGTGACACTTACAGTAGTGTAAGTAAATTAGCTCAAACGACACATCAAATCAGAATCATTTAAGATTTTATAGGGAATTTGAACAGAATCACCATTTTACAGCGGATCACTGAGTCCGTCTGCGATTCACTGAATGAGCCGTATAACATCAACTCTGCGTTGGATATTAAAATCCAGATTATAGTGTAAACACTATTAATAAGCATAGTAGCTAGATCGGCAGTTTAAGACATTAACCTGTAAGCACAAAACACAAGATACTTCTCTTTTCAATTATAAATATGGCTATATTGGACAAACCTAAGACACATAAACTAAACTAACACATAAACACATGCATTCACACATTCATTACGAGTTGCAGAAAGAGAGAAAGTGAGGAAAGGGTGAGTGTAAGAGAATGAAAATGTGAAATCCCAATTTTACAGCAATATGTGCTATTGCATTGACCTAAACAACCATCAGTCAAAAGATGAACTCTCGCATTGAGTTCGTCAATGAGGTTAACATTTATATCAATTTCACCAGTTCAGCCTGAATCTGGAGGTTTGTACTTGCTTTGACTTTGTGCTACGGGATTCCGAGGTTGCTGATTGGCTGGAAGTCAGTTGTCGTGGAAGTCTTGGGAAGGCCGATGATTGGGCGGTTGCTGTAGGTCCGTTTGGAGTTTGATGCGGTGCAGTCGGAGACTTGGAGACACGGCAGGCAAAACTTAACTTACACAAACTCTCACTGAAAGAAAAGAAAGTAAAGAAATAAAGTAATGAGAATAGATTGGCTTTCTTCTCATCGTGACTATGCAGCAGCAGGCGTGCATGCTTGGAGCACGTGAAACGGCTCTTAAAGAATGCAAAAGGTGGCAAAGAGCATAGTTTTAGCAGAGGCTAAAAGCTGTAGCTAAGAGCATAGGCTAAGAGAGTAATTTGAATAGTATCTTGAGCTTTTGAAGTCATCTTTGGACACATCCCAAAATCGTGTTTTAACCAATAGGTGTCCTTCTAGCTCAAGGTGTGGTGATATTTCTGCTCCAAAATGTTATCTTATCAGTCACATGGTCCGAATTTTCCTACTCTTGCAGAATATAATTTGGACATGATTTCTATAACATGATACATTTGACTAAGAATTGGTAGGAAAAAAACATTTCAAAAATGAAGATTTAAGCAAAACCATGCTAAACACGGATATTAAACTGTACGCCATTCAATAATTATTCAAAATACATATACAATGAGTGATTATGCTGGATAGGCATGAAAAAGCAGTTTTGGGACAGTTTTCGTGAAATGTGAGATCAGTTTTGTGAAGACCAGGGTTAAAGGTCTCATCAGGAATTTCAGTCTGGTCCTGAATTGGGGGATGGAGATCAATCCAGCAAAATATTTACTTATTTTACCCATGTAACGATAATGATGTCCTGTGTCGTTGACCATTCTTTTGTGTTACTGTTGCAAGCTTTCCTGTGACAGGACAATGTCTGTTGGATCTGCTTGTGAGTGGTAGGCAACCGGGTATCATGTCATCAAATCTTAAATGTCTGATTTCCTCTGATGTAATACAGTAGTAACACCTTCTCATGATGGTACCACAGCTATAATGACTAGAAACGGGATAAAAAGAGTTACAGTTTTGCATTAAAAATAGTTTTGATCTGTTATATTTCGTAATGTAATATAATATAATAATAATATTTTTACCTTTTTTCCAAAAGAATTCTATTTCAAGTAAATTCTGTTCTTCTAACCTTTTAATGAATCAAATAATCCTTTAAAAAAATTCTACAAAAAAATGTAATCACAGAGCATACCTGAAAAATCAGCTTTGCCATTAAAGAAATAAGCTGCATTTTAAAGTTGGTTAAAATAGTAAAAGAATAGAATTATTTTAAAATAATACCACTTTTACTGTATTTTAAATATTAAATATTTGTATTTGAAAATATCTTACCAACCCCAAAATTCTGGAATGCGCTGAGCGTGTTTTCTTTGTTCCCAACATTCTAAGTCTTACATAATCATTAACCAAATTAAAAATAAAATTACAAACTGTGTAAAACCACGATACTACTCTGTAGCCGTCTCCTTTCTCCAAAAATGCATATCTGTCCTTTCTGTCACTCAGCAAGTAACAATTCCACCCTGTTGTGTTGATTTTCTCTCTGTGTATGTGCAGATGGCTGGCATGGTGCCGGTGGCATGTCAATCTGATGCCCTCTTGGAGAAGGGTAAGTGGCAGCACACACTCTCACCCTGGGCACTTGGGCTGATGGCATTTCAGCACAGCCCATGGGGAGCACACATACTGTATACACACACTGGCACGGCCCTTAAACGCTGGTCTGTGTGCTTGTGATAACCGTCACCGCCGCCACTCTTCGGCCCACTGTGCCAGCCATTTTCCATCACACACTATGGCAAAGCCAACACACATATACACACTCAAACATACAAATACACAGGAAAACACATTCCCAGACTCACACAAACACCAACATGAAAAACTACTTCTGGGTAATCTCTGAAAGGACAACTGGACATGCGATCGAGACTCGAGACCTGCTCTCGAAGATTACAAAGCTAAAATCTCCGGTATTGAATAAGCTGGTGTAAACCTAAATGTTAACTGACAATTCATCTCACATACATTTTTACTGCCTTGTGAAAGGCTAAAATCCCTTCTGTTTTTGTAACAACTGCTTCCAATAAGCATTAGCAAGATGCAAATTATAATTCATTGTTTTATGTTCAACAGTCATTCTCTATGAGTTGTTTCCTTGTGTAATCATAAATAGAGTGGAATTATAAAGTCTTTAGAAGATTACAGTATGGTGTAAACGTTTGGTAAAATAGAAGTCTTGTATGATCGCCAAGCCTGCATTTATAGATGGATGGATGGGTAGATAGATGGACAGATGGATGGATGGTAATAATAAAAAATCTAGAAGTAATTGTGATGGCGAAACTGAATTTTTAGCAGCCATTATTCCAGTTTTCAGTGTCACTTGATCTTTCAGAAAGAAAAACTACTGATCCTAAATATTTGCGAATAATATGCAATGTAAAAGAGTAAAATCATAGCATTTTAACATTAATGTTAACACTTTTAAGAATTAAATTACAACAAAAGTAAAATTAAAGTGGAGTTGACCTCTCATTGCCAGTGGCGCCGCCAGGGGTGGCCGTGGCCCCCCCTGGCCGACTCCTGGCCACCCCATTGGCCACCCCACTGGCCAGTGTTAATTGTAGTACTGTAGTGTCAGTTATGAATACTTT
>JAUCMS010000001.1:6876090-6891146 GCA_032357445.1 Enteromius radiatus
TAATTTGACCATTAATTTTGTGACATTATAGGGGAAGCTGAGCTTCCCTTGCAGTCTTAAAGAAATCGCCACTGGTGAGTTTAAAGGAGCATCACATGCTTCAAACTATCTTATTCATCCACAATTTTGAAAGGGTGCCAATAATTTTGTCCAGCCAATCATTTTTGGAGACAATTATCAATTTATATGCAATTTTGTCTTACTTTTTGTGATGTTTTTGGTTTCTGACATGCTTATGTAAATCAGATTTTGTGGTCACATTTTATTTTAACGTTTGCCTCAGTAAACTAATAAAGATTACTGATATAGAATATGGTCACACAGAATATGTGTTTTATAAGTACTAATAATCAGCCAATATATTAATAACATCCAGAGGTGGGTAGAGTACCCAAAAACTCTACTCAAGTAAAAGTGCTTATAGAAATACATTATTTACTCAAGTAAAAGTAAGAGTAATAGTCTGAATAGTTACTTGAGTAAGAGTAAAAAAAATATCAGATAAAAAACTACCCAAGTAGTTAGTTACTAGTTACTTTCTACAGTCTAGTTTTATTTAGAAATATAGATAAAAATAAAATCAAGATATATTTATATATACACACACACATACACACACACACACACACAAAATAACAAAAACATAATTGTTGATCATTCCCTTGAAAATGTAATTGCTATTATTAATTATGATTTTCGCAATTTACACCGAATGATGTTTATACCATTGCTTGAAGCAACTGCATGCCATATTTTTACATGAACATAAGTTCACTAACTTCCTTTATATTATTAAGTCTCAAATGTCAATTATACATTGGATTGGTTTATTCTTTAAATAAAACGCAATTTGTTTTTTGTATTGAACATCTGAACATAGTGAAACAAATACACATTTACGGATCTTTTTTCCATATGTTCTGCAAAATGTAAACAAATGTTCTGTAAGCGTCTATGTCATGATGTTATGACATCTTCAATAGCCTTTGCAGATTTGACTGTAGATCCAAAGCCACATCTTCAATGTTCTTGATGTTAACTTTCTGTTACAACACTGAGTAAATATACTCAAAAAGTATTTAGTTACCCAAAAAATTACTCAAGTAAATGTAACAAAGTAAATGTAAATCATTACTACACACCTCTGACATCCCTGCTACGCAACTAGTTAATAGTGAGAATTGGTCCCAATACTAAAGTGTTACCAATTTTGTCTTTAACCAAATAAACAGTCAAGCAATTGTAGGCTACACTGTTGCTTCCAATTATTAAGTCTATTGTTAGCATATGTTGCTAAGCTAATGACTTGATAATATCATCACAAACAACAACAACAACAACAACAACAATAAAAACAGCATACATGATTATTTTTGGAAATAGTGCATCTATCTATTTTTTCTTGATTAGTTTGCACTGCTGAACACTGCCTATAGAAACACATACTTTTGTGATTTGACTTTAACCACCATCTTGGATTCAATTTTCACTGAGCTGGCAATGCATTCTGGGATTACCTTATCATCTTAAAAGCAGCATTATTTTGCTGCCCACTGTCTGGAACAGTCATTGGGAGTGCGCCTATGAGTCCTAAAAATTGGGAACACAGCATTAATGTTGTGGAAGAGACTGACTGCTGGAATATGTCTCAATAAACCATCTGTATCTATGGCACCATTTAGCACCTAAAAAATCAAATAGCCCATTCCACGACAAAAAGAAGAACTGAGAAAATACATAAAAGCATGACTGGTTAACTGTGAACACAAACAGAATTTAACTCCTGACAATGGAACACATACTGACACATGTAAGCAATGAACTATTACCATGTACAAAGTTGTTTGTGCAGTTATAACAGATCAAATAAACTGAACCTTCATAAAATGATGAGAATTCATCCTTTGATAAGACACACAGACAGTATAAATAAGTGTCAAGTGGAGCCAAAACTGTATTTAGCAAGCTCATTTATGGAGTAGCTGCTATGAAGTATTAGTTTGATCATTACAAGATATTTATGTGGCAAATAAAGCTATTTCTTGTAAAAGAAATTATGTGCAGGAAGCAGTCAAAAGTGTCAAATATATCAACTTTTGACATCTCAAATCCAAAAGTTTATATCTGTTCTCTCTTGAAAACCACCCTGGCTGTCATACACAAGATGCCGGTGTTTCTTTGTTTTCTCTCTTTTTTATTTTTTATTTTACATGTCATGTGTTGTTTTACATGAGATACAAGTAATATTGTTTTAGGGTTTTTCCACATATCGCGTTTAAACACCTGACTCTGAACCTTCCCCCTGTGGCAGTTTGTCGGTTTCAAACAGAATTCATCTTCAGAGATAGATTATATCAACACTGACACGATCACATTTTGACAAGCAGTCCTATCTACTAAAATCTCACACACTTAAAATATATTTCATAGTAGAGCAGCTGCAGCGGCACGACACTAACAAAAGGAAAGCAGCCATACATGATATGTACAATATTTTTATTGTGTCACCCTAAAAATAAGTTAATCTCCTCTTTTCAACCTTCCATGCATCCGCGGTCAACAAAAACAATAAATGCAAAGTTTTACGTTTTGTTCATGTGAACACAGAGGCTCTATTATATGAATGTGCACCAAATGATTTAATTAATGGACTAAAATTGATGATTCCCTGGATGTTACAAACAAATGAGACACAATAAGCAGTTTGTTCTCATTAAAAAGAAATGAAATAATGATTTTGTGTCATCAAACAGGCCAGACTCTGAATAAATGAACTTTACTATAGGAAAAGATACATTGATTAGCAATCTCACCATTGAGCTCAACATTAAATCAAAATGTTTACTTTCACAATGCAGAAAATCTGACTGAATGGGTCACGCTCAAAGCTGTTGTAAAATAGTCAATATATATGCTCCTGTGAGCAAACATAATTTAAATTCTATATTAATAGAATGAGTTTTGATCTTTACATTGCTTTTCAACCATAAACAGTGAGTTTTGTGAATTATATTACCTTGAAGGAAAAGTGTTGTATTCTTTTATGGTACATTAGGGTCTTTTTATAAGGCTTTTGCCACCATTTTTTGAAAGTAATAAGGTTATTTAAAGGGTTATAATAAAAATAATGATTTTATTCAACAATTCATCTCCTCCGTGTCTCCACCATAGTGGCTTTTTGAAGAGTTTCTATGCGTACAAAAAACAAAAAAACAAAAAGGAAAAACAGATGGACTATTTTTGACAATGTTTTTATACTTTTCTGGATACTAACAGTGTTCATTACTTGGCAGTCAATGGGACAGTCACTAGCCTCCTGGTTTTTATACAAGAATGAACAAAGCTTTTACGGGTTTGGAATGACATGGGGGTAAGTGATTAATGACAAATTTTTATTTTGAGGTGGATTAAGCCTTTAAAGAGATATAATTTACATCGTGCCTCAAAAGCCCTGTTATGAAACTTCCATAACTCTACAAATCTTTACAGTCCTCCAAGTCAAAACTAACTTTTTGACCTAGTGACCTAGAATTATTATTATTTTTTTTAAATTTCTAAAAACAGCATCAAATTAGATGTTTAGCCTTCATTATTTTGTAAGTTTGACACTACATTAACCAGCTTCTCATTCCATTCATAAATAGACACAATGCTGCTGTTGTCCAATCGAGATGAAGTACTGAACCATCTGGCCAAAGCACCTTTCATTACCATCACGTCTCATATCACAATTCAGAAACTGCCAGAGAAAACAATAATCTGTCAATCAGCTTGAATGAGACTTGGGATAAGACTGCAAACAGGGAGATTATATTTTCAGGGGCCCATGGATTTTCTGCCACTGTAATGTCCCGATTTTTGACAGGTAATTAAAGATTCCTCTGTCCTCTCCTTTCCGTAGAGTAATTAATTCATCATTTGCAGTAGATTAGTGAAAATCCGTCTACAGAAATGCTGCTCATCTCTAGGGGGTTTTGCATGTCTGCCCTGGTTTTTGTAAATGTGAGAGGTGTGCGCTTGTACTTCTGCTCTATTGCCACTTAAATCTGTCTGAGGGTTTCGGTCTTAGATGGAGAGCACAGCTCAGCTGAAGTATACGTGCATCTGTGACAGGAAATGAACAGGGATTTTGAAACAAAACAGAACGTAAGACCAGAGAGAAGCTGTTACACCTCCAAATATCACAGACTTGAATTTTCTGTGCGTGTTTTATCCTGTCTTTTCATCTCTTCTCTCTCCGAGGAATGGCGAGTGAGCGTAATTAACCATGTCAGTCACATCTTCCCTATGGAATACGGCATATTTGAGTGATTTGTATGTCCGCAACTGTGCATGTTTAAGACCTCTGGATGATACAGTATTTGTCTAAGTATGTGAAATCTCCTATCTAATTAACAGGTTTGGCTATTTCTGCTGCAACTAAGAGGAACAAATCCCTTCATCCATGTTCCAACATTTCACTGGAAGGCTTCTCAGAAACGTAAAAGCTGTCGTATAGCAACAAACAGAGTACAATCTCCCATCCCAAAGGGTCACAAATTAAACATTTAAATAAACGTGCATGAAACATGTCTACTTGTCTTCTTTTACACAACACAAACACCAGGTGTGCTAGACTTTTAATGCAATTAGGGTGCTGCATATTCAGCTTTGTTTGAAGTCAGAGTTTGATTCATCTGGACAATACCAATGTTGTGTTTCCAAATTAGGATGCTGACCCGTGAATCCATGTCTGCTTTAGAAACATACGGTACACTGATAATGCGAAGGCAAGTATAATGTAAAGTGAAAGACCTTTGAATGTATTGTCTATTAATGTAGTAATAAATGTTTATTACTTTTGCAGATAAACTGAGGTAGGATTAAATTTACAACTAATTTCACTCAAAAACAAATTTAAAATTTGACAAATAAATTATTAAAATAAAGAAACCCTATATTTTTTGCCGCTTTCCCATATATGGTTCTTACCTGTAATCAGATATAAACAAGTGTTGCTTTGATAAATCAGACGTTCGAAGAGGTGAGCAGACGTGTCAAGTAGTAGAGATTTTGAGTATCTGCAGTATTCTTTACTGGAGTAACTTTTTACTTCTACTTATTACACTTTCACGCAATTATCTGTACTTTCTACTCCTTACATTTAAATATTTCAATTTGGCTTGTTTTCATTCCGGCTTGTTATCGTTCAAAACAAACAAACATCCGGATAAATCGTGCCGTCCGGATAGAGTGAATTTGATTGCGGTTGGATCAGAAACATTTCCATTCCAACACAGTCTCATGACCAATTCGTACGTATTCGTACAAGGTGCCAAATTCATACTAATTTGTACAACCTCACTCATACGATTTTGTACGATTTGTCAAAAACCCCCATGATTGGTAGGTTTAGGGGCGGGGTTAGGTTTAGGTCATTCATACAAATTCATACAAATTGGCGAGTCGTAAAATACGTAAAATTTTGAATAAATCGTATGAATTTGTACGAGTGAGCTCGTGCGAATTTGTACGAATTAGCCACCTCGTAAAATATATACGAATTGCCGTGAGATCAGGTTGACCATTCCGACACCCTACTGGTTTGAACGCAATCCATCACACATCCACATAACACAAATCACGTTACACACTCTAGCACGGACAACAGGCAGCATCCGTGTTCGTGGTGTTGCTTAAGTCACTATTGTATCTAAAATTGTATATGGTAAGAAAATGGTGAGTTACCTCTCAAACATACATATCTTAATTTGATGTTGCTTTAATTCTTAGAAAGTTTACATTTATTAGGCCTAATTGTGTTCTGAAGATGAAAGTTGTCCCATTAGTAATATGTAACTGCGTGCAGCACCAGCAGGATCACTTGATTGTTTTCCCCTTATAAATGAAACAGCTTACAATACTCGTTCAAGAATAAGACATTATTCAAAACTATATGAAATATTTCTTTTATTTGTGTACATTTACAAAACAGCTGTTTTGTAAATAAAGGAAACACATTGGAGGCCGCTGTCTCAAGAGCGCATCACAAAAACTGAAATTCTACAAAGGATAGGCTGCTACTTGCAGTTTTTTTTCTTTTGTTTTGTTAATTTATTATTTCGTTATTAAAATATATTTGGCATATGGGAGTATTTCTTTTATGTGTAGCTTTGTTGTTTTTCTCTGTTCGCACAAGATGTGATGTGAATCGTTCTGCTGCTTTTCGCTTATAAAATGAATACCTGGAAACAAAATACAATGTTAAAAATGTTTCTTTTTTGTTTGTTTCAACTGATGAAGAACTGGCTACTATTGCTATTGTTTTTTTAAGGATGACGTCATGACGTACACCATTTTATTAGTAAAAGGCCAGTTGGATGGAAACAGGTTGTAGACAAATTTCACTTTTTTTTTTCACAAATTCTCTTTGTCTACAACAAAACAGCATAAAGACTGGATGGAAACTAGGCTAATGTGATAAGTAGGCTATACTAACTTTGTAACTCTTTGTAAGCTTTTGTGCTTAATGGCATTTTTCCCCTTACATTACTTTTACTTTTGTCCTTTAAGTAGTTTTGAAACCAGTACTTTTACACTTTTAAACTGGAGATGATACTTCAACTTCTACGGAAGTCCTTTTAAGCCCTAGTATCTATAGTTCTACTTGAGTAATGAATGTGAATACTTTTGACACCAGTGTTCAAACCAAGCGTAAAAGCACTTAGTTCCATGAGGGACTGAGGCTTTCAGGCTTCAAAAAGGGCATAACAGCACAATAAAGTTAGTGATACACACTTGTGCACTCTAAATAAAGCCTTTCAAACTCACATAACAGATAATTATTGAGCATAGAATGACATTGTTTCATGGACAGGTCATTCAAAATAGATTTTGTGAACTAGATAAAATGAATCATTTAAAAGATCTGACTCAAAAGAGGATTAATTCATTCATCTGGAATTAAGATAAGGCAAATGTCAAGAATTTAGTACATAATGGCTAAAACCTCTATGATATGACTGACTTGAAATATAGCATATATGAAGTACTTCTGTCAGCCATTTACAGTGTTTCTATGTCCTTTTTGAAGGCTGAAAGCTTCAGTTTTTATTCAATATGCGAATGCATATAAAAAGATTTTGGGCAAACTGTTCCTTTAAATAACGAGCATCTACAGTTGTGGTGCTCACATACTGTACTTCCATCCAAGTGTTACTGCCAGTTTAAAGAATTTTCACTTCAGCTTTAATTTGAAAAGGCATATACATTTGCAACCAAAACACATGCACACACACTCATGCTTTTATTACAGCTTATACAGGAACAGCTTTCTTTCTTAATTTACATCAACCAAAGAAAGAGTGACAGGTAGTAAAGTAAACGTAATGAGAAAATACAGCAGGTAGTTAAAAACGGGTGAAAGATAAACAACCTGCCACGATAGCGAGCAGAAAGCGGCACTTTAGGCGCACATACTCGCACAGATGCTAATTTCCATTACAATCTGAACACAACCCTCGAGTTGATTTATATAACATTTGTTCTTTAATCTCTCAGTGTCAATAAAGCATCCTTGTTCATCATTCTGACTAAACCAGAGAGGAGAAGTCCCTTTCAAGTCATCGATCTTTTTTCTGTCACTCACTCGCACCGTTTTCCTTACAAACACAAGAGTTATTTTCAAGCGCTTCTCATACAACAGCTGTCAAGACGCCCAGTCCATCAGATCTAAAGTTCACATTCTACATTTCACTCCAATCCAATACGATTTGGATCATTTCTTCCCTCTCCCTCACTCTTCGTGTCCTTGGTGATTGGTTTTTCGCTTCATGAGTGTGTCGGTTCGTGCGTGTGTATAATCTCCCTCTTGCAGGCTGTAGGTTGAGCACCACTGCCATTGCGGTTGATATTTACCTCACAAAGCATTTGGCAGTTTTGGGTTCATGAAGTATTCGCACTGGTGCCTAGAGGAACGGAACTCAATTCACAACGCCGTACCCCTCGCCCTCTGTTTCTCCTGGACTTGAACGAACTATATACTCGATTATGACAGTAACCAACATGTTAACAGCAGTGGTAGCTCAAAGGCAGTTCCACTAGAGAACAAAGAGTGGATGTATGAATAATTAAAGACTAGACTAACACAATACATCCAGACCCACCCACTCCACTCTCTGACTGCCTTGAAGCTGAACGCGCTTTCAGAGACACCCCATGGCCTCTGTCCTGCTTTCATTTCTCACTTCCTCTTGGTATCTCTCTTTTAAAGAGGGTCTAGGTGTTAGGAAGTATTGTGGTGAAAAAGAACGAGTACAGTAAGCAGTGTGGCGTGAACTAGGGCTGCAACAAACAATTATTTTAAAATGAAATAAATGAAATTCAGCAGCATTGTTTAAGCTACAGACATGATCGCCATCTTGAAACTTTTGAAAAGAGATGTGCTACTACTTTTCTAAGATCTGACCACAAAATCTTTGGTGCATTTACGGCTGACTTTAAGGAGAATAATTCACCCATGAATCATTTACTAACACTCCAAACTAAAGCTGCATCCCAAATGACGCAGTATACACTATGCATTTATACACTATGTAGTCTATTAATTTTCTAAGGTCATTTCATCAATATTAATCAATGTCTCCTCTGTTCGGTAATCAAAGTGCATGAAGTGTGCAACATTCTTTTTTAGGAGGAATCATCTGGTTATCTAAAGTGTACTTTTATTTCTTTTTAAATGTAAAGTTTGAACACTCCACTTGCACTATTTTTACTACAAAATGTCAATATTAGAGCATAAGTCAATGTATTAGGATGCACCTTACAGCTATTGACACAGATTTCATGATTCCACTCGTATTCACAAATTCTTGATTTGATTCATAGTTGATTTTGATTATATTCAGTATTGATTCATTTATATCAGGTACGATAGAAGTATATAACACAACTAATCAACTGTCACATTGTACATTACTATGATATGCTATGATTAAAATTAACATTACGTTAATAATGTTGTAATAATAACTGTAAAATTCAACTATTTTTCATATATATAAAGTCAACATTTGTATATAACATTTTCACTTGCACATTAGGTGGTTTTTATGTTTAATAATATAATTATGTTTCTGCTCAATCATTTAAATTTGTTTTCAAGATTATGTAAAATAGTTGACACTACCCACTATATATGTATAGATATTTAATCAACTATACCTGCTATACCAACTGTACAAAGCCCCTAATGTGACATGGTGAAGGAAAAGCATGAGAGCAGTTCCCTCACAAATCTTTTGAGTTGCCTAGAGAAACTTTGCATTCCCTTGAAAATGCAAAGCACTGCAACTATAGTTTTTCATGCCATCTCATATTACTTCTATCACAAAAGTTTTGAAAGAAAATGCAAAGTTTCTTGGGGTATCACAAACTTTTCTGAGAGGATGCAAAGACCCCCGCCCCTAACCTACCCCCATTATCATGTCCTTTCAGAGTCTCCAAACAATTATACTAGTCAATGACATGCTGATATTTTGCTGATGCTAAGGGTAAAGAGACCAAAGTGATGCAGCAGATAATTTGCTGTGCTGCCAAACTGTTTAGCTTTTTGCCTTTTTTCTACCTGTTCAAAAGATCCCACTATCATATTCCTTTTGCAAACAATTATTGATCAGAATTATATCCACTGCAGCTTAATCAAGCTTTTTCTGCTGCACACTGCCAAACTCAAAACCAACAGAGCATGTATTAAATAATAACTAATGAACAGTCAATCAAATAAAGATTCCATCATCCAATACAGCAATGCTTGAGTGTTTTTAATGGAGGAAACGGGTCATTTTAATCCACTATGTGCTAAAAAAGAGGGAGAGAAAAAGAGGGGAAAGAGCCAAAGGAGGACAAGAAAAAAATATATAAATTGCTGGTGGGGGATTTCTTTAAGAAAATCAGATTTTTGATTTATGGAGTCCATTATAGTGGAGGAAAAACAAACAGCGTTATTATAGATTATATTAGAGCAGCACTGAAGGCTACACAGGAGATAGATAGTGAGATGAAAAAGAGAAAAAAAGACATTTGTGCTTGTTTCTGAATGCTGCAGTGATGCAGACTTGCTTTTTTGAACATTTGTACAAAATATGTTCAGTGTACAGCTTTGAAATCATCTTAAACATCTTTGGCATGCCACTTGTGATTATCCATGTAAATTTAATTACAATATATATATATATATATACTATAACAAACCAAAAACGTTATTATTATGCACTGCAAATACACTAAATCAAAATCAGTGAGAGCCAAATTGAATCAATGAAAATCCTGTCAGTGCAATTCGCAAACTAATCATTAGTTTTTTTGTGGTCACATTGGCCAAGTGATTCTTTTAAAAGATACCATCAGTGAGTAATACATTTTAAAATAAACTTGAAACCCTAAAAGAGACTATTTTTAATTGCATAACAGTTTAAACTCTATTCCCCATCACTGTATTATTAACAGTTATGGCACATGTAAGCTGGCTCTGAATCTGGAGGTCTAATAGAAGGCAATGTGGGTGTTTGTTTTTGTGAGAGTGTGTTTGTGTGTTTGAGCTAAGCCTGCATCTGCCTGGTTTAGAGGTTGTCTTGTTTGTACACTAATATCAAAAGCCATTGATACAATGCGCTTTCAAAGAATTCCGGCCCTCTCTTTGTTTGTCTTTTGCTATTTTGTTACCTTCCCTCTTTCATTCTCATTTCACACATCTTCTCGGTGTGTCTCAGAGCAATAATGCCACATCCCTGAAGACTAGCAGGGCTAACAGATGGCCATGAATCTTTAACCACATGAAAGAACATATGGGTGTTTCTTCAACTATGGCAACTTTGAACCCTGTGGACTCTTAGAAAATAAACTCCCTTAAAACACTTTTCACACTCTCACTAGTCCATTTCATTTGTCTACTGATGGTGATATACATGCATAACAGGACACTTTTTGTAACCAACAGGAGTCATTTCACACATTTTGCATAATTTAACAAAATGACAACAAAGGTTTATTGTGGTGGGGAAATGTGTTGCTACCTATATTTTTTAAAAACAAACAAACAAAAAGCTGCAGTTACAGTAATAGCTCAATACTATGATATAATCTTAAATCAAGCATACCACAGTGCCCCCTTTATTGTGTATGTGTTTAAATAGGTACTCTAACACCTTGTTTTTTGTCTTATAATTGAATATTAAAATATTCTTAATATTCAGTTGGATTTTGATTCAGTTGTCTCTTTGGTGTAGTCTTAACAGATTTATTGCTACATCTGCTAATAGGAAATTGTACCATATATTTTGCAGCCAGGAAAAAACTATTTTACTTTACTGGATCAGTGACAAATCTCCCACACTTAAAGGTTGGCATAAAATTATTTACGCTTTATCCACTGGAGAATCTTACCTACATCAGACAGCAGGACAGTTTTTTGAGGTTTGGTCTCCATATCTGCACTTACTGGAACCTCATCTTCCTGCATTTGTTTATTTATTTAGGTATAGTTACTGATTAAAGATTTAGTTCACCTTAAAATTTAAATTACTCATCCTAGATGTATGTGACTTAAATCCATCCTGTCTGGAAAAAAAAAAAAAACAAAACAAAAAAACTGTCCAGCCCCCTCCCAGCTTATTCATGGAGATAAACGAGTGCATGCTGTATTCAGCTCAGAAGACATGAAGTAAAGTGCATGCATCCGTAATTAAACTTCCCTCACAAAGCTTTGGGGGGGTTAATAAGGCCCCCCTGTAGCGAATACATGTATTTTTGTAAGATAGATATCCATATTTCAAAGGTATTATAGACTTTTTCCTCAGCTCCACTAACTGTGACATGCAGAAGAGGTCTTGGCAGTTGACATAAGATGAATTGCGTTGTGTGATTAGTGATTAGTAATGAGGATTTGTAAAAGAAAACATGTGAGGATTTCAATATAAGCCAAGAGGAGATTGGCATTCATTTGCTAAAGGAAGAAAATGTTGTTTCCTTTGCTCCAGTCAGCAGAGGTGAGAATTAATTTTTTTATTACATTTGAAATATGGACATTTATCTTTCAAAAATGCATGGATTAGCAAAAGGAGACCTTTATTCACCCTCTGGAGCCATGTGAGGCATGTTTTATTATGTATACATCCATTTTATTTCCCCTCTTGGAGGGGCTAGGACATTTTTTAATATAACTCTGATATGAAGAAAGTCATATACACCTAGGATGCTTTGAAGGTAAGTAAGAGTTAATTTTCATTTTTGGGTGAATTAACCCTTTAAGTTTGTGTTATATTTAAAATAAAATAAATAATTAAACAAATAACAGAAAATAATAATTTCACCATAGTGTATGATTTGTAATCTGATACATTTTGATGTTTATATCACAGAAGCAGCCCAGTATATGACTTTTCTGTTGTAGTAAACTTGCTTGGTAGCTCACCTGGTACAATGCTGCACATAAGAGGAAGTGGAATATGTATGTAAATCTGTGAGGCTCTGTCTCTTAGCAGTGATGTAATGCATAAGAGTTTATAGTTGTTGGGGAAATTCTGTTGCTGCAAATGGTGTTATTTTGGGCAGTCCAGGTTTTTTTATTTATAGCTTTCTCTCTATTTTGCTTTTTGGTGCCCACTGAGATTTTTCCTTTTTATCTTTTTGAATGTCTGTCATTTTCAAAGATTAAATCTACAGTGGGCTTGCTTAATTACATTTTAAACCATTTGGTAAACATTTGACAGATGCAAACGACAGGAAACATCCTACAATGGAGCTAAAATATTTGCTTTGCATCACAGGAAAGCAGATGACATAGAAAGGTCCCACCCATTGGTTGAGCCGACGTTGCCATGTTGGGCTGAGTGTGATGCTAAAACAAACAGAGCATTGTTATGAGCCACAATGCTTCCACGTTTTCTTTAATTCACATTTTAATTTTTTTCCTTATAAAACAATGGGTCACAGCATACAAAGTGTCCCAATTGACTCTAAATAGACCAATAAATCAGTCTACTTAGGAAAATATTCATAATTAAAAACTATAAAACAAAGTTATACACGTAAGTCAATAAAATAGTTATATTAAAATTGTCCAAAATTTAACACAATATAATAAATTGTAAAAAAAAAAACCCACAATAAATATATAAATAAATAGATCCATTTTATATATTAGTTCAGGTGATTAAACGGTCATCAGCCTTTAATAACCGAGGAATGAAATATGAATAATTCATCAGGTATTTTGCAAGTCTGTGCACAAATAACAAAATCATTATTAACGCCAGTCAGCTTGCAAGGTTAATGAAAGCACTGAGCACATACATATGTAAGTTATGGAGATGAAATTAAGCAAAGTGATTGTCTGACAGCTCACTTAACGCTGGATAAAAAGATTATTAGCTCTATGGTCAATGAAAACAGCACCAAAAAAAGAGATAAAAGCTTTCTCGATGGCTCGTTCTTTGACTGATGTTGATTTTGCTAATGGGTGAAAAACACGAGACATGTAGCCACCTATAATTTAGCCAAATTAGTTTAATGCAGATGCTATTTTAATGCTCTTTATAAGTTCAAACCTTTCAAAAACTGCATATTGTGACACAAGCCCACTTCATCTAAATGTTTCGCTCTGAAACCCGGTTGCGTGTTTGAAGATGGAGAGCTCGACAAAAAAGCCTGTTGACTATTTAAAAACAGGAGGGAGATGCGAGAGGATATAATAGATAGAGGATATGAACGGAGTGTAATTACCGTTGTCTGAGACAGATATAGTTCTAGCTCATTTCCTTAATGGAGCATCTTCACAATGGCAGCTCATGTATCCCACAGACCAGAACTCTGTTATCTAAATAAGAGCTCTACCACTCTTTGTCTCTCTCTACATCCCTCTTTGTTGCTTTCTTTCACAGTCTGCCAAAAGAACTCCTTGCTTTCCACTGCTATGTTGCCTTTGGATATTTCGACCCAAAATCAAACTCATATTATGTCTCTCTATTCAACTCCTAAACACTGTGCCCATTCCTTCCACCACCCCTTTATTGACCCCCAACTCTTCCTGCCAAACGAGACAGATAATGCCACTCGGCAGACGGCTGTAGCAACTCAAAAGCCTTAAAGGAATGTTCCTGGTTCAATATAACAAATGCTATTTGTGATATAATGACAATTATCACTGAAAATCTATTTAAACGCTTCTGAATAGCACATACTGCGATTACAGTAAGACACTAAAACTATGAGGTATTAACAAATTAGCATTTTCACAGCTGCATGCATTTTTCAACTTTTGCTATTATAAACTTTTGCAATGGTAAAATGTAAGTGTACTATAAACTAAATTCCGAAAGCAAAAATGAACACACATGGCCTTATTATATATTTTACAATAAATTAGAGTGTTTCCTGTAAAATTGAATTCACTTCACTAAAATAATTACATTTTAAAATACCCACTTTTAAGGATCATCCATTGTAGTGGACACCATGCATGAAAAGGTTAAAAACAACTAAGGGAACTTTGCTTTTTAGAAAATGGTAGCAGCAGGAGAAGCAATTAGGGAGGAGTAAACGCAGGCATGTGGGCGGAAATGAAGGAGGTAAGAAAGCTCAAGACAAAGAAAAGGACGAGAAACAGAGGGTTACTAAGAGACTCCAGTGTCCTGCAGAGTAGATTCACTAAGAAAAGCTACTGTACACTCAAACTTTCATTTAAAGGTACAGAGAGACATGTGGGTGTGCAGAGAGACAGGGAGCACAACTGTTTATCTCATGTGTAGCTTACAGAGCACAGACAGGTTCTATAGGTTTCAACAAATACACCAGGTGCCAAGATTTGTATGTTTTATGTTTTGGATAACCCACACACCACACTCACAGATATTTCTATATGAGTCTCATTATTTAATGTCTTCAGTTGCCTTTTAGGTAGATTTTATTGTTTTATCGGTAACACTTTACAACAAGGTTCATTAGGGGATGTTTTAACATAGTTTCGGGAAGAGCACGCTGAATGTCAGCACACCCGTTAACCATTGACGCTCATTAGTATT
>JAUCMS010000001.1:6892390-6915735 GCA_032357445.1 Enteromius radiatus
CTGATGTTTATGTTGTCATGTTTTGTTTTGGCCTGAAGCACCACCCTCCATCTATCTCCCAATCACAAAGTCAGTAGTGTTTCGGTATCGAGGTTGCCTACTCTGCATAAACACAGCGCATTCCATCGTCATTGCGCTTGTTCTAGTTATTGTCTTCAATTTGGCAACCTGCGTGTGCGTCGAGTCTGAGAAGGAGGGGCCGGGTGAAAAAAAAATAATCTGCAATATTTTGAATTTGAACTGCAATACCTAGCTCAACCACTCGGTGTCAATCCTAAATACCGTACCTTTAACTAATGTTAACAAATGACACCTTATTGTAAACTTTTACCATTTTATCCTTACAGTAATGTCATTTTAAAAGTAATGATAAACTTAAACAAAGTGCAATAAATTAATACCTAACTAATATTAATACTAAAGTTTGCATTTTGTAGTAAATATCAATGCTCACCACTTCAGTATGGAATTTTAGCACATTATGCAAAAGTGCAAAAGTATTAAAACTCTATTTCGGACAGATTAAAAAAAAAAAATCAGTAGTTTTTCTGAAAAAAATGTGAATATGTGACATCAGTTGAAGAATCTGAAGTATTTTCATAGTTGGAATGTACATTTTAAGTGCTCATTTATTTAAAATGCTCATTGTTTTTGTTCCAGATAAATAACTTTGATTAAATTATTAACATGAATGGATAATGGCTATCAATTCTGTTTGCTAATTGCTCTGTTACTAGCCTGCAGCTTATTATTGCATACTGTAAATTCATAGTTTGCAAAGCTACAGTTTCAAAAAAGCCCTACAAGCAGCAAAGTAGCATGCCTTGTGTCCCCTACAGTATATGTACAGGAAGTCAAACTTTGCCAAACACACATACAGTACACGCATACACACACAATATTAGATGATGAATCTTCATAGTGCCAGGATAGCTGCGCTATTAAGGGCTAAATGCTAATGCTGTCAGATGCAGGATGGATAGATCATTACAGAAACATCAGTCATTTTTCTGAGACAGAGCATGAGACATCTGCGCAAACTCTGGCTGAAAAAGACCTTAGCCATTAGGGTTAACATTAGCATGATGAACAACATCTCACGTCAGCTTCGTTTCTGATGAGGAAAACAAATGTAGATGAAAGTGCACTTCATTAAAGATACATCTATATTATTAAATCTACATTACGTCACAGACATCCAAGCGGCATGTATCACGAGAAGGCATGGGTTTTATGTGTGTTGAGAGGTGGAAGATGTTTGTGTAACTGCTCATTAGCATGTAAAAGCCCAGGCGCTTTTTTTGTCCGACTCTGCTGTGTGTTTGATGGAAGGATATGAAAGAGGGATGAAATGAGATGAAGGAAATAAATCTTCAGGAGAAAGAATGATAAAGGCATGATGCTTTTTGTGAGGAAGGATGAAGATTGGACACATTTGTCAACCTATGGGATGCCGCAGAGTGTGTGCGTGCATTTGTAAGTGTGAAAATGTCATCGCTGGCCATGTTTGTGAGTTTGGGTTGTGAGAGATGCCCCCATAGCCGGATGACAAATATCTCAATCTTTGAAAAATATGCTCGGGTGTTATTCCGCTCTCCTTTTTCAATGAGAAACACATTTTGTATTTCCTTGCTCGCTGATAAACCTGAGGGCGGAGATCTGAAACGTTAAATCGCAAACAGCCATGGCCCCATCATCCATTTCACAAGTCACCATTTATTAATGCCGACAATGGCTCTGTGACTCCACCCATCTGCTGTCGATCCTATGACACCAAACGGGACTTCATTTACTCTGATGACATAACAGGTATGTCAGTAGTCTGATTCCCTCCTAGCCCTGGTTGTTGTTGTTAACCTTAAATTGTGGAATCAATATCACCATGCCGGCCTCATTATTCAGTCCAGCCACTTTAACAGGTGGGGAGATGACAAAGCAATCAACTGCAGACAGCTCCAAGCAGTCATTCTCTTATTTACCCTGCCAGAGCAACAGGACCGCAATGCACCCTGCTGAAAAATTACTATTACCGGGAAGAGAACCTCACTGAAGAATTAATATTGCCAACAAGAGAACCGCAGTGAGATATAAACATTACCAGCCAATGATAAGACTGCTGCATAAATTCAGCATAAATTCAATTCAATAGCTATCGCTCATAGACGCAAATATTTTCACATACTTCCAGAATAAAAAAAAATATTAAAAACTTCACGAGAAGAGAAAGTAATAACTACCTGCTTAGCTTTTCACACTATGAGCCAGTCTGAGTCATTTCTGCTATTTTTTTTCTTTCAAATGAATTCAACTGGGCATGTGATTTAATTACTTTTAATATCAATGAAGGGTTCACTGCAATTAGAATAATATGTATTAAGTTCATTCTATCATTTCCACACTAATTGTGATGCTAGTACCTTTTCTGGACACTAAAAATATAATTGAAACTAATTTTGTTTACTGTTCTATGGGATTAACAACCTAGGCTCATTGGAAATACATTGCTTTTCATACATTTCTGCAAAACTGAAAAAAACTTACTTATACATACAAATCACTAGTTTCCAGTTGAAATGAACACTAAAGGTCGGCGCCGATAGCGTTGTGGGCAGTGCACCAACTTTCAGTGGGCACCATGAGTTTGAGTCCCGGCTTGCAGACCTGGCTGCATCAGTGGAACAATTTTTACATTACTTTTACATTTGTTAACACTATTGGGTAGGTTTAAGTTTGCCATTGCTGCGGCGCCCGGGGAGCAGTTGGGGGATCGGTACCTTGCTCAATGGTCTCACCTCATTCATGGTATTGAAGGTGTAGAGAGAGCTGGTTATTCACTCCCCCCACCCACAATCTGCCGGACCTAGGACTCAAACCCGTGACCTTTGGGTTACAAGTCCACCTCCCTATCCGTTATTTACGGGGTTGCAGAAATGTATGTAGAGGCACGTATTTCCAAAGAGCCTGGGTTGGGGATTTTGGTCCGCACAAACATTTTGGTTTGTACTAACATTAATAAAATATGTGTTATGGAGTATAGATGTGCATAACGCGGATAAATCTGAATCTAGTACATCTAAATCTGAATCTAAAACAAGAGTTTTATCAGTGCATTGACATTCACAGCTCATCTAAAGTGTCCATCGAATGCATACGTCTTCATTTAATGTTTTAAGAATATGATGTCATACTCATTTTACATAGCATTTTGCCTACTATAGAGAAGTAGTAAATATATTTGGACACAGGGAACAATTTGCAGACCATTCACTGATTTTATGATGCATATTGCGTGGTAGAGTTAGCAGAAAATCAGCCTTTTAAAACTAATTGGCTGCCTTTATGCAACTTTCAAAACATGAGCTGCATCAAACTATACTGCGGTGGTACAATGAGTACTTCTGAGAAAACTAATAAAGTTGCCAAAATTCGCTGGGGTCATGGAATCAAATCTCCACGAGAAGATTTATCCATGAGAAGAACCTTGTAATCAACTTGATTTGTTCCCTGAACAAATTGCTTGCTTTGTGTGCTTATTAACTTTAGATAAAAATTCAAAACAATTTTTCTATGTACTAAGCTATTGAATTAAAAAAACACCAATGTACTTTTGTGGCACCAACCATTTTATATAATGAAATGAAATGTACTTATTTGTTTTACATATTGGTCAGTCTGAGTGGGCAGTTCTAGGCAAGGAGAAGGGATAAAAGGCATTCTAGGCATAAAAGGTTCAGTGTGGTCTGAGAAAACACAGATAAACATACACATATTGCTATTCTTAAGAGGCTTTTTCATATAATATCATAGCTGTCAGATGGCAAAGGTAACAGAATGACATTATCCCAGAGGGAGATATTGGGTGTGCTGAGAGAAAGAGAGTTTTAAAAAGTGAAGAGGATAATAGAGTCCATCCTTTGAGACTCCAACACATGCATAAGGATCACAGGACCACCCTTTTCCTCCCAGCATGCTCTAGGGCAGCCACATACTGAGGGCGTGGATGGCGAGGCTGATCTGTGTACAGGCCAAAATGTCAGAGGCTCTTTATCTACCACCTCCTCACTGATATATTCCCTCAAACTCTTTCACCAGGTCTATAGGTGTACCTCTTTGCTATCTGCTATCCCTCTCATTCTCATTCGGTTAAATGTCAATGGTGTGATCTGGGATTGTGTGCCTGAGGCCTAAGAAAAACGAGGTGAGAAGGAAACAATAAAGGAATAATAGGAACTCAACAGGTTACACAGACAGTAAATGTGTTGAATTAATGGCAAACTCATGAATACTTTGGTATAAACTAGTACAGTAATGAATAACAAAAACTGCATGAAAACATTTTCATTAAAATATCTGGGAAAACTAAAATATTTGTTTCAAAGCAGCTCAACAGAAAATAATGAAATGCATCCTTTTTTCATTTTTAAAACATACTAGAAATAACTAAATTGTTATTTTCACTTATGATAACACTTGAATGTGCTGAAAAATGTACTTTTAAACGTAAACAGCTAATACATTAAATTAAAAGAAAAGAAAAACAATATATATATATATACAACAAAATAAATGATAAATTATCCCTAAAATTAACACTAAATATTATTTAAATGTAACCAGTTAACATATTACTGAAGACAGCCCTATAAGATACTATATCTAAAATAAAAATTTAAATAAAGATTAAAATGACTAAAGATTAGAAGATTCAAATTCTTTGAAACATTGAAGATAAACCTGCCTTGTAACTAGGAGAATGACTATTTATTTTTACATTTGCGAATGTTATTTGTGCGTTTTATTTTTATTTTTAAGTTTTATTTCATTTTTTTTTGCTGTCACACCACAGGACACAGTCCAATTTTTATTTGTTAACTACCCAAATATCTATCAGTATACATAGCATCGTATTAATCCAGATTCCTGCCTTTATAAATCAGATTTCACTAAGCATGCTAAGCAAATAAATAAGCAGTTAAATGACTGAACTAAATATTTTCCCTTTGCTTTTAAGCCATATATGTATTTGAAAAAGGCAGCAAAATATTAGTACCAGATGTGTGTGTGTGTGTGTGTATGAATAGCGACTAGTAATGGAATGTGTGTTTTTAGTTTTGCTGAGAATTGTAGGAGAGGTGTGCATCTGTTAACACCGTGCTCAAACAGTGAATGCCTGCGTGCTTGTGTGTATTCACACGTGAGAAAAGAGCTTGTCTTCTACATTAGCATTGTTCAGTTAAACAGAAAAGCACTTAACCTTCTGCATTAAATAGCTTTTATTAGAATTTTTGCTAACAGTGTGTGAGAGTACGAATGTGAAGGAGGTTTTCAGTGCTCGCACATGGTGCTAATGCAATGCAACAGCTGATAAAGACGACAGTAAGTGAGTGCGAGTGTGAAAAATATATATAGATCATTCTCTTTATCTCTCTCAGAAAAAGATCTGAACTCCAATACAAAAAAGAAAAAAATGAATGAACACCAGATGGAAAAATATGGAATCTGCCTTATAGTTACAATAAAAAGACATAGTTATTTTCTGAACATTCACCTTAAGCTGCTGCATATTCACCTCTGCAAAGATTATAATATTTCATATAATTCTGTACAGATAAATATTAAAAAATTTTATAACAAAGAGCAATAGAATTTAATTTTTTTTAAATAATGTGTTTCATATGCTGAATGAAAAAGTCTTAAGGAAACATTTTGCTTGTTTTCCGAGGTCACAGGAGGAAGCAAAATGCATTAAATTGTAAATGCATAGAAAAACATGGATGTCTAAATTAATGTGTATAAATCAAATATAATTTTGTAAATGGCATAAACAATTCTGATCAAAACAGTAGCATGTATTCATGCACTGCTTAATGCAAAGAGCCAAAGTGCAGATCACACATATTGCATTTCAAAACATGAGACACAGAGAAATGGAATAAACCTCCACAAATTCACAGCATTTTTTCTAAAAGTGTGTCAACTGTTTCAACTTTTGCATGAGTGCAGCAGTCAATATTTGTTCAGCTAAAAAAACAAAAACAAATATGCATTCTGTGTGAATGGCTTGTTTTCAGTTTTAAAGGAACACCACTATTTTTGAAAATAGGTTAAACAGTTGAGTTTTACAGTTTTCAAATCCATTCATCCGATCTCCAGGTCTGGCACTTTTAGCTGTAGCTTAGCATAGATTGCATTGTACTGTATCTGATTAGACCATTAGCATATCGCTTAAAAATGACCAAAGAGTTTTGAATTTTTTTCCTATTTAAAACTCTTCTGTAGGTACATTGTTTACTAAATCGACAGAAAAAGAAAAACATTTCTAGGCCATTTCTATGGCTAACTTTCAAAACTCTGGTCATTTTGTGCTTAAACTATATGAAGTGGTACAAATAAATAAATATTCTGCACCCATGTCTTGAATTTGTTATCATTCTAAATGAATTTTAATAAACAGAATCATGCAGTGAAAGAGCACACTCTAAATGCGCACACACTAATCTAGATTTCAAGCAATGTATGCACGCACTCTGTAGGGGTATTTTTGCAAAATACTTAATCATGTTATCGCAGGCTATATATCGCACACCCCTATCTTTGCTTTACATCCTTGCTGCACCAAAGCAGAATTAGCATAACTTGGTAGTTTGGTCACAAACATGCTTTACACAGCCTGAATATTGCAATTTGTACATATTTTACGAGGTATTGTACGACCACACTTGTGCAAATTCGTATGTTTTTTCCTAAATTGTACCGTACGTATTTTATGAGTCGCCAATTCGTACAAATGACCTACACCAAACCCCGCCCCTAAAACTACCAGTCACTGGGGTTTAGACAAATCACACAAAATTGTACGAATGAGGTTGTATGAATTAAATCTGTATAAATTTAAATGTATTGGAAAATAAATAAGAATTCAATGTGAGACTGTGTTGGATTTAAAATAGAAAAAAAGTAGTAGTTCACACATGTTTGAAACAACATGAGGGAGAGTAAATGATGACAACGTTTTCATTTTTGAATGAACCATCCTTTCAATTTTTAAACGTTCACATGTGACAAATAATGCATAATTCTTTTTCTACTCTACCATCCATGAATCTTCACAGTTATTATTCACATGAGTGAGCCCACATATATAGGTTAGTTCTGCTTACATTAGCATTATTCATCTGTAAGACAGACACATACAACAATAATGCGTGCAGTGTGACAGCGATGGATCCCGATCTCAAAAATGGGCCTTTGGCATCGGGGCGGGCACTCTGCCATCGCTACAGACTCAAAGCCGTGCTGGCATGCTAGCCAGTGCGCCAGTTTCACTGAACTGCAACACAAATACACACATTAGCTAATACTCTTTACATATTCCCATGACACTTAAAACAGCTTTTAGCTCTCTCTCTCCATCTTTTTCTTGTTCATTTACTTGATATCTGTCACATTTAAATATGCGAACACAAAGCGTCGGGCAGGAAAGAGGCAGTTTAATTACCGCAGAACTTTTTCCGGCGGCCTACTTTAGACAACTTCACTCGCGTGCGGAGATGAGAGGAAGCAGGCAGGAGATAAAGAGAGATACAGGGTGGGAAAGAGAGATATAAGATGGATTAGTAGCGTCTCTAATGACTGAAGAGGGACTGGGTACAGTCTCTTGAGAATATTGCTCTGGTGTTCTTCCTGTAGGACGATAGACTGTACACACACAACATAGGTGTGACAATGTGAATTCATTTGTATGTATGATGACAATGAACATGAATCACCAGATGCTTTAGTGTAGGTGTGGGAGGGTTTCTGTGTTTCTGTGTTTGTAAAAATAATTTCACAGAGAAACTCACTTTCTTTTTTTTTAATAAATACTGCTTGGTAACAGCTAGCTTCACGGCAAATAGCAGTTCTTAAACAGCAACTATTTCATGTACAATAAAAGAATGGTCTCTAAAAAGGAATGGTGCAAAACAAATAGATAAGGATGAGGACAGACAATAAAAGAGGAAGACTAAACTTTCAAAAATCACAATCGTCATCCTTTACTCATCCCATGTCATTGCAAAAATTGTTTTTCACACAAAGCTTTCTTATGATTTCAGAAGGTTTGGACTATATAGCGTAGGGTTGCCAGGTCTGAGTAACAAAAAATAGCCAGTTGCATTCAGAGAGCATTGAAATTAGCTATTAAAATTGCGTTCCTTTTGGGGGAGGGGGATTTCTGCAAACTTGTTTTAAGGATGAGTTATTTCCTTCATGACAAAGATACTGATCAAAGATACTACAGTACGTGTGTGTGACTTTACACACATGCCACACGCTCATACCAACTCACGCATGTGATAACACACTTTCACGCTTCTGGCAGCAATTCTGTTGTCCTCATTTGTAATGTCTAATGAAGTCATTAAGGCTCCTTCTGAGTATGTTTATTTGCTCTTATCTTCACTTCAGATTCCTCCTGATAAACATCCCACTATAAAAACTTCCATTCTTCACCAAAGGAAACAGACAGTGGTTAATTCATCTTTTATTCTCATGTCTCAAATGTTTATATATATATATATATATAAAATATACTTTATTATGGTGTTAATTATTGGCAATAGCTTCATTTATTTGTTTGTTTATTTTGGACAAAGTCAGCTTTCAATGTAATTACAAATATTTTCATCTATTTGTAAACTTTTTGTATTATTGTTATTATCATTATATAAAAAATCTTAATGTATATATATACACACATACATATAGTGTATATTTATTATGTACATGTAAAAGCACACACATACAGCTTATATTTTGAAAATATATAAAGAAATACATATTTTCCATAAATATATGGGTCATTCCTGTTATATTGTATATTTAGTTTTGTACAATTTTCTTAGTTTACCATTTTCCACTCATTCATTTTCCATTTTCCACCCATTTTCCTAATATTTTCCACCCTGTTAGGATGTACTTCCTCGCCTTCCAAAATAGACTACAATTCCACTGAGATCTTTTTCAAGAAGTGATATTGTGTATTTTTCCTGCTGGAATTTAACTGTACAAATAGAGGTAAATGTCACCTCTCACACTCACAATTTTTTAAGGTTTTTGAAATGTTCTCCTGCTTAGCACACTCTTAACGTTCCATACTGTTAGGCTATATTATGGAGAATGTTTGTCCGATCTAAAAAAAAAAAAAAAAATATATATATATATATATATATATATGACATAATTATAAACGCTATGTTCATCTGTAGAAGGTTAGAGAGCTAGATGCTGATCACTGAAAAAACTACAGCTAATTTAGCTCAAAATTTTCCACCCTGTTAGGTTTTTATAGAATGTGGAATGTGAAACTAATAAGGTGGAAATACTTATAGAATAACAAGCTTGGCCAGTATGAGTTCCATATATTTAAACATGGCACTATTTTGGTAGAATGCTAAAAAACATGAAAAACGTGTAACTTTTTTTTCCAAAATACCAGGAATGACCCATATACATGCAAGTGTTTGTGTTTATACATAATAAAGTTGGTAAACACATATATAATGTGAACAAAAAAATACTAAAATTGAAAAATTAATGTATGCAATGAATTGTATTCACTTATATGATAATTAAATAACATTTATTTTTCATTCATATTTCTTTGGGACAAGTCAGTAATGTCTGGGTGATATAACTGTCCAACTATCATAACTAAGAGACAACTATTTTAACAAACCTGCTTCACTGCTCATTAAAGAAATAACTTTCCTGCCAAAGTCATGTGGTGTAACAAACATGATGGATTGATGAATGGATGAATAGCGGTTCCCTGCAGCCCTTCTTGACATTGGCATTGAGGTTAATGAATCTGTGAAAATATTAAATAAATTTGCAATGATAGGTAAGGTGAATTTTTTTTTTAGTTAATTTCCCTTTACTTTGGGTGACACTTGCTGGCAAAACACACACACACACACACACACACACGCATCAGGTGTCAGAGGCATTCATTATGTTCTGAACATTTGCTTGAACTCGCTGTCTTTCTCTCCCTCACCAATTATTGCATCTTTGCATCTGAGTCTCTCTCTTCATTAGCACTGAGTTATGTTACATATTAAAATTAATTACCGCCTTACTCACCACTAAACCTTAGCCCTGACCCTGTCAGACTCTCGCCCAGACAGACGGACTGCGCTCTCACTCCGACCCCTTCGTCCGGAAACCCTCATTAACTCCCACATTTAATCAACCTGCCTCGGGAATCCAAAGGAGCCTGCCTCCGTATCTCATCCTCTGATACGTGAAATCTTGTTGCAAGACTGTGTTTAAAGAAATAATTTGCACAAATTGACAATTATGTCATCATTTACTCATATCAGTAAAACCATACAATTTAAATGTTTATTTTTTTTAAATAACGTGTTGGTGCTTTTTTACATTTTTAAATGTCATTCAACTGCACATTTGTGATAGAATAAATCAAGAATGAAGGATTTCAGAGAACCCATTCAGTTGAATTAAGGTTGACATGAAAATCAGACTTTTTCCATGATTAAGTGCTATAATCAGGTTCCCAGTGCATAAATGTGCATTGCACAGAATTCCTAGCAACGGCCCTTTGCTCAGAAACCCCTACATTAGAAGTTTAAACTGACACAAAAAGCATGATTTCAGCACAATAAGCATGATAATCAACAACAATGATAATCAAATAGGTGTTTCTAGGAGTTTCTGAGGAGCAAACTATAAAGGCACACCCCTAAATCTGTAAAAGGGGGCTGGGAGCAGAAGCTCATTTGAATTTAACAGCATTTACTTGCATAGTGCCAGCAAGACACCAGAGGAAAAATAAAAAGAGAGGAAGACTAAAGATCACTTTGTGTCGAATAGAGGAAGCAGAACTGAAGACCTAAATCAAACCTGGGATACCATTTAGAAGTTGGCTCAAAACAGACTGGAGATGAAAAATCTTTGTTACTGCCTTACATGCCATGAAGAGCAAAGAAGAAGTATTAGTCACAAAACTTAAAGTCTCTATGCAGGATTTCCGGGAGACATGTGTGTCGTGTTCGCCTGGAAACAAAAATGCCATGATGCCAAACTCCCTCATGAAAGATGAAAGACGTCGTGTTTATAACTGTGACGATGAGTGCTTATCAGGATCGACTGAAAGCTGGATTTACAAAACTATATGAAATTTAAAATATGTAATGAGTTTTACACACCAGTCTCTTACTGGGGTCACATTTCCATGCCCCGAAATGTGATGTGAAACTGTGATTGGTTGTTTGACATATCGGTCAAACAGTCCACTCTGTGGACACACTGAGGCAAAATTTCCACGTGAATTTTCAAAAGGTTGAAGGAGCAATTTGAGTTAGGGCGTGCTGTCTTATCAGCTTGATGGTTGCAAAGTGGCTTACTGGATGCTGAACTTTATTAATAAGTGATTTTCCACATGAGAAGGAGCATCAAACTGTCAACGCTAATGAAAGTGAGTTTTCTCACTTTCACAGGTTCTGTGTGTCTGTGTTTGTGAGAAACGGAAGACTTGATAAGAACAGTGCGATGACGCTTTATGCATGTCCTAGTGTTTTTTTTTTTTGTGTGTGCATGCATGTGTGTTTGTGTCGAGCTGTGTGCAACAGTAAAACAGTGACAGTGTTTGAAGTTGACAGATACTCTGATTAACGCACTCACTTTCTTCTTCAAAGTTTCTGTCAACTTCCATCGCTCAGGTACAAGCACTGCCAACATGAAAGGCTAAGTTCAATTAGCCAATCAGTGTATCTGAGGCCTAGGCTTAAGGAGAAGAAAAAGTCCCTATTTGACAAGAACAAAAAAGGAATTGCAGAATACTTTTAAGAAGTTAAAGCTGTCCCTCTATATATTTCATGAGATAAAGTTCCCAGAGTTCATAAGATCCTTCCGACAGAGATAAATTCTTTAAGATTCAGTTCAGACACAGTTCAGAATGCAATCATTAATAGTTAAAACACAACACTATATTATTCTCTTCAACAACACTGACTTGTGGTTAAAGTATACACCACTTAGCTCAAAAGTTTGGTCATTTTTAGCAAAATATTTAGTTTGTTTAAAGTCCAAGTTAAAATATTAAACTTATACCATGAAAAATGGATTTTCCTTAATATTGTGAAAATGCAGATTTATGGAAGATAGCGTAACTTAAAAAAAAACAAAAAACGACATTTCTCAAATCTAAAAAGACAGTCAAAATTCAAAATGTATTTAAACTAAGCTGCAGGAACAGTCTCTGGTTTACTTGTTTAAATAATCTCTTTCTTCTCAATACACAGCGATAGCACTAGCGTTAAATTGTATAATGAGTTAAATGTATTTAAAATGTATTTCAAATTATTTATTCACTTTAAAGGGGTATGTTACACCATTGCTGAATAAAATATGCATGTAAAAAAAAACCCAAAAAAAACAACATGTAACAAGCAAACAACAGTTTAAGACCAGAGCAAGCACATAACTAAAAAATGTGGAAAAAACATGTAAAGCAGATCTGTACATAAATATGAGCATCGTGTCAGTTTCAAAAAGGCTTCTGTTTACATTCATGAGTCTGTTTGAGCTTCTTTTATCCAGTGATTTATACTCGGTTTCAGTTCAAGAGAAAGTCTTCCATCTTGTTCCCTCCAGTGTTTATTAATGTAGACAGACCACATCTTTCTTACTTTCAATCTGCAAGACTCTTACAAAGCATTTTATTGCTAAGATTATGATAAAGAATTTGACATTTAGAAAATGGAGAAAAGGGGAGAACTTACAGATAGCTTTTAGATAAGAACACATCCTAAACACATCTGTCAAACTTAGACCGCACTACTCAATGTGCCTCCATGATGAAATAAAACATCTATATAATAAAATATTTTTCTTTTTTAAATGACCACGTCTTATATCATGTGAGCATGGTTTGTGAAAACTGATTTATATGGTACTTTTTTTTTTTCTTTAATCACTTGAAACTTTATTTTGTCTTTGAAGCAAGTGCTACTATAGAACCAATGTTACATACTCTTTCATTAACTCTCTCTCTCTTAGCTATCCTGCTGGAGTGTATGTCCTCACTGTACGTCCTCTTCAAATTCACACACACGCACGACAGTATACCCGAACGCATTAAGAGACTGTAAGTGTATTCAAATAAGATTGGATAAGAATATATAGTACTGCGCATAGAATAAAACAAATGGCCCACCCGCAAAAACTGCACTGAAAAAGACACTCTCTGCATTAAGTGGAAAGAGAGATCAAGCTTTTATTCAATTAAATACTTGAAACCAATGTCTTTAGAAGAGCTTAGCAAAAAAAAAAATATTTGTTTAATCACATAATTCCCATTCTGCCTTATGAAATTACCAAGTGTTGATGATTTTACTATTCTAAAATGTAGCAAATAGGCATTATAAAACATGTCATAATATGATGAAATATTTGTGGTTTGCATTGCTTGCAAAAAGTTTAGTTAGAATGTAAAAAACATTTTTGTTGCATTGGGAATGATGCAATCAAATAGTTCAAAACAGCAGTGATAGATCATGCTAATCAACCAAATTTTGACCCCTTGCTTTGAATGATCAGTATTTGGTAAAACAAAAAAAGAGAGAGGCAGAGAGCATTAAAAGGAAGGCAGAGATGCATCAAAAACATTAATTATGCCTATAATATGCTAATATTTTAGGTGTGTGTATATGTATATTTGAAGAAGTGAAATGGGAGTCTATGAGAAATGAATGTGTGTTTGTGAGGATATTAATACCTGTGTGTGTTTGTGTGTGTTGAAAGAGGGGGGTGGGGGTCGGTTACCGAACTCACATCTTCCGCATCTTGATTAACTCTCGCTCTGGGGAAAACTGCAAGTGAACCATTTTATTTACAGATTTTATATTTTTGTTCTCTCCCAGCTAATGCTTTCTCCAATCAGCACCTCAGAGGGCAATAACAAAATAGCAAAATAAATAAATAAAATACTAAGAACGCTTATGTGGTGAAAAAAAGCCTTTGAGTAAATTTTAGTGAGCCACGAGGGAATATGGCCTCCAGAGAATTTCAAAAACTGTGTGAGCGTGTGTGTATGCGTGCTTGCCTTTTCAAAGCATCCAAGCAGCCCAGAAAAGTAATTACTCTCTCTGCAGAACAGAATGAGAGCAGAAAGGGTGTGTGTGCTTGTGAGTGTGTGAATTTCTGCTTTTCAAAAACACTGCTCCTGTGCAGGCAGGCACACACACCCCCACACACTTAGACAGAACAGAGTGCTGATCTTTAAACTTTTAGCATACCTGAAGGTGATAAGGCTTCATAATAGCTATAAACTGCAGTGTTTGTGTGAGAGAGAGAAGAAAAAGAAGTAGCATACAGGAGAAAGCGCGAAACAGTAACATTTTAACCCATCACTGTATAAGTTGTTAATCTAACAAGCCACAGTAAAATACTATTACAATTTTTTATTATATTTTAGTATTAAATAATACTATTGTTGCTGGTGTATGCTGAATAGAAAATTGTATAAAAATACGCTTGACTTGACTTGATAAACATTGTTTAACTTAAACCATATATATACACACATACATTTATTGGACATTTAATAAAATTAAATAAAACAATGTGGGCAAAGTGCACTTTGAACTGGCATAATGCTTTAATACTACGATCAAAAAAATCACTTTTCTTCAAAAATCTCAAGCCAACAACCACTCACTAAATGTCACTCCCCCACCCTCTCTCATATAATCCTCTTCTCTTCCTCTCTTTCTATCACAGATTTCTTCTGAGTGACACTGAGTAAGGCTTCTGCTCATGGCTCAGGTCTTAAAATTAACCCTATCACGCTTTTAGCTAACACGTGCAATTTTTAAGTATTGAAAAACAGCTCCTAAAATTGCTCAGCATTAAGACAATTACAAAATCATATACAGTATGTGCACTCATACCAGTACAAATATTCTCTGGGGGAGCAAGAATGTCTTAAATTCTCCACATCGGATGTATGACAGGCAACCCGTTTTTCAAAAGTGTGTGTGTGTGTGGGGGGGAGAGAGACAGAGAGATGCTTTGACAGCACTCCATCTCTGCCTCTGACATCAGCAAATTTACCAGCTAGACCCTTAGAGACAAGCTTTAAATATCCCTTGGATCATACATACACACTGTGACACACACACATAAACTCTGACGGTTCCTGTGCTTATATGGCTGATTATACAGGAGAGATCAAAAGAACACTCAGAGTTTAATCTCTGTCAAAGAGTGAAGAGGGTGTCTGTCACTGTCAATCTCTCCCTCTCTCTCAGGCACGTACTGTACATGCAGCCTCCCATCACTTTTACATCCCCAAAATTTCCAAATGCATCATGTCAACAATGACAAAAATCCTTATTTCCTGCATTAAAAAGTGTCTAGTCTAGTCTAAAGGCTAACTTTCCTGCTTTGAGTTTGAGCTTTCATAGTTCACGAGACTTGAAGGATGCAGTTAAAAATAAAAATAAAAACTTTTACTTTATGATAACAAGCAGTCACGCAATATAGCTACTACCAATTTTAGTGATGACATCTTCTGTAAGATCACACAGTTGAACGGTGAAATATACAGGAAGTAAACTCTACTTTGAGTGATTTCAATGTTCTAGGATTGATCTCTGCACCCATACAGTGATAAAAATAAATGCATTTAAAAGTCAAAAATTGTCATCATGATGATGAGTTTTATTCATGCAGTGAAAATGCATGAACGATTCTTTTTCATGTGTATTATGCACTGCAGCAATTTATTTAAAAATGCTTTCCTATTCAGAATGTCAATTTTAGCTTGCCAGAAAACAGATTCCTTGTCAAAATAGAATGACTTCTTTATAGCTCTACACACTTTAAACTGAAAAATTATGCTTAAACTGTCATGAGGCACGGGATTTCTCAGGATCTTTCTCTATCGTCCAAAGATCTTTATATACTGTATATATAGACATTGAATACGGTATTCCAGGATGTCATTTAAGTCCCCAAATAAATAAATAAACAAGACAATGACTCAAATTCTGATTCATGAACAAATCAGTCAGATTTGCTGACAAACTGTTCTTCACAAATTATGATCCTTAGAAAGACTTGGAACAATTTTCTGTGGTGACAAATCAAGATTTTGCCATATAAAAAGCAGCAACCTACAAATGAAAATTGGGGCACTGAGAAACTACAAGAACAAACAACATTGGCAAAATGCCACAGTGTGTGTGTCATCACGGTATTTGCAGTCGCCAAGTCACTTCTTGTTAATACTCAGGTGCAAATGAACCGAAGAAAGGTTGTGTCACCACGGAAACACAGGTGTAATTGAGGTGACCGTTGGAGGTTAATTAGCCCAATAAAGAAGCTGGTGATTTAGTGGTTGGGTTGAGAGGAGAAGACCTGATGTCAACTTTCTGGTTAGCAAGTTGGAATTTACTGTGTAGATTAAAACACTCACAAACGCATTTAAACGGCCATCTAATTTCACACAGTTCACAGACTGGAATGCTAGCATAAAGCTTACTTCAGATTGTGCAGTACACAATACTCATATGAAACAAATAAATATCTTAAACATTAGAATTCTACACTGTTGTCATGTGACCTCAGCACACTGCAGTTTTAATTCAACAAGATGCATCTGTCAGTTATCACAGAAATTAAAATGAACATGTTTTTCGGCAGTTAGGGTATGGTCGTATGCCATTCTGAATCATTTATTGTTCTCAAAACTATAATTTGAAACCTTCAATTTTTGTGCTGGGTGAAAGCTCACTGAAAGAACCATAAAAAGCTACTCAAATAGCATTAAAGAGATTCTCTTGTGGTGCATTTTTCTGTGGATCTCTGGAACTATAAAAGGGTATAGTTCTTTGTGAACTATTTACAATTAGAAATTACTTCATTTGACTACCTGTACATAGATTTTACAGTGGAATGCTGTTGTGTCAGATTTTCTGAAAAGCAGCTTGGATTAACTGGTTGTCAAGGGAGTTTGTCATTCTGCAGCACAAAGTTCAGAATCTCAAATCCATTCATAAATCCATCTATTTGGATATTCCAGTTGTGTATGCAGGGTCACAAGGAGGCTACTGGTAAGTAACTAACTTTTCTACATGACGGCACACATATGCAGCTCAACTAACTAACTGTCTGTCACAGCAAATATTGGATTAATATAAGTAGTAACGCAATAATAGCAGTAAAGGCTATTGCACACTGAAGGTCCTTGCACACTGAGTCAGAAAATTATGCATGATTTTTTCTGGGTTTTTTTTTTTTTCATTCGTCATCCTCTTCATGAAAATGCAAGCTATTAATGCAAAAACAGAAAATCGAACCTGATCTGAATTTTTGGTATCACTTTATTTTGATGGTTTTGCTTGAACATTCTGTTGACACTAAATAATGTTGCAACTACATGTCAACAAACTCTCATTAGAGATTAATATGTGCTAAGTTGGTCTCCCAACTGACATTCAGCTGACTATAAGTAACTTTGCAAGTACATAGCAACTGATTCTAACCCTATCCCTACCAGTCTACTAACCCTACTGGCAAGAGTCAGTCAAAATGTACGTGCAGTGTTACTTACAGTCAACAGAACTAAAGGGATCATCAAAATAAAGTAAAACGGAGGCAGTGTGTAAACGTAATTGACACGATATGAAGTATTTATTTTTCAACATGCAAACATTTCAGACTCTATGTACAGTATAGCCTTGAGGCTGATATTTTAGATATTTAGATATTCAGAAATCTCTGCATGTTAAAAAAATAAATATGACTTCATGTTGCTTTAATTGCATTTACACACTGCATCTCAAACTTCCATCAGTCATAGAATTATAGTCATGGAATATTTTTTTGAAAATGTGAAAATTCATGCAAAAAGTTTGGACTCAATGTGCAAGTGTGCAACACCAAACAACATAGATTTGCTTTTTAATGATTCAATGTTTTTGAACAAATCAGTTGAATGAAAGATTCAACCATTCATTCGTTACATTTGTTCTGTTTCATTCCTGAATGAATGGGTGTAGTGATTGAATCAAATGGCTCACTCAGAAATATTATCACTCTGGTGTCACTTAGTGTAACAATAAAATCTGAAGATAGAATCACTAGATCCCCACAACTAATGCAAACTGATAAAAAATTATGTTAAAACTTAAAAGTCAGTTAAAACTGTTAAATGTCACAGTGCTGTTCGACTTAGAACTCAGAACTTTGTTCAAACAAATTCAGTCACTGATACTTTGAAGTGAACTGCAAAATCATGTAAATTCACCACACCACATAAAGATACTCCTGAAGAAACTCATACCATTAGTTAAGGAAATGTTGCTGTGCCAGGATACTCAAACCAACAAATTTGATATTGCTTTTATTTATTTAAAAAAAAAAAAAAAAAAAAAAAAAAAAAAATATATATATATATATAGCTGTTTCTCCATATTAAACCAGGATATGGGAAAGTAGCCATATAAAAAATTACACACTTCCCCTTTAAGAAAAATGTCTTCAAAAAACGTCACTGGTTTTCTTGAGACTATCTGGTAAATGTTTCTTAGTCTTGTTTGTTTCATGTACTGAAGTTCAAGCCCTAGATTGTGTTCAAGTGCATCCTATTCACACATCTTTTTCCTGCACACAGCATGAAAAACAATGTTTAACCTTGACTCTGTGATTCAAGACTCAAGATCTGCGTGTATGTGCGCATCTGTTACACAAAGACACGTGCTATAGCTCAAGTCAAAAAACATGCAGGATTTTTTGCAGTGTTTTAGTAGTGTTCCATCGAACCCTGTTACCCAAATGATCAAACATTTTAAAAGGGAGTCTTCTTTGTTGTATACAGTAGAAATTATTTTTATTTTTACCCTATTTTTAGACCCTTAACACTTAAGTTATAACATTTTGTGAAGTTTAAGCTTCTAAAAATGCTTATTTTAGACCCTATATTTTGTTTCCTAATGGAAATGGCCTTCTAGGAGATGGTGTAAGAACAGAAACAGGTTAGCTTTTATATACTGGAAGCACAAAGCCTGAGAGAAAGCCAGATGACTGAACAGTCAGACTGAACAAAACATTCAATCACATACAAAAATGTGTATAAAATGTCTTTATTGTGTCCTTCAGCAAGCGTCAACTATAAGCTGAAGGTACACAGCCCATCTCTCTTTATTTGTCTTTTAAAAACACAAATAAGCTGATCGCCTTGATTGACTGAACTGCACATGCTAAAAAAACATTAATAATTATACTTAAGAGTATTTTCAGGAGGGATTTAAAAACAGATTTCTTATTAAAATGTCAATGCAATTTTAGCGTAATATGTTTAGGATTAGGTTAGGATTAGCTCTAAAAAAAAAAAGAAACTAATCCTCCATCGATAGTGTTCCGTACCTTTTCTCCTTTCTTCCAAGTCAGAGAAGAACAGAAAAGTGGGGGAAGAGAATGGAAAAGAGTATGAATGTTCAAGGCTTATTTTAGAGTCAGTTGAAGAGGGTCCAGATTGAGAGAGTGAATCAAATAAAAGCAGGTTGAGAGAAAGAAAAGCTACATGCAGAACAAGGCCACCTTTCACGCGTGCAGCGTCCTTCACGCAGTTTAAATGGGCTGGCCACTCATCCATACCAACACCAGAGTGAGCGAGAGAGAAGGTGCGGTAGCCGCATTTATACACAGAAAAAAGGATTGCATTTTTGGTGAAAAGCAGATGATGATGAGAAACATCAGCTTCCTCTAAACCACCATCTAGTGCACAACACCTTCAGTTTATCATCTTTAGAAGCTGAACATTTAGGGTTCTGTAATATCACTTTCTGCCATATCACTTTATGAAATTACATGTGTTGAGGAGCATTTACAGTGGCGTGTGGGGTTTTAATCTATCCCTGAGAGCATAATTATCCCCGCGGTTCTTATTCACTCTTACTTTCGTCGCTAGGTGTTGAGGACTGCTTCTGACCCGACATAAGAAAATCTTTTACAGTAGATGTTCGACAGAATCACTTTATTCTGATCCCTCGGTAACAAATCTTAAAATGTTCATCTGAAGTAGTATAAATAAGTGGCGTGCAAAAGAGAATGAAATGCATTCAAATTGCAGATTATGGGACTCTGAGGCAATGATGTTGACAACAGCAGAAGACGACAAAAGTCATGCTCAAATTAAAAATTATAAACAATTAAAAGTGTTTTTTTTTCTTTTCTTTTGGGTTTCTTTGGGTTAAAAAATGTCACAAAATAAACCTTATAACTATATTAAAAAAAAATAATAATATATTGGATATGATTGCGTGATTGTTAATGTAGTTGCAAAATGTACAAAAAAAAAAAACCTGTTAAAATCAGATTCAGTCCATTTTAAGTCTGAATTAAAAGGGCCTTCACTGTTTATTATTAATATTGCTGTTAAACAATATATCAGTTGATATAGTACCAGTATAAATTTGTACTGTAAAATATATATTTGGATTTTTATTAAAAATAAAAGTAAATTAACTATCGGGTTTTTTAATATATATATATATATATATATATAAAATAGATATTCTGCACAAAATTACAAACAAATAAATATACTACATATTTATAAGATATACTGTATATACATATACTTTAACTCACAAATCCCAAACTTCTCTCATGAAATCTGAAATGAATCACCTGTGAGGGCATCCAAAATTTTGAACTATTTCTCTTCTGGGAAAATAGCCCAAAATATTGATGACGCAACTTGTTGGCAAGACCATACACTGACTGACAATCAACCGTACAAATAAAAAATGCTCTCAGATATAATACTTCCAATTGCGAGTATTCTGGAAAACTGTGGCTTGACCAGTTCATGACGCAAACTAAAAGCTACTGGCTATTAATATAAAGAACAAACCTGCCAATCTGGCTCACCCTAACTTCCTGCTTCAACAGAACACAAATCAACAAAGGAACAAGAAAAGTATTCATTAAAGTATTTCATGCAGTCTTCTACAATAATAATTACACCCCGAAGTCAAGTTAAAATATGACTTTTCCAAAATGTCAAGGGTAAAATGGACTTCTGTGGGGGTGCCTCTGCAATCTAAAGCTCCACATAGCTGAGAAATCAGATGTGTAGTGGGGTTTGTCAGAAATGAAAAATGAAATAAATTGATGGTGATATTCAGGTGCTGCTGTTAATGTGTACTTTTGTATTCACTGTCTGGCATGACATGCAGAGGAACTCAACACTCCAACTGCTTAGTGAAGAAAAAGCAAAGTTCAGTCTCACACGTACTGTTCAAAACACACTCTTGAAGATAATACAGTACGCCTGAAGACATCCACATCGGGACAGAGTTTTCCTCTAAAATGCGGTTATCGATGTGGGATTTTAGAATACTTTCAAATAATCCACAAAAAGAGTATTTTGAGAAACCTCACAGCTCTGTGCTTCAAAAACACACACACACTTTAAACATCTAAAAATATGATTGCAGGCACTTTTCCTGCATGCTCCTGGTTGTCATCATACCCACATTTATATTCACTGCAATCTGCTGAGCCTGTCTAATTAATTTTGAATTCATTTCAAACATGCTGAACATTATATTTGCATTCTGTAATCTGTGTCTTGCACTTTACATAATGACTCGCACTATTATGTGTGTTTGAATGGTGCACTTCATATTTGATGTGGCTGCTGTCTTGCACCTGAACTTCCCCTCAGAAATCAATACAATATTGATCAGTTATAGAGTACATCTATCTATCATCTGTCTCGGTCAAACTGGTCCACACAGTACCCACATGCATTAGTTAGTGTGCTCTGATATTCTCTGTGTGAGAGTTACCAGGTCTGACCTTCAAGGAAGTCTGGGGTTAACTACATGTGATATGGCCTCCTTTTATTCTTAAACCGAGTTGCTGTTGCAGTCAATACAGTGTTCTCTGCCTGCATTTGTTCACGTTGTGTTTATTACTGTGCGTACCAACACTACGCTCTTTATACCACAGGCCACCTACACCACCTCTTCACACTGTGGGATGAAAGGACTTCCTCTCTTTTTTTCTCTCCTTCACTCTTCCGTATTCAGCATGAGATCTTCAGGGCTACCAAGGAGGATCTTCTCAGACTATAAGGCATTTCTCTTTTGGGTCTCTGCTAAAAAAATTATTTGATCATTCTTCAGTAAGTCTCTTTGCTGAAGGGACAGTTAATAATAAATGGCAAACAAACATTACTTCCTGTTGTAGCTAAGCACAGCCATGAGTGAAATGGTTAATCACACAGTGACACCTACACTGCGTGTAAAATGTATGAATGTCACTGTATTTGAACCAAAATATCACCAAGTGCCATTTGTTCTAAGTAATGACGCCACAGGAACATTTATCAAGAAAAAACACTTAAAAAAGAGGTTGTTGTAAATTATAGAGCGATAGATACTTTGCGGGTGTCAAAAGTTAGTCAAACATGCACTTAAATATTCATATAAATACCACATCTTGCATGTTCTTAAAGGTATAGCTCATAAAAAAGTGCAAAACTGAAAAGTGAAAAATACAAAAAAAAAAACACACACAATGCAAAAAAGTCATGGTGACAGGTGTTCAGTTGTTTATGTATATCACCACTGCACTTAGGTAGGGTAAGGTATTATCCAAACATTAATGGCAAGGACAACCCCTTTTGCCAAGGGTCATATGAAAGAATGGTCATATGACTTTTAAGGTTTGGAACAACACTATGGTGCTAAATGATGATATAATTTTATATTTTGGGTTAACCATTTCTGGGTTTCACCATCTCTTTAAAAAGAACTTTATTTTGGGCCACTATATGTATATCTCAGTATTCCTTTACTCAGTTACAGTTCTGTATACTGTATTAATTAATATGTGACATTGGACTGTTTTCATATTACATTTCTTTACACAACTCATTGATATCTACAAGTAAATAATTTGTGCTTTAAAAGCTGCTCTCATGTTATCAATGACATATACTGCTCAAAAAAAAAGATAAAGGAAACACTTACACAACACAATGTAACTCCAAGTCAATCACACTTCTGTGAAATCAAACTGCCCGCTTAGGAAGCAACACTGATTGACAATCAATTTCATAAGCTGTTGTGCAAATTGAATAGACAACAGGTGGAAATTATAGGCAATTAGCAAGACACCCCCAATAAAGGAGTGGTTCTGCAGGTGATCACCACAGACCACTTCTCAGTTCCTATGCTTTCTGAAGGAGTCTACAATCCACACAAGTGGCTCAGGTAGTGCAGCTCATCCAGGATGGCACATCAATGCGAGCTGTGGCAAGA
>JAUCMS010000001.1:6915835-6933753 GCA_032357445.1 Enteromius radiatus
GAGACCATATGCCAGTGCGGTTGGTCTTGGGTTCCTCCTAATGCAAGACAATGCTAGACCTCATGTGGCTGGAGTGTATCAGCAGTTCCTGCAAGACGAAGGCATTGATGCTACCAGTCCCAATTGAGCACATTTGGGACATCATGTCTCGCTTCATCCACCAACGCCATGTTGCACCACAGACTGTCCAGGAGTTAGCAGATGCTTTAGTCCAGGCCTGGGAGGAGATCCCTCAGGAGACCATCCTCCACCTCATCAGCAGCATGCCCAGGTGTTGTAGCGAGGTCATACAGGCACGAGGCTCACTACTGAGCCTCATTTTGACTTGTTTTAAGGACATTAAATCAAAGTTGGATCAGGTGTTTTTCCACTCCAAATCCAGACCTTCATGGGTTAATACATTTGTTTTCCATTGATATTTTTTGTGTGATTTTTGTTATCAGCACATTCAACTATATAAAGAACAAAGTATTTTTAATAAAAATATATTATTCATTTAGATCTAGGATGTGTTATTTTAGTGTTCCCTTTATTTTTTTTGAGCAGTGTACATTCAGTATCCAATGTTTGACGTAACTGGATGCTTCATCCATTTAATTCAGTTGTGTATTACAGAGTCTTTCACATTATGACTGTACTTAGCAATAGGAGTAAATAAGGATAGGCCGCGTAGCACGATGATCTATGAGTAAATTAAAGAGCCAGTCTCCGTGGGCCAAAGATAAGAATCGTATTTCCATTAGGTCGATTGCAAAGAGTTCGAATAGCATGAAAAATGTGTTTCGCGCTCTTCCTGCCTCTCCCTCACTCTGTCTTCCCTGCAGCGTACAGGATCTGGACGCAAAAAGTGCATTGTTTCATCATAATGGAGATGTTAAACTCGATGAATATGTTTGTATTATGCGCATGCATTAAATCCACCTCCGAGCCTACGTGGGATAATTAAACGGTGAGGCGCCTGGAACAAAAGCCGGACACAAAAGGACTCAAACTTCTTAATGACTTCAGCCAAAAGCTCTGCGGCTTGGGGTCGCACATGCTCGAATCGATCCATCCCCCTGCTGCTCACGCGGCGCACCTCTGACCTTGTCCCCAAGTTAGTGTAATTAATTAAAATCTGGAGAGGCGTTGACGCTTGATGGATTGTTCCTTCTTGTTTGTTACAACTGTGGCGGTAATCGCAGCACAGCATTTCTCCCTGAAGCCTCATTCTATAAATATTGTCATGTCAGCATTGAAATCTCTTCAAAAGTCACTTCACTACAGAATATCATTTAAGAATGGACCAACAACACACACAAAGAAGCTATTTCAGACAACAACACACACAAAGAAGCTATTACAGTATGAAGGTCACTCCACAAGCTGTTTAACGATGGACTTGAGTCGTGTGGATGTCATGATGCTTTCTATCAGCTGTCTGAACTCTCAATTTGACGGCACCCATACAACACAAACTGAACTGAAAAGTTAAAGTAACTGAGTGCTTAATCTGGTAATTTTACATTACTGACGCTATTCTCCGATTTGATCCTGTTAAGTGCTTTGACACAATCTGTGTTGTTAGCATTGTATAAAAAAAGATGACTTGACTTGACTACGGACCGCTCATAAAAACAGATTTTTACAGGCCTACCAACTACCCTTAAAGAAACAGTTCACCCAAAAAAGGAAAAATAGCTAAAAATCCTCTTGTTGTCATGCCATCCAAGATGTAGATGAGTTTGTTTCCTCATCAGAATAGATTTGGAGGAATGTAACATTACACCACTTGATCATTAATGAATTCTTTTTGAAGTGAATGGGTGCCAGAATGAGAATTCAAAGAACTGATAAAGACGCCACAATTATACACAACAAGTGGAAAGCTGTGTCCATCATTAAGGCAATAAGATCAATAGAACTGTTTTGAGCCACGCATTTTCACTTTCAAAAATGCTTGGTCTCTGCATATATCGCTCCTGATTCAGGCAAAATGACTTTTTTCATTGGAGAAAGTAATGCACTTTTATTTAACTAGAAACAGTTTGTAGGTCAAAAGTATGAAGGTTACTTCACAAAATGTTTAACGATGGACTGGAGTTGTGTGGATGTCGTGATGTTTTTATCAGCTGTCGGGACTCTCAATCTGACGGCACCCATTCACTGCTAATCTACTGCTAAATTTCTCAAAATCTGTTCTAATGAAGAAACAAATCTCTCTCTTGGATGGCCTAAGGGTGAGTAAATTTTCAGCCAGATTTCATTTAAAAGTGACCTATTACTTTAAACCCTAACCAGCACAGACCTGTCACCATGTCAGATTTACAGAACAAAAAAACTAAGCTTTTTAAATAACGAAAACCACTTGAGATGGAAAGTGCAAAATCTCCTGGTATAAGCACTTACCATTTTTATCTAGAAGTAGTAGAAACATGTTGTAAGACAGCAGCTGACCTTGAAGTAAATGTTAACAATCAGATACATCTATTATTTATTCACACTAATTAAACTACTTGTTGGATGTTCAGGGTGTCTCTGTGGGAATCACAATAGTGCAACAGTCATATTCAGAATCAAGAACACCTACACGCTCACTTCAACTCTCAATCCTACACAAGCATGCATCCAAAAGAGGATTTGCTATTCATCAACATCTCACTTATGCCGAGCGAAATCACAGAGAATCCACTCCAAAAGCCAATTAACCCGCACATTCATGCAATCAATGACAGCTATACAGATCCTACACCTTGGGCAAGAATGAAATCTGTAATGAAGTCTTACCTGGTCAAACACTCGCTGGCTGTTGTGAGTGTAATAGCCCATTTAACAGAGAATTGGTCTGGCTTAGTGTCAGTAAACTTTGACTTCAATCTCATTGTTCTCACATCATATTTGAACAACACTGTTATTCCACGCTGAGTAGTGTGAGGTGGGATTTGGGAGGGATGAGTGAGGTTTAAATCTTTTAAAGAGTTTGATAGTCACTGCACAAAATCAAACACGCCAAGGCCCATCTCATTCCAGACATCGTTTTGCTGAGAAAGAGAAAGTGAGACAGAGATGAAAAGAGAACAATTATTGGTTGGCTGCCGGCGGAATCGGCAGATGCTCATCATGTCATATCTTGGCAACCGTCATTTCATTTCTCAAAATGGCACAATATCATTACCTCTGTCCTCTTCTCTGATGCAAACGCTCAAGCGCTGATTTTAAGTAATAGATGTGTTTGTTTAGTGTGTTAGGTCAAGGAGGAAGTGAAAGACTGGTATTGTCCCACACCCATCATCCTCCTGCCATGACGTGCTGATTGATGAAGGGAACACAAATCACTCAATCTGAAAAAAAAAAAACAAAGACAGCGCGAGAGAGACAGAGAGATGCTGTCAACCAAATAAAACCTGCAAATCTTCCATTTCGTGCATTTAAGATCTTAAAGGCATAGTACACTCAATTCAATCATGATTTTTTTCCCCCTTTCTCTTTCTTTCAAACAGTGAACGTCAATGGTGTCCATTATCCTTAATCGTGTTACAGAAAGAAAGTCACACTGGTTTGACATGAGTGTGAGTAAAGGATAACAAAATATTCATTTTTTGGGTGAATTATGTCTTTAAAGCTATATGTATAATATTTTAGTTAGTTGTGGCATTCTGTCACATAGAAAACATTGGGGAAATGCTTTGAGTAGTGTGAGGGTTTGTTTGTGGATTTAAAAAAAAAAAAAAAAAAAGGGATGGCAAATATTTGCAATTAATGACTGTTGTCCAGGGTGGTGATGTATAAATGATTGCTCGTCCGGGAAATCATGTTGTTTTCCTCTTGTTCTGTCTCTCTGTGGTCCCTAAAAGTAAGCTAATAAAACAATTCCAACTCAGATCAATATTTCAAGTCCATTTTTTTTATTTATTTGTAAGTAGCCATGTAATAGCTGATATAACAATTAGGCTACAGTCAGTAAGGCATGATACTGGTGACTATTCACCCAGTCAGGGTTATTTAATGACCATCTGAATGATTATTATTCATTACATATTTTCTGCAAATCACAATTCTAGCTGAACTGCTTTTAAAAGAAATATCTCATTATTCCCATCAATGAGTTCCTGTATCTGTGTGTCTCTTATAACTGTAGCTAATCATCTCCACGCTGCTAGAGTTACAGTGTTAATCATAAATGCTTATTTTACAGCTCCTCAAAATTACTTTTGCATTATAGCTTCTTAATTATACACATCTCCATATAGCCCAGATAATCATCTCCAGCAGCATGACGGTGGAGAGATCAGAAGATTAACAGACCGCTTGGAGGCGCTGTTGTTTGCTGAAATTCATCTGATTTCGAGAAACCGTTGCATGTGACTTGTCTAATATGAGGACAATCTTAAATCTTAAAAGGCAACAAACAAACTCTAACGTCTAATTCTCACGCTTAAGGAAAAAAATATGTTTTATGGAACATTACACTCTCTCTAAGCTGAGAGCTTCCTCTCAAAATCACTAAGAGAAAAGCACTGTCGGTTGTTTATAACTGTCAGAGTTGGACCATAACTCAAATTAGCAGCCTACAATATAAAAACATGCATTATTCATTAAGTCTGCCCTTGAGGTGACAATTAAAACACATAATAATAGGCTATTCGTCTTGTACCTTAAATCTCTTCTCACACAGACCGGTAGGTCGCTGCGTTTCCGCTAGAGGGCGCATAGTGCACATAGAAGAGACGAAGAACGCAAGAGCTTTCAACTCTTTGCGACACGAAGAGAACTTGTTAACCGTGTGACAAGAGCTTAACACAGCACCCACACATTACCGTGTTAATAACATAGGAAAGGAAATAAGAGCATTCCAAAATGAAAGTTTGTTTCTTGATATCAAACAATCAGTTTAGCCTGTCGCAGGCATACAGGAGTCTTGAGAAAGAGATAAAACGGAAGGAAAGACTGAGAGGTAAATCTTGTTACTGATATGAGGAACGCTGGTAAACAATCGGATGACAAAATCTCATTAGATGCAAACGGACCGGCGCAGAAGCCAATTTTCGTTTAAAACCCTGCCTTCTTTGCCGGAAAAGAGGCGATTATGGGATGGCATGTATTTTGTCATTAAACTGTGTATTTAATGTCAGTATACTCACCAATTTGAGCTATTAAAATCTATTTGTTAAATGTAAAATGTACTGATGATAACCCCAGTGGTATAATGGAGGGCCACGTCACTCAGAGTCGGCTTGTAACCAATAATAACAACGACAACGCGCAACAGGCCCTTTACCGATAAAAGTTGTGTGCGTGATGACGTCATCCTAAAAAAAAACGAATTGTCGCCTAAGTTTTGGTGTTGCCTATAGCAAAAAAAAAAAAAAAAAAAAAAAAAAATCCATAAATAATTTCACTTATTGCACAAATCATATGCAGGTAGTCTGTTCTTAATCCATTTGATAAAAAACTTAGATTATTATTACAATATATAGGCCTACATAAAAATAACAAGTTTTAATGAGTTTTTGTGTTTTTGTACTTTGTTATAGACTATATAGACTATCAAGCACAAGGCTTTTCATTAGCAAGTGCAGATGTATTATTGTTTTTCTTTCTTTCTTTTTTTTCTGATTAACTTTTATTAGACTGCATTGGAAATAGGAATGTTAATTTCAGTTATTTTATTTCTCCTTATCGACTGTCGTTAAGCAATTAGCTATTAACTGACAAGATTATGCTAAATTACAATTAAATTTAATTTAAATTGATAGTGGTTGAGAACCATTAAAAATAGTTATCGATAATTAGAATTTCCATCAGCTATATCGGTAAAAATTTGAAGCGCTAAATATTTCTTTGCAAAAAATAAATTCAGGCTAGTGTTACAATAATTCTAAACAGCAACAGGGTAACACACATAATGCTTAAATGATGCAATAAACACTAACAAAACACTAAATGTAGCTTGTAAAATGTATAATGAGATTTATACTTTATAGCCTACTTAAAAGCATTTAATTTCAATACATATTTTACAGTATAGAGCACTGATATTTTTACAACCTGTAAGATTTTTATTGTAATAAGACATGTAGCCTATTTGACCTTATACTGTAAGGTGACATCCAGTTAACAAGGTTTTACTGAAGCATTTTTTATCTCTCCTCACACTGAAATTACTAGAATTTACAGATTCCTCCACATACACGCGCTCTCGGCATGCGCGCTCGTGCACAGCATACTAAAGAGTACACTTTCCGTACTTCAGATTCAAAACATTCAAATGTCATCATTAAGAATTAGCTTCTTAAATAAGCATCACATTCATCATATTGCTAACTATAGTTATATATTACACGCACACACACGCACTTACATTTCTTATAATGACAAATGAACTGGAAAAGACTAGAAACTGACAGATAAAAACAACTGTACAAGGATTTCTGTCCACTGTGAATCGCGTTCCCTAGTGCTAATATTTACCTTGAATGCGACTGTTTGACTTTATAAGACATGTAAATCAATTCTCATTCTCCGTTTAAAGAGAGCTGGAGTGGGGATGTGAGGGCGCATTGAGGAGGGAGGGAGCGTCTGATTGACGTTTACTGGGTCGAATCGGGTGACGCAGCGCTGGCAGTCCGGGCCGTCCATTGGCTGCTGGTGGCAAGAGCTCTGCGCAAAACAACGCACTGATGCTCACTCTCCTTGCAGAACTCGGGAAGAGGGGACCTACGGATTTCTAAGCATCCCGCAGATATTATGGACTATTAGACAACTATATGTAAAAAAGTGTTATTTGTGTGCAATAGCTCGCATTCAAGATTTTATTTTCAATTGATTTTCCCACTCACTAAGCAAAAGAGTTTTGGGAAGATTTTTGCTTCTCAGTAATAAGGATCGTTGCATCTGTAGGTTCTGCAATGTCTTGCTGTGACGCACGGACTACTAAATTCTGCTCTCCTTGAGACAGCATTATATCAAATGGCTATAGATCTTGCGCATATGGCGACATGGTTTCCGGCTGACACAGGATCGAGCTTTCTTGTTCGTTTGGGAAGTTGCACAGCGCATATGTTTTCTTGGACCAAAGCGATGGGTAATTCCTAAGCTGTGACTGGAGAAGAAACGGTGTCAAGACAGAGCGAGGGAATAAAGAGGAGTGCACTTGTTGTTTGGAGATGATTTTGATATTTCTCTTTTTCTCTATCTTGGATGGAGGGTTATCGCAGCTGCACTTCACGGTACCGGAGGAGCAGGAGCGCGGGACGGTTGTGGGAAATATTGCCGAAGATCTGGGGCTGGACATCACCAAACTTTCCGCGCGGCGTTTCCAGACCGTGCCTAGCTCGCGCACGCCGTACCTGGAGGTCAACTTAGAGAACGGAGCGCTGGTGGTGAACGAGCGCATCGACAGAGAGGAGATATGTCGTCAGACCGTCCCGTGCCTCCTGCACCTCGAAGTGTTTTTGGAGAACCCGCTCGAGCTGTTCCGCGTCGAGATCGAGGTCATGGATATTAACGACAATCCGCCGAGTTTCCCAGAGACGGACATCACCGTGGAGATCACCGAGAGCGCCACACCGGGCACCCGCTTCCCGGTGGAGAACGCCTTCGACCCTGACGTGGGGACTAATGCCTTGAGCACATACGCCATCACTAATAACAACTACTTTTATTTGGACGTACAGACGCAAGGCGACGGCAACCGCTTTGCGGAGCTCGTGCTGGATAAACCCCTGGACCGAGAGCAGCAGGCGGTGCACAGGTACGTGCTTACCGCCGTGGACGGAGGGCAGCCGCAGAAGACCGGCACCGCACTGCTTGTGGTTAAAGTGCTGGACTCCAACGACAACGCGCCCACGTTCGATCAATCCGTTTACTCTGTGAGCTTGCGCGAGAACTCCCCAGTTGGCACGCTCGTTATTCAGCTCAACGCCACTGATATGGACGAGGGCCAGAACGGAGAGATTGTTTACTCTCTAAGTAGTCACAATCCGCCGCGCATTCGGGATCTGTTTAACATCGACTCGCGCACCGGGAGGATTGAAGTGACCGGTGAGGTGGATTACGAGGAGAGCAGCACGCATCAGATCTACGTGCAGGCTAAAGACATGGGACCGAACGCCGTGCCAGCGCACTGCAAAGTTCTGGTCAAACTCGTCGACGTGAACGACAACACGCCGGAGATTAGTTTCAGCACGGTAACGGAGTCGGTCAGCGAGCAGGCTGCCCCGGGCACGGTGATCGCTCTGCTGAGCGTCACGGACCGAGACTCCGGTGAGAACGGACAGATGACCTGCGAGCTGCATGGCGAGGTTCCGTTCAAACTCAAGTCTTCTTTCAAAAACTATTACACGATTGTCACGGACGGTCCGTTGGACCGCGAGAAAGCGGAGTCTTACACGCTTACCGTGGTCGCCAAAGACAAGGGGGTGCCGTCTCTCTCCACAAGCAAGTCCATTAAAGTGCACGTCTCGGACGAAAACGACAACGCGCCGAGATTCATGCAGTCGGTTTACGACGTGTACGTGACGGAGAATAACGTCCCGGGCGCTTACATTTACGCGGTGAGCGCAGTGGACCCTGATGTTGGACAGAACGCCTATGTCACTTACTCCATATTGGAGTGCGAAATACAGGGTATGTCCATCTTAACCTACGTGTCAATCAACTCTGAGAACGGCTACTTGTACGCGCTGCGCTCTTTTGATTACGAGCAAATAAAAGAGTTCAGTTTTATGGTGCACGCCAAAGACTCCGGCGCGCCCGAGTTAACGGCCAACGCCACCGTTAATGTCATCATAGTGGACCAGAACGACAACGCCCCCTCTATAATCGCGCCTCTGGGCAAAAACGGCACCGCGAGGGAACATCTGCCCCGCTCAGCCGAGCCGGGATACTTGGTGACACGTATTGTGGCCACGGACGCGGATGACGGTGAGAACGCGCGCCTGTCATACAGCATCCTCCGAGGAAACGAGCTCGGGATGTTTCGGATGGACTGGAGAACCGGCGAGCTACGTACCGCGCGCCGGGTGTCCAGCAAACGGGACCCGCCGCACCCGTACGACCTGTTGATCGAGGTGCGCGACCACGGGCAGCCGCCGCTCTCGTCCTCTGCGAGCATCAACGTGGTACTGGTGGACAGTATAGTGGAGGGTCGGAGCGGCGACCGGGGTTCGGTCAAGTCTAAAGAGGGCTCGCTGGACCTCACGCTCATCCTCATCATCGCGCTCGGCTCCGTCTCCTTCATCTTCCTCCTCGCAATGATCGTGCTGGCGGTGCGCTGTCAGAAGGACAAGAAACTGAACATCTACACGTGCATGGCCGGAGACTCGTGCTGCCAGTGCTGCAGTCGCCAAGCGCGCGGACGCAAGAAGAAACTCAGTAAATCGGACATAATGCTCGTCCAGAGCACTAACGTGGCCAGTACCGCACAGGTGCCGGTGGAGGAGTCAGGCAGCTTCGGCTCGCACCACCAGAACCAGAACTACTGCTATCAGGTGTGCCTGACTCCGGAGTCTGCCAAAACCGACCTGATGTTCCTTAAACCGTGCAGCCCATCCCGGAGCACAGACACTGAGCACAACCCGTGCGGGGCAATCGTTACCGGATACGCGGATCAGCAACCAGATATTATCTCAAACGGGAGCATTTTATCCAGCGAGGTGAAAACCCATTTTATTACCTATCCGAGCAACACTTTATCTTAATCCAGTATGAAATGCTTACATTATTAACTAGCAATTGCTATATTAACGTTAGCATATTAAATCTTAGAATTTTTATATATATATATATATATATATATATATTTACACATATACATAAAGTTTGCATTCAGTGTTAGTGTTTCAGTTTGTTGCTACACTGAAAGTGTTTTAAGTCAAATCAAAAACTCAAAACTGAACATCAAAATTGAGTAGAAATCACATAAATTCTTGTTAGAAGTTCAGTGAATGGAAACATCTTTCTGTACATAACCTATAAGCACCATAAAAGGCTATTCAGTGGTGATCTTTCAGCTTCCTGTGTTTGTAATGTCAGATTGCAATCATCTGCTTGCTTATGACTCACATAGTGCTTTTAAAGGTAGCTTGGGGCTGTAGTGCTATTTTCAGGCGCTTTAATTACACTACAGCACTTCAGGGTCAGTTACATAGAAGGATGTAACCACATATTCAAGATTGGATGGAAACCAAATGTAAACATTTCAGACTCAATCAATGAGATTCCTATATCGATTGACCAATAATAGGAATAAATGGGGGATGTGAATGTTAAGGGTGGTTACAAGCTGGTATAACATTTCTGCTCTGATACTAGCATCTTCCTTTTTGCCTCTGAGACAAGTCATGTTATCTTAAGTGAGCCCCCCTATCCGACAAGGTCTACCTTACTATCCCCTGGCACTCTCTGAAAGGGTGTAGCCCTGGAGTCAAGTCTGAGGAGGGAGGGAGGGAGGGAGGGAGGGGGAGTGTATTGGATGAGGGTTTAAGTATGCTAAGCACACAGTCGCTGGGTATCAGTGGAACAAAGGCGGTTCTATGGTTGAGGTGCTCTAGTGCATGGACAGAGCAGAACAGAGGCCTGACCAGTGTTTTAATTACAAATGCACAATATCAAATAAACTTGCTCATCACCATTTTTTTTATTATTATTGCTATTTAGTATTGTTGTTGCTATCTTTTAGACCAAGCATCAGAGAACCGAACTCAGCTACCTGGTGGATAGGCCCCGTCGTGTTAACAGGTGAGATTACTGATTAAATACAATGTGTACCTGCACACGCATACATTGCATTTTCATGTTTTGTTTTATGGAGACTTTTGATAGACTTAATGATTTTTATACTGTACAGATATTATATTCTATCCTAAACCTAACCCTCACAGAAAATCTCTTTTTACATTACAAAAAATAAAATAATAAATAAATACATAAATAAATAATAATAATAGATTTTATTATATACTTTTTAAAAACTATTAATTAATAAATTATTATTGTTATTATTATTATTTTACAAATTGTTTACATTATTCACTTCTGGGTACAAACTAAGGTACACACACACACATTTACTTACAGTATGGAAACATTCCATAGACTTCTATTTTCTTATACGCAGTTATAAATACTATAACCTATGACCCAAACCCAGAAACAACAACTTTGTCTATTTATATATCCTTTTTTGTTGTTTTCACAAATGAGGACATCCCTAAAGGCAGCCTTTGTCAGATTTAGCTCACTTCTTGTCCCCAAAATATGGTTAAATAGAATAAACTCCACACTAAGACAAAGAAACAACAGTATAAAAGATGTGGCGCCTAGCCAAAGTTACAATATCTATTTCATCGTAACGTTTGATACTACACAGCACGAGTCTGCACTATAGCACTTGATATTAAATTTAATCAGCAGTCTAAACTATGCCAAAAGTGTTAAGTAACCAAAACAATCAATCCTTCTAATAGGAAAAAGCAATACAAAGCTCCAATTACCAAATGACTACTAAACCATAAAAATTCCCTTATAGTTCAGCTTTTCAAGAGGCAGATATCGTCAGCTCTAAAGACAGCGGACATGGAGATAGTGAGCAGGGAGACAGCGACCATGATGCCACCAACCGGGGCCACACAGCAGGTGAGTTGATTACGAGTTTCTCACCTACTGTCGACCTCATGCTACATTTGAAAGAAGCTAGAGGAGTGAAAGGCCCCTGGGGAACGAACGCAGAAGAGAAACATAGGCAGCGATAGACATTGGGAAATTGTTTGCATCTTGGCTTTGAAAGCAACGCGACAAGCCTTCAACCGATTCCAGCAGTGGATCAATATAGGGACTGCGTGGAAATTATACATCTGTCAACAGAGCTAAATGGATTTCAGTCAATGCCGCGAAGGAGTCTGGCTTGTCTGATGGACAGGCTTTCTGAAGCATTTAATGAGTATTTGAAAGCTTCCACACTGTAACGAATCCAAACAGCTGCCCACCACCCCCCACCTACACCCCCCAAATACAATTATTTTTCCATTCATATTAAATGGCAATAACGTTTGAGTCAAGCACGACGAAATGGCAATCGTTCGTTGAAGACGAATTTGATTTTATTTTGTTTATTCTTTATTTATTTATATTCAATTTGATGAGCTTTTTTGACGTTCAAGTTCTATATTTCATTGCTGCTCGTTTATTGATCAAGGTGGAGCCTTGCGGCTTCGACTTGATAAGGCTTTGACCTTTCTCTCCAAAGAATCATGACATTCAGCCTTCGGTTTGGCAAACAGTTAGATGATGGGTTGCCAGATATTACATATGCGCCACGCACAATGGAATACAAATTCTTGAAAAGAGCACGGATTCACAGTTTAGGTAACTACAGTATGAGAAAACCTCAAAAGGCTTTTTTAGGGGGGAAAAATAAAAATCGCAAAAGGAGAGGGATTGAGATTTTTTGCAAACTTATTAGAGCATCAAAGAGGTAAAATGAGAAGATGTGTGTGTGTGTGTGTGTGTGAGTGTCCTTTCCTTCCCTGCTCTCCTCTGGGTGTGTGTTGGCAAGCTCGCAGTTTCTGCACTCCCATTTCAGTGCCTGTCTCCGCATAGCCAATTATCACAGCAAGGTTAAGATGAAGGCCTGGGACACTGACAGGGGTAGAACCACTGCATTAACAACCACTTACATACATACACACTCGCTATCTCCTTCACACATCCCTTCCTCACCTCCTTTTGTTCTCACAGCATCAATTTGGAGATATCAGACTAAATGAAGAGAATCCCAGCCAAAGGACAGAAGATAAAGAAGCATGTTGTGTAATGCACTCTACAGCTATTATAGATCCCAGCAATAAAAAAATATATAAGAGAACAGGTAACACTTTACAAAAAGACTCCATTTGTTAGCATTAACTTACTCAGGTTATTCCGACCTTTCAAAACACATGGAAGTTAAAATAAATGATGTATGTACTGATGTAGGTATTGTATGAAACATTCTAAAATCATTGGAATTTTCTTCAGAATTTTTTATAAGATTAGAAAAGCATGATATTTTAAAGTAATGCATATCTGACAAGCTATTTAAATAACTTTCAGATAAGCATATGAGGGTCAAACTAAAAGAGCTGGGGTCAGGGAAAAGCCATTTTCCATGATTTAGACTGTTACATCTGCATTTGTTTGCAAAGAGACAGAGGCGTGACAAATTGCACAATTAGATTAACACGAGTGAGCGATAGATTGATGATTATCTATAAATGAGGGATGTGTGGTGATGACGTTAATCAAATCACTCCTGTCGCTGTAATTTAATGCTATCAGATCCCAATCAGGCAACTCCATTTGCTCTGCACGCGCGCACACAAACACGCACACACACACACACGCTTGATAGCTAGAGAAAGCTAATGCTGGGGGAATAACTTAGAAACTAGCTTCAAGCTATTCATAATTTTAAGTGGTTCAACTAGTCAAGCTACCTTCAGGAAAAGTAGTCAGCTGCAAGCTATTAACAAAAGGTAAATAAAAACTAAGGTATTATCAGGGTGCAATGTCTTTTGAAACGTATATCAGATGATACATTTTATACAATGAAGCAGCACACTTTATTTACTTATACAGTCGAAAATAGTCAAACAAGACCATTTGCCACACAAAATAGAAAATCCCATGCAACAACTCAAATAAGTGATTATTTTAAAATGATTAATTTATCCATTTAAACAGCTGTTTGTTCTTTGGATTATTGCTTCAGCTCGCTCATTATGAAGTTGTGTGTTCAATACAATGTGACAAAAGCAGTCATGCGGTGTTTTGTCACACTGCACTACCAAAAAAAGATGCATAATTAAAAAACTTCACAATACTGAAAAATAGTAGAATCACTCCCAAAGACTGGCGAAAGCAGTGACAGTGGAGGTTATTTCAATAGCTAGAAGTTGATTGCTCTTCAAAACAAATTTGACCAAAGTTTCCTCCAAACGCTATAGCAAAAACTCTCCTCCTCAGCATGTGAGCTCAGGTCTTTGGTCAGCCCGACGACAGGTGTTCTAAAGGGAAATTCTGCTCATCAGGGCTTTGGCAGTGTTTTTCCTTTTCGTTCTGATACTTTTGCACACCATTGATAAAAGATGTGATGAGGTCTCCAGAAGAGAAAATGCAAGAGAAGCGGAAAGAGATGAAAATAACACGCACACAGTGGGATCCGGAGCACTTCCTGATGGAGAACAGCTTAGTTAGTCAGTGTGTTTGTACTCAACGCAGCATCTCTTTTTCTCTAGATATCTGAAGCCCCAGAGTCCAGCATCTAGTCAGATCATTAATGTTTTCAATAAAGCTCCCAGCTGCACTGAGGATATCTAATATCTGATCGAATGCAGGTCTAATTATAGGATTTCATGGGCAATTATGTAGATATTTTTATTTCTTTATTTATGTATTGGCCATGAAGTGCAGGTGTTAATCTATAGCATACAACCCGCTACACTAGTCTTTGCGAGGATGTATTGTATTGCAAAATAATGGAATGAACCGTGCAAATGCAGTTTGCTGAAGCATATCGCTGTTAGATTTTAAACGCAATTATTCTGACAGCTCAAATTTCTCTTGACAGCTAAAAAAATCATAAAATCCTCGAGGTGCACCACTCGCAATGCATAATGGATGCTGCATTGTCATGTTCTTTTTATCCAAAGAGCACTAATGCTGAACTATCAGCCCAAATTTCAGCATTTAACTCAGATTGAACCATTTAATGACTGCATTCAAACTTTGTTTCCTAGATAATTTCAACCTTAATCCTCATTCAAATAGGGCTTGTTTTCCCAGAGGATGGTCATTTTGTGTTTCACAGACATACTCTGTGATTTAAATCCAGTCCAAAATGGAAAATGTCTGTTTTTCTTCCACATCCATTGCTGTTAACACAGGGTCCTCTGAGAAATCAAATTCAGTTTGTAGAAGCATCTGTGATTGTGGCGTATTACTTTTTTAACCTTCATTAATGATTTAGATGTAATTCTATCATAAATATGCTTTTGATGGGTTGTAACAGAACCCTACAGAAATCTCAATGATGTCCAAATCAATACATGAAATCAAAGTTCTGGGTAAATCATTGTAGTTTTGTTTATTAGGTTTATTAAGTTTGTATGTTGCATATAATGTTGTTAAATTAATGTGTATTGCATATTTCAGTTTAATGAGTCTCACCATGATGGTGGTGACTTTCCCATTACTACCTGGATTTGATGGTTGTCAGTGTATTCCAAAGGTACAAAACAGATTTCAGTACTTTAATAGGTTGGTATTAAGATTATATCAGTTAAGGAAATTATGGTATTTAACTGTAAATTTACCTTAAAACCGTAAAACCTAAAATGCTGTTACAGTATTTTAGTTTTTTTGTAAGTTTTATGTTTTTAAAGTGATGATTCAAATCTACATCAGGATATTCTACCATTAAATTATGCTGAATTCCTAAAACACTATTATTTTGCTGTCGTTTCCTTCAGAACATGCCAATCTAGTAGTTTTCTTCTTCGCAAAGCCTACAAAAGCAGACCTCAGTCAGATGAAGTGATATCAGGTCCTACATGTTCTACATGAGTCTCTGCATGTGACTGTGATATCGATGTGAACGTCATGCTGTGAGCTTCTGTCTGCTCGCTCGGCGGGGATATTTAGGGATAGCTGTTCTAATTACATCGAGTTTGATTGTATGCAGTCAGGTTTATCTGTGTACTTAATATTGATGATATCACAAAGGCCTTGGGTCCCTGCTTTAAAGAGATTTACGCCTCTGTGTACATCCACATATCTCTGTCCATATATATCACCCTGATATAATGGTGAAATAACAAAGTGGACAGGTTGTGGAAGTGATCTATGGATTTCACAACACATCTGAGCAGGGATGTGAGCTGAATGGGGGTTCAGATGTTGCGTCTGTAAGATTAGAAGTACTGAGGTGCGCGAAGGAAAGAAGAATCACATAAGAAATCTCTTTAACTTTGCTTATCCCTGACAGCAATGATACAGAGAGCAAATGGAGACTTTTGCTTAAGCTTCACAGATCTCTCTTGAGAAAAATACGCTAGTAATCTCACATATGCCTCCTCTAGAGTTTCAGAAGAGATCTCAGTAAAGTCAAAAACTGTACAAAGACACCAAAGTCAGCGATAAAAAAAAAAAAGATTTCAAGATGAACTAAAATATCCTGATTTTATAGCTCTATGTTAACACCGTATTTTTTCCTCTTAAGAAATCTGATCAATGTTTTGATACTTCCAAAAACCAACTTACAAGCGATGAAAGAGTAGGGTTGGTGTTTCATGTCTTACTTTTAATGTACGTTTATGCCTGCAGAGTAAATAACTTGATATACACAATCCAGAAGGCCTCATCACTAATTATCTTGCATTTTCTGTGCAGTCCAGTAAATGAAAGAGCCGTTGCAAACAAGCTGATTACTTTGTGCACAACATAACCAGACACTTTGATCACTAAATAATACTTCATTATCTATTGAAGTCCCCTATAGCAATACTAATAAGCATTGTACTGTGGGTCAGAGTAGCACTTGCATAATGCATATATCTGCAGGTCCCAAAGCCACACTAATAACATGTTTCCTGGTCACCTATGCAAATCATTACAACAGTTCTGCACTAATAAATCATTATTCCCTTGTGGGTTAATTTAGGCATCAATACACACACACACACACACACACTCATAGTATGGTCAGCTTTATCAGAAGAGCAGATTTGTCCTTTGATCTCACTCAGAAGGGCTTCTGCCACGAGGAATTAGAGATTAGAGATTGGCCTGACATGCATCCACCTCCTCCTTCTCCTCCTCTGTCGGCCTTTGTCTTTACCTTTGTATCATACCATATCATCCTACAGACTATTTCATCATCTTTCACCTCTTTTTGTTTTTTTCTAAATCCCTTCAAATTTCTCTTTTAAATCTGTCTTTCTCAATGTACCTGTTGAATTTGACCTTGGTGCATCACTGCGTCTCCTACTCCTTCACTCTTATATGGATTGTACCTTTTGTTGCACTCTGTAACTTAAAATAAGACTTATCACATATAACTTGATTATTTATTACACAACAGGATTGATAGTCAACCCTGTGAGTGAGAGAATTAAATAACCTTTTAAAATGATTTACATGATCACAATGATTTCTGTATTTTAATAAAACAGGATCAAATATTTTCAACGCAAATAAGCTGATTAAATGCCACACAATTAATCAAATTCATTGCTAATACTTAAAGATGTTTTTGCTGCTTTCTGGAGGATGATGTTATTAATGACCAGGCTCTTTGTAATGGACTTCATAAACAATAGCTTCCACATTTAGCCTCAATAGTCACCAGAACGTCCAGTGCAGTGCAAAATGTGGAAATTATAAGAAAAATGTGTTACACTTTATTTTAAGGTTTCCTTGTTACAATGAAATTATACATTTGACTACAGAGTGATATACATTAACTAGATGTACTTACTATATGGTTAGGATTGCATGAACTTGCATGAACTTCTTCATAATTTATTGTTACTATAATAGGAAGGAAAGGACGTGACATGTGGGCAGGTATGGGTTCCTAAACTATGAATTTGTGCTCCTCGTTTAACCCATCCAAGTGTACTCCACACAGCAGTGAGAAGTGAACACACACTGGGAGCAGTGGGAAGCCAATGCTGCGGCGCCCGGGTAACGGTGCCTTGCTCAAGGGTCTCACCTCAGTCGTGGTATTGAAGGTGGAGAGAGCGCTGATTATTTCCCCACCTACAATCCCTGCCAGACCTGGTACTCGAACCTGCGACCTTTGGGTTACAAGTTCAACTCCCTATCAGAGGTGGGTAGAGTACCGAAAAACTGTACTCAAGTAAAAGTAAAAGTACTTACAGAAATATTTACTCAAGTAA
>JAUCMS010000001.1:6949567-6967281 GCA_032357445.1 Enteromius radiatus
TCACGAAGGCATTTATTTTTCAAAATAAAAGTCTTTACTTCAGCGCTGACTCATAAAAATAGTCTCTTATTGCTATCTAATGGCGCAATAATGCAACTACAAACACCACCACGAACACACGCGCAACGCCAGTATAAAGCATAAATAATTGCATTCTGTGTCACAAAACTGTATTATTTTTAAGATCATAGTGAATTTGGCCACCCGCCATAGTTGGCTCTCGCTGTGAGAAATATGGTAATCAGATTTGAGGACCACAAAGAAGTGTTGTATAAATAAAATTGATAGACACAGGTTTCATAAGTTCATATTCATTAAGTTGCCAGAAGTTTGTGTTTGATGTAAAGAACAGAAAACAACACATGGAATCAGTAAATTATTCTTTCATTATTCTGATTATTTTTCGAATTAGATTATCAGTCTGCTGATAAACAAATTGAACACAAATGAATCAATTATGAATGAACAGTAAATATTTTAACTTGAGTATTGTTGTCTATAAAAATTTGAATATATGCATTATGTAGCAATAATTTACCAAAGCCTATTGAAGTAAAAGCTGCTTAATCCAGCTTATGCTTATTTGTTGGTCTCCCAGCCTCCCAGACACCCTAAAACTAGCACAAAGCTCACCAGAAAAGCTGTCAAAATCAATGTTTATATCCATGTTTTATTCCAGACAGTAACAGTGTTATTTCTGTAATTCATATATTATATATTTTCCATTTTTATTTTAGTTTTCATTTCTTTTTTAATTTTAGTAATGTTATTATTATTATTTTTTCTATATTACTATATAGTATCAATTAATTTTAGCACTTTAACTTCAACTCATTAATTTCAGTTACTTGCCGGCAACATTTTAGGTTTAGGTTTAAAGTTTAGGTTTTTTTAATTTAAAATTTACATTAGGTTATATTTTATTTCAGTTACCAAAAGCACTTTTAATAGTTTCAGTTTACAGTAACAAGCCAGTAAAGAAGCTACATCTGCAGTTCTAGTATAAATCCCCCTCAAATGAAATCATTGTCCTTGAGTGGCGAATGAGTTTGAGCCCACCAAACAATGCAGAAATATTAGCCAACTTTTCATTTTAATAAGATATAGATATTTAGCAGTCAAGATCAAGCATAGTTTGTAAACCAAGTAAATAAACAACACAAACAAAAAGTTTGTTGTTGTAGTGAGTGTGATAAATGTGCCTGACATCTGCAGCGGATGCTGAGACAGTCTGTGTATCAGAGCAGTCTGAGACACACTGTGAATGCTGAAGAAGGGACAGAAACTTCTTCAGTCTGTAACAATACACACATAATGCTCGAAGATATACATATAATGATATCACATCGAAACAATAGAAAACTTATAAACTTGGTTTATATAAAATTATTGCTTTTAGCTTTTGAGAACAAACATAGCGTTGCAATCATTTTGAAAAGCAAAACTTTCACCTTAACACAGTAATATGAGTTTTCACAACAATATTTTTGGATTATCTCTCCCTCTGCTTTTATTACTAGTCGATAGACACAACACAACACACACAAGGAAAACAACTAAACATTAGCTGAAAGGAAATCATGAGGCACTTATAAACAAGAATAAAACATTTGTCATGCATCTCAGTGATGCAAACACATAGAGGTGCATCTGTAAAAGATCAGTGCGTGCAGAAAAATCAACAACAGGCTCTAATGAGCAGAAAGGCTGTTTGTGCGAGTTAATGTGTTATGAGTGTGTCTGACAGGTTTGGTTCATACCTGTTCTGTGCTTCTCCCAGGATACAATTACTGGTCATGTCGCACTCACACACACACACACACACACACACACACACACACACTACAGCAGAGGGACAGAGAGATCTGTGAACAACAGACACAAATAAATCCAAGCATACAAACACTTACGCATTCCACTTACTGTGTGATTTAGCCAAGACATGTAACAGAAACCAAACCTCAAAAATGTAGCTATTGACTGCTTAAATCTTTTGTAGTCAGTCAGATTTACTGAATTGAAAGTGTCTGTGGCCTATCACCACATTTACAAGTCACATCAGTTCCAAAAAGAAAAAAAAAAAGCATGTTTTATTCATCATCTAACCTAAACAATGTGTCCTGGATGTTACAAGGATGTTGACCTTTTAAGGTACAATATATTATGTTACATATTATAAGTGTAATACAGTATAAGTACCGGGCCGTTGATTTATTAGAAAAATAAAGCACACCCGAGGTGGTGATGCGATCATGACGCAAAGTTATACTACAGTTGGCACACCTCAGGTGCTCAGCTATCAAGGTATTTGTCCGATTTTTGTACTTTAAAACACTATTGAGAGTAGGATTATTTCTTCTGCATCTCATCCAAAACTCTATTGTTAATTCCAAAACTTCATTTTAAACCTTGCAACTGAGGCTTGATTGTTGATAACAGACTAATGCATTTAATAGCTATGTTATGAGTGTGTGTGTGAGTGAGTGAGTGAGAAAGAGAGAGAGAGAGAGAGAGAGAGAGAGAGAGAGCAAGAGTGTGAGAGAGATGTGAATTACGAGTCTGTGCATCTCTCAAAAGTGTTCGGCTAAAACAGTGAAACTTTAAGTTAATTTTCTTCATTAACAGTGCCGCTGTTACCTCGCTTGTGAGAAGTCAAGTTGTTTTCAAGCTGATGTTAAGGATGAAATAGTTGGAATAAGTTAACGCTACCAACATTAGCACATATGTTAATGTGTGTGTGTGTGTCTCTGAGGGGAGGGAGAGAGAGAGAGAGAGAGAGAGAGAGAGAGAGAGAGAGCAGGAGTTAAATGTGTTTGCGTTTTTTTGTCAATACATGGAAATGAGCTGTTGTTTTTATCATATTAATTACTATATTTATTTGTTTGGCCTGTGTCATTGTGAGTTTTGCTTATTTTTTGCTGTTCTAAGCAGAAATACGTCTTTGATTGTAAGAGCTTTGAAATAATAGAAACCATTTGGTGAAGTGATATGGAACTGTAAAGTTGTCAAAGAGCTGCCTGGAACTACGTTCACCGTGCAGTTCCTTGAAAATAATTGCACACAATAGTACATTCGGCAGCCAATCAGATTGCAGGATTCAATGTCCCCGTAGTATAAACATATAGGGTTTTTTTTTTTTTTTTTTTTTAAAAACAAAGATCATAATAGCATGTTTACTGTTAAAAAAATAAAATTCAGTTTTCCAGCCTCAAAATTTTCCGCTTTATTGAGTGACTGAGTGACTGACTGACTGATTGTATTTACAATACAGCATTGACTGATGTGTTTACTATAGTTTAAAACTAACTATATAACAAAAAAAAACATACAAAATAGATTAACGCATCTCCTTCATCAACCAAAAATCGGTTATTGTTAACATAAACTAAAACACAAATAACACAAAACTTAGAACTTTTTATAGAGAATATTTAGCAAATTATAGATATTTTATTAAATAGAATCATGTAAAGCCCTTTTGTGTCACAAAAATACTACAATTAAAACAAAAACTAAACACTAAAAAGGTTTGTTTATAATGATACTATAGTGCGTTCAAAACTAACTAAATAAATAATAATGCTTTTGATGGCTGAAATCTAAGTTTTAAAAGAGCATATAAACACGTTAATGTTTCTGGAACTGAGTGCCCTCAAAGCAAAAACGGCAGCATTGTTGATCCAGAAACATCCCACTTCACAGGCATTGTGTATTCAAACACTGAAAACCATGTCACATGTGTTATAAAATGCATACAAATATACAAACATTCCACGCACGCTCACACACAAATGTACATGCACGAGCACACACACACACACACACACACACACACTATTTTTATAACGGCATCCGTTCTGCATCCGTACTTGAGCAAATTCCAACTGTTCTATTTTTTCTGTAAGTGTGACATCAACAGGAACTACATTTTCACACATGCATACACACACTCACACACAAAGAGAGAATAAACAAGAAACAACAGGGGAATAGAGAAAAGAGAATGTGAGAGAATAAAAACTGGAAGTCTTGCCTCTGTATGAAAAGAATAAAACAAACTCCAACCTCCTCTGACAGCTTTCCACAACGATTACACAACAAACAAAGGAGAAACAAGACTTGTCTCTCTATTTAAACCTAATCCACTCATGCACTACTCTCACACACATACACAGCCCATCTCCCTCCGAAAGATGCAATGTATGAAGGCCTGCCTCCAACTGTTAGCCTGACCAAAGTGGAGATTGTGGAGAACAGTAGTTCTGGGTAATATATAGCAATGTAGGCTAACCGCTGAGCTGCTGTATAACTCACAATCTGTTGCATGCACTTAAATCATTTTATGCATATATTACATTTGCATAGGAAAGAGAATGCACATTGTCACACAACAAACAGTCCCACACACACACACACACACACACATGCTTCAGACAGATTCATGCAGAACAGGGCAGGAGAAATATGCTTGCCTCATAAACACACATTAATTACACTTACATTTATCTGTACATTTACATTTACCAGATGCTTTCATGCAAAGCAACTTACAACACATTCAAAGTACATTTTATTACAATGGGCACCCTGGGAATTAAACCCACGACTTTGGTGTCACTAGTGCCAGTTGAGTTGCAGAAACATTTACATTTATGCATTTAGCAGACACTTTAGCAGCATTCTGTGACTTACACTGCATTCTGAGATTCATTCATTTTGTGTGTGTGTTCTCTGTGAACAGTACCTAGGACCTTTGCTGCTGTTAGCATCATGCTCACTGTATTTATTATATATTTATAACAATTTTGGTGCCAATGTAATGTCTTAAACATGATGATGTAATTGCATTTTAAATTTAGTAATGATGAAAATCTCTCCCATTATCTTTGATTGTGTGATTGTGTGTTCGAACATAAACAGCTAAAATGCTGAATATAAATTAATACTTTTATTCACCTAGGATAAATACATGTATTTAAATAAAATAAAATAAAATAATTTATAAATTAAAAGCATTAGGCAGCAGTGTTTTCAACACTGATATTAAAAATAAATGTTTCTTTGGAATTTGACAAATTATGACTAAATAAAGTAACATATATAATAAAATATATATATATATATATTTCACAGTGTTACTGTATATTTAATCCAAAAAAGCTTACATGTATGTAAGAGCCTACATATCTACATATGCACCTATATATATACTCTATTTATAAATCACACACACACACACACACACACATACATATTCATATCGGTGGGTTATAGCTCTATCCACGACACAACTAGAGATGTTTCCGTAACATGTTTCTCTGTCACTGACTAGCCTATTTTGTCAGATTCAAAATGGTCAAAACACGATCTACATGCATGATACATATATGATCTATATTATGACCTATATTGTCTCTGATCCTTCTGTTTATGATGATCGTCATTTTTTCAAGCTGGAATACTGGGGAAGTCCTGTAACTTTCCTTCCCCTAATACACCTAGAGTAGGGGAGCGATGTAACCTAATCGACAAGATATCTCGTCAATGGTGGGGAAAAAGTTAAAACATCATTCTAACTGACAACGTTTGAACTGTACAAACAAACAAACATTGTAGTTCTTGGACCTTGCTTTGCTTACAGGGCTCTTAGCATTTTGGAAAGGAAAAGGATCCATCCTAAACTGTTTCAGTTTGTAGTAGAAAGCTAAGATTTGTCCTCATAGACAGTCCATTAATTAGAAAGTGGTCTCCATGTCCTTTTGGCAATATAGTGTATTTTCACTTAGCTTCAGCACACAAACACACACTCAAAGAGAATGAGAGCTGCTTCTGTAAGAGACAGAACAATTTGACTTCTATTGACTTATCGCAGAATGAGTGATTCAGGCTGAATAAATCAACACAATAGTCTCTTATTGCATCCATTGTGTTTCATACATCTGCTAGTAACACACATATATAGATGAATACATTCATGTCTATCTTATAACGACAATATCATTTCGACTTCACCAATCAACAAAACACAGTCCTCTGTGTGCATTTACTGTAGCCTGAAGTTGATTTTTTAAGTAAATTAATTTTCCCACGTCAGATGAAGTTTTGCCCTGAGCCAAAGCAAACGCATGAGTTATTGCCTTGTGCTTGCCAAACAAAAAACAACACATCGAATGAATGCTAGAAGCCATTTCGTGAGTGAGATCTCTGCAGGCCAATCAGAGATGACTGTATCAGTGAAGACTCATGGGTAATGACTGCTGGGGTACTTCCACTTACCCTGTCATTTATTCACCCTCCTTTTATATCCTGTCCCTCTGACCTCACACCAAAACCTCTGCAGGGTTTGCAATGCTGGAAAGGGTGAGAGAGACTGAGAGAGAGAGAACGAGGGTGTAAATAAACGAGTGGAGCACCTCATATTGCTCATTAGTGGTTAGCCAGAAGTAAGTTGCTGTGTCAGGTTAGGACAGGACTGTCTCATTAGGGATACAGAAACACAGCCAGGCCAATGACTGAGAGAGAGCGAGAGAGAAAGAGAGCAAGGACAAACAATTTAAACCTCCCAAAGGGTGTGTGTGTGTGTGTGTGTGTGTGTGTGAGAGAGAGAGAGAGAGAGAGAGAGAGAGAGGTAACAGGGACAAAGAATTTAAACCTCCCAAAGGGAGAGAGAGAAAGACAAAGAGAGAGAGACCCTTAACCTTTGTAATTATTATGCCAATAAACAAGTTTTCATTTAGGAGAGACACAAGTGTGTTTTGTGTTTGCTGCTTGCATACTTGCGTTATTATTTGTGTATTGCATCATGCCACAAAATCATTTTCTCTGTGTGTTTATGTTTGTACTCTAAGTACTTTAAAATTCTGTATATGTGTGCAAAAGTACATCATGGTCTAAAAGTCTGACACCACTAGTGGGAGAAAAAAGAAGGGAGTCAATAAAGATAAACATTTATAAATGGCATAACATATTATTTAGTATTTAATATCAAATTAACAACAACAACAACAACAACAACAACAACAGCAAGAATATAAGAATTTAAGAAACATATTCAAATTAATACTTTATAATTATATTTTATAACTGTTACCAATTATTATTATTATTATTATTAAGGATAAATATTTAAAAATACAAATATATACATTTTTATAAAATATCTTTATAAATATTTATAAAATATAATTTAATATTTAATATCAAATAAACAACAACAGCAGTAGCAGCAGCAGCAATATAACAGTAATAATAATAAAACTATTTTATAAAAACATATAACTATTATAACAATTATGTTTTATTATTTTTATTAAGGACAAATATTTCTAAAATTACACAAAATATAATTTAATATTTCAATAACAAATAACACATTACTCATTTATTTATTTACATTTTCATTTTGTTTATAACTATTCTTTACAATTCTGTTTATGGGTGTTTTTACCATATTTTACAGATGGAGGGGGGGGGGGGTGGACCTAAACCATGTTGTATATTCATAAATTGTACTAAATATGTTACTATTAATAGTAGTAGTACTATTGTCGTTATTGATCCTTGAGAATCGGTCCTTTTTCCCTTTTAGATTAGTACACTTCAAAAAAACACTGAGAGACTCAAATATTTTAAATGTGGTCTCCCACTTTTGAACCCCACTGTATATCCAGCTGGTGACAGTCCCATTACGTGTTACAATATTCCTGCCACCCAATGTGACGGCGGGCCTCTGATCCGATTTATGGAACTTAATTTGCCGACTGAGGTCAACCTTGTTAGGGGGACCGATTTGACCGTCGCACCAGAAGGCCAGGAGTCCTACTGATAGGTCAGATGCTCTGTCCCCTCACAACGTGTCTATAAACCAAACCCTAAGCACTTTATTTTTACCTCAAAACATTTATACTGACCCGTGCCCTTCAGAGCAGGATATAAGGTTCATAAGTCTAAAACTACCGCAAAACACAGATGCGCACCCAAAACAAACACCCAACCCAGGAATGTTCTGTGGGTTAAATACAGGTTAAGCTCTAGTGCATCTGTGGCATCTTCTGTGCGAAGAATTTACAATACTACATTTACAGTGGAAGGCTGGAACGACACTATCAAGGGCTTAGTAGGAATGTGGACTCTTTAGTAAAACACTTTTTGTGTGTAAAGAATCTATTATTTGAATGAGCCACCAATTCATAAAAATGTAAAATAGTTATTAATCGCAATGAGATTATTTTGAAATACTAACTATAGCATTAACTCTTGGCAAATATCGCCCATTGTCAATCTAACCCATTTTTTTTTTAAGTGGAGTATTATAATAAGCATTCACAGGTGGCTAAATACTAATTATTTTGTGGACATCTGCACATCACTCTTCATGTGCGTTCATGTAAAATTCAGAAAGGAAAACACAAAAAAATCTGGAGGACTAATTGTTTTTTTCACACGCTTTTCTGATTCAAGGACTCTTATGTTCAGCATTAATTATCTAATAATGTAGCACACAGAACTTACCATAAAGCATTTCTGAATGAATCAAAGGCTGCTGTGTTGAACTAATCCCAAAAGTGTCATAAATATTAGAGTCTGAAAGATCCGAATACCATTGTGGTGTGACTACAGATTCATTTAGAATCTTGGTGGGACGATTAGGTGATTAATTAATTCATTAATCGATGACCTTCATACAAGCAGCCTCATTAGTTACTGCTTATTAAAAATCCTATTCAATCTAAAAGGTGAAAGATGGATTCTCTCTCTACACGAAGAACACTGAAAGAGTGAAAATCTGAGTACATGTAGGTCTTGCTCCGCCGGTCTCACCCTCCCTCTAGGTGAAAGCAAACAAAATGTCTCATGCCAGCTCTATTAATCTCTGGGATGACTTCCATTTAGCAGGGTTAAGGCAAACTGGCTGCTGCATGAGCACTGGCCTTGCTCGTGCAGTCTGTTCTGTAATAGCTCTCAGATTGATAGATATGGTTTAGCATATGATGTGTAGGTGGCCTATTTGCCGGGGCTTTAGGTCAATACTAGAAGCCACATATAAGCAAAGAACATGGGCAATTATGGCACTACCGAAAGCCGGCAGGAACTGCTGGAGGCAGCGAGTGTTGCTTCTCTTAAATTAATAATGTGAAATTGGTTGTCAGGTAACTTAATAACAGCCCCGAATGCTTTATTGAAACAACTGTGAGCCAAAGTCGAAAAACTTGGCAGAAGGTCAGAGACGTTTACGATTATGGAGTTACATTAGGAAGAATAATTAGTACAATTTTGTTTCAACCGGGGGACGGAAATATGTTAAGATTATAAAAGGCAAAGTAAAGGAGCCCTCATAGCTCATTAACCACGCTGAAAAAAGGGCCTGTAGGAGAGGGGAGTACCAGAGTATATCACAATGCGACTTAAACGGAACATAAAGTCTAACAGATAAATCTACAAATGTATACAGTCGGTTATCTACATGCTAATTACAAATGCTATATGTCACTTTAACAAACATTTCAAAACGGGGGAGGGGGATTATATTAATACAATTTACTGTATATATATATATATATATATATATATATATATATATATAATAGAAAAGTTACTTAATGAATACAATTTTTTCCAACATTCTATCATTCTGATACTCATTTATCAATGAGTCCTAAAAATGCTAATTGAATTTCTGATAGAACATGTGAAGTTACATTTTAAATGATATGAAAATAGAAGGCACACACAAACATAGCCATTTCAAATATAATTTATTTGATGCAAAGGTTAATTTTTATCAGCCATTACTTCAGTCTTCATCCAGTCTTCAATGTCACAAATAATTTTAATATGCTAATTTATTACCAGAACTGGAAACAGTTGCACTGCTTAAAATGTTTTGGGACACTGTTTTTAGATTTTTTTTTTTTTTTTTTGATGAATCAAACCTTCAAAAGAACAGAATTTATTCAAAATGGAAATCGTTTCTAACAATACTTTCTTATCACTTATAGCTTTATTATCATTATATCACATCACTTCATTATCACCATACACCCAACCACCCACATCAAACACCCCTTCTGAATAAAAGTATTAAAGAAAATTTTTTAATTTTTTATTTTTGGAATGGCAGACTGCTGTAAGTATACATAATGATGATAACCCTAATAAAATAGCAATGTATTTAATATTTAATATTTATTAAGTATAGTCCAAATCTATTCACATATTTACTGACAGATAACTCGAGACCTACAAATATAAAACTTGTAATTAAACTTTATTTGGAGTATTACTTGTGCACAATGCATATTTCTTATTTCTTATAAATGTGTGTTTATGTCACTTTTAATGAGGATTGTGTAATATTGCCCATTAAATGCAAAATATTAATATATTATTAATATATATTATATTTATAAGTATAAAGTATACTTGCAGAAGTTCCACTTTAGCACAACCAAATATATTAATTGCGTTTTTAATTGGATTTCAGCACTACTTCCGCAAAATTCAAGTGCATTAAGTAAAACAATTAGTTTTTCCAGTTCAGCAGACTTTAAGTATACCAGTTTAGTATACTAAATTGAATGGCATTTTATTAAGTACATAAATCTGAAAATGTATACTAAGCATGAGATAAATGTAATTCAAATACATTTAAGTATATTTATTTTTCACTAGTGAATAAATATATGATAATTTAAATGTTCTTCTTTTTTATTATAATACATTCAGACTTGATCAACATAGGTATCTTAAACATTGTATTTTTTCTATTTATGTGCATTTATAAGTTGTTTTTTTTTTGGTGGGAGGATTTATTGGCATAATTTACATTGACTTTGAACATAGCTCATCAGTTTAGTCAGTTAGTCATAATGGATCGATCTAAGTCACTGATTAACTTGGACTACTTTAATCAATCAAATGTAAATTGAATGTTTCATCGGGACAGCACTGTCTGAGCGTATCGTATGTAGTGAGGGCTCTGTGCTGTCGAGATTACTCATACTCCTGCTCAGTGAGGTCAGCACGGCTGATCCTGATGCTGTAAAGCCTGTTGTCCTGAGATGGACTTTTGAGGCAGACTACAGAAGAGGTAAGCTGTCTGATCAGACCATATGCACCACCAGGGTTGCTGGGTTACCAATAAGAAAACCCAGGACACGTACAGCACACTGCAGGCCAGTGGCGGATAATGGACAAGAACATTGCGTAATAGGCCCTGTGATTTACAGTTCAATTTGTAGGCACAGACAACTTTTGGGGAATGAAAACTTTGAAGGGAATCTTAGACAAAAGCATTAAGGCACTCAAAGTGCGCACATATTCAGACGTCTGGTTAGCTAATGGTATATGTGCTAAGGGCTTTGTTGCACAGCTAAGTTATCGTTTCAAAAACTGACATGACAAAAAAAGTTCCAACCTCAGTAGAACAGGGACAAGGCAGGTACGCTGAGCATGATGATAATGATAATGATTAGATATAATGGCAGATAACAGCGGAACAGAAAGTGGATAATGCACCGATCCGTCGTGTGCACACATGAGAAACATGAGATAAAAGCATTTCCATTTAGACATCCTAAATCCTGGGCTTCAAAGCCACAAAGAGACCATCTCAACTACAGTTCTAATGTACCACAATTGATAGAGATAACTCCTGACACCACAACAGAACAGTCTTGCAGCTTAAAGAAAAAAAAAAAAACTCTTTTTTTTTCTGGTAATGAAAAGTATTATTTTTGTACCACTGAGACACTATTACACTTTTTCAGAGAGAAAAAAAAATGGTTTAAATGACTTTCTATTTTTTATTATCTCTTATTTTTTTAAGTTTCAGTTTTAATTATGATCCCACTTTATATTAGGTGGCCTTAACAACTATAGGCTTCCATTTAAATGAATCAGTACAATGCACTTACATACACTTTTTACCTATTATCTCTGTGCTCACCTGTCCCTCAGCTCCCCTTTTAGTTACCATGCCAATTCATTGGCACCTCCACCTTGTTAACTGGTTGTGTCACGTTTTCGCAGCCTAGCTGCAGAGTATTAAGTTAGGATTATTGTTCTGGTTTTTGCCCCTTTGGATACTGTTAGTAGATCGACTGACCCTGCTTGACATTATTCTTCAGTTTTGTCTTGGATAGCCCTGTTTGTTGTTTTCCTGACCCTGCCTCTCTTTGACCAAGGTTTTTTAACAAAAGCTTTGTGAATGTCTCAGTCCCCTACGTAACAGATGGTGAGTAAATCATGACAGATTTTTATTTTTGTGTACTAGCCCTTTAATTACAATTATTTTGACCAATTAATGTATTCTTTTTTTATTTATTAAATTTATATAGTGACAGTATAAAAACAAAGTACCAAAGTCTTAACTTTTACTCCAGTGCAATTCTGGTGACCAGCGAGAATTTCACTGCTTTCTGAAAACTCATTATGAGTTTTCCTTGTTTTCAAACTGATCCAGCTTTTTCTTAAAATGAACCTTGTGCATTCCTATCTGTCAAACGCTCCGCTGGAGCTTCCTTAATGTGTAGGAGTTATTATTTTTTATGTTATATATACTTCTTCATATTACTTCAATTCATATCACATTCATGACATTTCTGAGACCTTTAACTCTATTTCTGGGTGAGAGAGGTAGTCGACGGAGTTACATTTCGCCCATGTTTCAAAGTAAACAAGCGGTGACTTGAGTGTGACTTCAGAACATTGAATATCAATAGCTATAAACTGAAGGGCTCTTTATGAGAACACTGATAACACACACTCACAAGCCTCACACACGCAGACAGAAAGGCCTTGCGCATGTCACATGGTAATGACAGTTTTTGAACAAATTAAAACATTTACTCCTGTAAAGCTCTTCCGTTCTGTTTTTATGAAACTCAACCCCAGGGCCCTCTGGAAGGAAACCCGTATTTCTGTCATGTTGCTAGCAATTTTCAAAAGAACAAGAGGGAGGGGAGTGATGGGATAGAGAGAGAGAAAAACAGAGAGGGAGGTTAAAGGAATCTGCGGAAGCTGCCAGGTTGGAAATTGGCGGAGTGATTTTATTCAGTGAGAGAACAGAACATTTCACCTCTGCATAGCCAATCACTTTATAGAGAGACACGCTGCTTTTAAGAGAAATGTCAGATTGCTTTCCAGCTGTCCCCTCTCTTTCTCTCCCATTTCTTCTACTGCTGCAGTAAAGTATCTCTCAAAATATTCTTTCCACCACTTCAGTCTACTATCTCTATTTCGATATGCTGCGTGTAGCCTATCTTTCATCGAGACCAATATTACCCTCTATTTTGCCTATTAGACTGTCTTCGTTTTTTTTTTTGTTTTGTTTTTTTACTATCAAACAACAACAGTTCACAGCCGATGATTTAATTGTGAAACAATTTCACAAAACCATATGTTAAAAAGTAGTTATACAGCACAGTGATTCCCAACCAGGCATGTGAAATAAGTTCAGTGTTATGTTTTATATATATATATATATATATATATATATATATATATACACACACATACATATCACAATTAATTGTTTGACGGCACTAATATATATTCTCCATATTTTATATTTATACACTATATTTTAAAATAATATTTATTAAAACTAAAAATTTCAAACTTTTGACCAGCTATGTTTACATGCATGGGAAAATAAATCAATAAATAAACATATATAGTATAATAAAATGTGTGTGTGTGTGTGTGTGTGTATACATACATACATATATATATATATATATATATATATATATATATAAATTATTCAAACAGTACATTCATAAATGTATATGATGTGATTAATAGCTATATCTATGTATTCATATATGCATGTATCTATGTATGATGATCTGTCTATTTATAGTTAGAGAGCCTTAAAAAAATTTTAAATAAATAAATAAAATAAAAAACATCAGAAACTACATAGATTTGGCCCATACCCCAATCATAAAGTTTTATGTTTTTCTCTGTCCTTAAAAATTTTGACACTTTTTTTTTCATTGTTTTCAACTAGCATTAATAATTTAGCAGTCTAATCTCATTAGTAGAATGTAGCAGTCTAACACAGCCTATGTCAAAATATAAAGTAAAAAGTCTGCTGATTCTGTTTATAGTGATGCTCGTCAACTCACAGTCTTTCAGTTAACAGTCAATACGGCTAACTACTGCACAGATCTCCTACCAAAACATCGAACCCTGCACCTTCATGAGAGCACCATGTCCCGTTTTGTGCCATGTGGTACAGTATGTCTCTCCACTGCACCACAGCTCTGAACAAAAAAGGAGAAGGTTGTTGTTGGCCCTGTAAACATTAATTACTACTGCAAAAACCATCAACGTTTGTAATGCCACAGAAGGTGAGTACTATGGGTAATCTTCTCACTTTGACCTGTGTTATTATTGTGAAAGGAGAAGAGAAAATAAGGGCTTTTGTCTTGTAATCTCAGTGTTTTTGAACTATTATTCTGTCCCTGTAATGTATCAGTAATCGTCTAGTTTTATGCTAGCTCAGTCCTCTCGTCCTTGCTATTGGATCTCTATCAACTCCTTTCACCACTGTGACCTTTTCAACGGCAAGTCACTGCATTTATATGCTCCTCATTTCCTGTTTACTCTGCAGGTATACGTGGATACGCATAGACAAGATGGACTGATAGAGTAAGTGCTAAGAGAGGGACACAAACAATCAAACAAACAAACAATCAAACAAACAAGACCTTTGTGGTATTTCAAATATGCAGTTAATTATTTCATTTGACTTAATAATATGTCTTGCAGTTAAATAAGTCCCGTGGTCTTTTCTTGTTTTTTGATTCACCCACAAACCTAAGAAATCCACATACAGTCAGTGAATAGGACAAAAAACAACAATGAATATGAACTGTATAAGCAATATTTCAATATGTGAACAGGTTTATAAACAGATTAGTGCTCTGTGATTGGCTTGATCTCTGAGCTCTGATTGGACAACAGCTGGCAGGCTGATCCGTTGCTTTCAGAGACGGAATAGAGACGCCCCTCGAGAGCAGATTAGAGTCGCTTTAAGAAGACTCAGACGCTCACTAAGCAGCACAGTTTAACTACATTTAGTGTGCATGCAGGGATAAAACTGATCATATGTTAAATATATATTTATAGTTTTTGTCAACGATGCTTTGAATAGCAACCAAAACCTGAAAACAATCTAAAACACATCTGTATGATACACTATAGAAAACAAAGTTCATGCCGGGATAAAATATATATATATATATATATATATATATATATATAATATAGCCAAGCTTTAATATGGTGAGAGAGATAGAGAGAGGAAGTAATCATATTTCAGATATATTCAACTCAGGGCTGACTGTCATGCTTTGTTACAATTCCATTTGGCAATACTGTAAAGATATCTTGTGATAATAAAACAAAAGTGAACTGCATTAAAGATGTTCAAAGAGATCTGAAAAGTTAGCTGAATGTGCAGGAGCCAAGAACAGACAAGGTCTGAGTGACTCATCTCTTCTTAAAATTAAAACATTTTAAATAAGGCAAACATATTCATGTTTATTACACTGAATAAATAATTAAATAAATACATTTTTAGAAATCACTCACTTCTTAAAATAATAAAAAAATACATAAAATAAAATCAACAAATATTTTAATATACAAATATATAAATAAGAAAACATAATACATAATTTGCTAATAAATCTTCCAAATGATAATAAAGGAAACAGCAAATAACAGTTTCCTGGAACTTTGACGTAAAAGACTGAAATAGTATTTTCGTGTGAAACGTATTCCAATAATCAGACATGTAATTATTTTTTATTTCATTTACATATTTTTTACAGTGAAATATTAAAAATAATACATGCATTTTTATTATTAATTGCAGACCCTGATGTAAACACAACGTTATACTTGGAAAACTGTTGGCATTTGGGACTGGTTCTTATAACATATAATCCAGCAGTCACCATGGTGACAAAATAAAAGGTTCCTTTATAATGAATCAGATTGTAGACTCTTGCTCATGCTAAAACATAGAGCTTGTCACAGAAAACGTGGCAGCAAATCAACTCTGTGTCAACAGATAACAAGCTCAAACAGCCAAGAACACAACTGTCAGTTGTATTAAATATAACCAGAGGCAATGAAGGTGCCTGACAAATTAATGGTTATAGACGCCAACATCAAAAAGAACCAACGCACAAATGAACATAAAATATATATATATAAAAAAAATTAGACGACTCTGGGGAAATGTCATTAAATGACATTTATTTCTTTCGATATTTTATATGATTCAATAGCTTTAATGTGCTGCATAAATATGACAGTTAGTCAACTTTAAATGAATGTCTACTGTCAAAAAAGAAAGATTTTTACCTCAATATGTAGAAACAAACAAACAAATGAATGAATAAAATGCAATTTATCTATAGAATTTCAGTATGACTCATTGAAGGATTGAGAGCTGAAATTACATTATACTAAAATGACTAAATATTTTACATAAACCTTTACAAAATACAAAAATATTATATAAATCTATAGATTTATATATTATATATAAATACTTTTTAACTTAATACATACTTTCTGAAAAATCACATTCATAGAGACTACCAAATAAAAGTACAGTCCTAAGGCCAGTGCTGTTTGTAATAATCTATTATCCAACATAATTCTTTTTCAGAGACCAAGCCCCTCTTTTGTCATAAAGGTCAGGACTATTTCTCACTGGATTCTAGCTAGGGGTGCCTACGTGAGGAGCAAACAGGATGCAAATGCACTGACCACGAAGAGAGGTTCATTGCTGAACTATTATTCAACCTGTAAATGCCCCAAACTAATTTGGTTGGACGGTTTAATACCAAAACATCCTCAAACACACACTAATACAGCTGCTTTGTGTTAAGATGTATGTCAATGTATTTGTCCTCTGAATTAAATTACACAGGAAAGATAGAAGAAGATTAGGGACGAGTTTGTACTGAAATCCAATTCATGATTACACTAGGAAAAAAATAAATAAAATCTCTTTCCGTCCTTCTTTTCTGTATATATTTGTCTCAGTATACTATATCTGTCCTCTGTCAACCCCCCCGTCTCTATTATTTACCTCCCCTCTCGTCTCTTTATATCCCGCCATCACTGAGGTCAACCCCCCTGTGTAGGCCCTACCATCTGTGACTGGGATCTGCAAAATTCCTGTTATTTAAGTGTGCACACGCTCTCTCTCTCTGTCTCTGTGGGTGTGAGTATAATCTTGCCAAAGCCTGTGTAAACAGGACTAATGCATTCTAAACTTTGGAGTCTGGTGTGAGCCGTAGCCTAATCCCTTATAAACCTACATTTGACAGCTTTTCCTGCTTTTTTCCTGTTTAGATCTCTCCCCCTCTCTTTCTTAACGTGACATTTTAGCTCTACATCGTACGCCCTACATAGGCAACGTTCTTAGGTGACGTTTCGTAGGGTGAATCATACAGATAGCATTCCTCACAACATTCATCAAAACATCACAAACTTTTATTTGCAGCAAAACAAAGCATACTAAAAGACAAATGAATTAGAGTGTGTAATTTAATAAAGGAGTGCAGAGATTTAATGAAGGAAAGAACTATGAGGCACTCCCTATCCACTGGCGGTCGTGGCCTAATGGATAGGGAGTTGGGCTTGTAACCCAAAGGTCGCCGGTTCGAGTCCCAGGTCCGGCA
>JAUCMS010000001.1:6968168-6995367 GCA_032357445.1 Enteromius radiatus
ACTTCACAAAAAACATAAACTGGTTCTTCAAATCTGATTGGCTAATCACAATGTTGTTCCAGGGTCAACAAAGATGTGCGGTCAGATGGCCCAGGCTATTGTGGTTGGTCTACCATGTACAGCACATAGGAAACAATAGGCCCATTGCTATAGTTCACTATTTTCAACACTCGATGGAAATACAAGCATCCATTATTTATCATACTTACAGCTGATGATTCAGTGGAGCTGATGGTTCTAATAAACTGGGTACTAAACATCTTTTAAGAGCAAGTTTTTTATGTACTTTTGCACGTTACAACTGTGCAGATCGTTTACATTCACATACAGCTACTTTACACACTGCGTTAACAGCAATATTGGAAATGGCGCAATAGGGGCACTTTAAACCCATTTTAAAAAGATAACAAAGCATAACGCTATTGTGAATTCACAAATGCTACAATTCAATTAAATAAATGTATGCAATGCAGGTTTTAACATATGCAATTATTTACATGTATGTAGGTTATGTATCTAACATTATGTTTGTCTCAAAGTGGCTCCGTTCACAGTAAATGCTGCTTCACACAGACTGTTATTATATACATGTCAAACTCCATCTATGCTTGATTACGTGAAATATTGACAAATGTGACAAGTGCGCTCACTTTTGTGTGTGTGTGTGTAGCCAAACTGATCTCACGGCAATTCGTACATATTTTACGAGGTTGCTAATTCGTACAACGAATCATACGAATGACCTAAACCTAACCCCGCCCCAAAACCTAGTTTTAGAAAAATCATACAAAACCGGCCGAGTGAGGTTGTACAAATTTGTACTAATTAGCAATAATTTGGCACCTCGTACGAATATGTAGAAATTGGTTGTGAGACTGTGTTTGTGTGGCAGAACTGCGCCATGCATGATACAGAAAATGCAACTTAATGTACAGACAGAAATGTTGGAAATGACTCACAGTCAGGTAAATGATATAAATAACCTAAGGCTATTTTACACACTTCTGGTCAAACACACTGGCTAGTGCTACAATCTTATTGGCTCACTGACATTGATGAGATAACCCCTTTAGTTATTGGGTACAGAACAATGAGACGTTTTTTGATACTCGGTTGTATCGAGGCAATTCGGTCGGTACCTAAAAAGTATCGAACTCCCACCCCTAAAGGATCCATATAATAGGGAAATATTAATACCTAAATGGTATACATATTTGTACTGCCACAGTAATAGCTTTTGTACCTTTTTTTCTGATTGTGTTTAAGAAGATTAGCAATTTGAGTAAATATATGGCCCTTTTTAAAGAGAGATATCAGCAGTAGCAGTGAGAGGTAAAAGTACAGTTACAAGTGTTACTTCAATGGAGAATCTTTCCCACATACACACTTCCTCACACACAAGCACACAACTGCACACAACTCCAGCTCTCTAAGCGATCACACTCTAGAACAGACTGAAACAACAGAATAGGAAAGTATCCTAGAACAGTATCCCACAAGAAACAGAGCACAGTGTGATCTCTCCTTCCTGATGCCTTTGAGGTGTAAAAAATAGATTTGCTCCCTAGTGGATTGACCCCCGTGGTCTTTCAAGATTTCTCTGTTGGACTTTCTCAGGGTGTTCTTGTAACTCTTACTGGACACACACACACACTTCATTTCACTTACACTGATTACGTGTTTTCAGCACCTTAACATGAATTTTTAAAATATTGCATTTGGTTCGACTCCAGATACAATTTACTGAAGCAATAAAACCCATTTTTTTCTTCTCCTACAAGAATTTAACATCACTGTGTGTACTACTTAAACTGCTGCACTCCCAGTACATAACACAGCGTGCTTGTGTGAGCGAGGGGAAAAAAAAGACTACAATCATTATTCTCTGATTTTAATCATTATAGCGATTGATTTAAAGCTTGTTACAGCGCTAGATCATTCAAGTCAATGAAAAGAGAGTCTGACTAACGGTCGGAAGTTCTCAAATTGACACTAAAAGCTCAAGCCCTGGAACATTTCATGGAGTCTAAAAGCTAGTAGTAATTATAAACGGAGACAAATATTGCACTCTCTCACACATACACAATTACAATCACTGGGTTCATTTTCTTCTTTCAAAGTCTTATGCATATGTTTATATAAAAAAAGCAGCAGTGTTAGTCCAGGTTTCTAGTGTGATTTAGTTTTATGTGATTATTGACCACCTATAGACAGGCTATTACAACAACTGCAAAGACTTCTATGTGTTTATAAATTCACGTATTTCAAAGTTAGTCAATTAAATTGTTTAAAAATCATTTAAGCTCAGTAGGGTGATGGGTCAAGTTGATGAATATATGTGGAATATAAATGACTTCTACTATTTCTCTTAATGATTCAAATTCTTTAACAATTCCTTTAACTTTGATAACTTCAAATGAGAAATGCACTATTGCATTAATTGCCCTCAGCACTCTGTAGCTAACTGAGGATGTAATTTCAGATTTGACCATTAAAATAAATTTAAAACGATTCTAGCAAGAGGTCCATTTAGGCAGACTTTTTAATGAGGCAAAAATGAAATTCAATAGTTGGTTGTAACTACATATTGTGTCATTAAAGGGTTTAAAATTTTGAGAAGTTTTAAAATACAAGCTAAAATATTACTTTTTGGTGAATATAAATATGATATTGTACTGTATGCATATTATTATTGCTATTTTTATATATAATTAGGTAATTATTGCTAGTACTGGATAGGGATAATGCTTTGTCAAGAACCACAATGGAAATAAGCCATTAAGCCATAAATTAAATAAAAATTATTACGATTAAATTAAGCAAAATGACAAACGGCAACAACAAACTCAATTATTATTATTAGCATTGGTTATATTTTATTATTTATTTTCCTTTTGTTAATATCAATGATTATATTAATATTATTACCAATAATTTAAATGAAAATAAATAAATCATCTGTCATTATTTTCTGTTGACCTTACCAAATCATGAATTTTGCTCACCCTGGCCACCACCCCTCTAGTTATTCCCCCACATCTCAACCAGACCTGCATTCAAGAGGCATACAGAAACTATTAATGCCCTTCAAACCCTTCAGAATTGTAAAAACAGCAAACAACAAAACTGCAGTGAGTTTTTTGTGAGAAAGCCAGGTACACATTTACACTATGTGAAACCATAAAATGTTCAGCTCTGACAAAAACACCCACATTAGTGGTTAAAGCGAGCTTTGATTTGAATAAAATAAGAAAGAGAGATGGCTGGAAAAGTCCCGGTCTGTAAAAACAGGGCTTTGTGATTGATAATGTTTTGGGTCTAAAGGCGCAGGATCAGCAGTACTGGCCTGGGAACAGTAATTTTCATTAGTGTAGGACAGAAACGATAATAGAAGAGTACACACACACACACACACACACTCACAGCAGCAGCAGGAATCACTTCCACATGTGACGTGAAACATTTTAGAGTAGCGCAGGCCAAAAGGACATACCCAGCTTGAACTGCACACAAACAGTGAGGGTACCATCAACATGACACGCAGACTACACAAACTTGACACATGGACGAGATAAGAGTGTCATTAGCCGGAGATTATGTGAGCGGCATACTGCAGGTGGTAAATAATGAGGGCTTTTTCAGCGTTATGGATGCTGAAATGACAAATAATACCACAGGCCAGTCTGTATCTCACACGGCTTCTGCTCAAGAGTACAGCAGATATAATAGTGTGGTGCCAAAATAAGACAAACCCAAAATCCACAGGAAGAGCATAAAATAAGAGAGGGACTAACGCTAATGGAGTCTTAATGAATAACCTTTCTGAAGACCAAAAATGTTTTTCTTTTTTAATCATAGACTCAGAAAATACACAGATGTTTTTCGTGGAAGAGGTCTTTTCAAAAGCATCCCCTGCTCTAATAAAGACTATAAAGACTATAAAAAAGAATAGAAAAAAAGGGACCACAAAAACATCAAAATGTTCCAAAACATTTTTTCCTATTTCTTTCTACTATTATGCAAATATATATATATATATATATATATATATATATATATATGTGTGTGTGTGTGTGTGTGTGTTTGAGTATGCTTATTCTCCCATATTTTCATAAGGCTGGAAAATATACTAAATATAAAGATACTTATAAACGCTCAAAATGTCTTTCCTTTCAAGTTTGATCCCTTTCAAACACAAGCTGAGCTAACTGGGCCTTTCATTTGTGAATTATTGAGAGTCTATGGTCCATAACACTTCAAACAGTATAAAGACAATTCTCACAGGCCTTAATAGAGGACACAGTTGTAAAAAAAAAAAGGATTTAGCAGAAACATTTGCGGAATAATTGTACTTTCATATAATTAGCTTTATAACCTGATTTTCAATCATATGTAACATTTTTAATAGTGTTCATATTACATGCATAATTTTAAATATAATTAATTGTATTATTTTTATTGTATAAAATCATTTCAAACAAGTCAAAATTACTATTTTTAAGTATTACATTACAGGCAAGTAACCCTTAGCCAAACCCTCATAATAACTCTAACCATATAGTAAGTACATGTAGTCAATTAATACTAGCCAGTACTTATGTGAATAATTACACTGTAACAAGGACACCTTAAAATAAAGTGTAACCTAATAATTGAGTACCATGAATCAGACACCACTATACTTTTTGGCAAGGGACAGCGCATCATAAGAGAGGCATCCAGCTAGCTCTTAGCACTATTAGAGCAATGGTGACCTTTAAATGTTGGATGAAATATGTTTTGGCTTTCCAGTAACACTATGTAACTCTCAGCATGTTAAAGTATAAAAGAACACAATGAACTTAACAGCCATCTGTACTATACAGGGTCAGTACTGTGGCGGCCATTCCTAATGAAAGCAGCTATACTGTGTGTGTGTGACCATGAAGTTGTAATGAAAGCATCATGTCTGTCTCTTCTCTGCCAGCTCTTCGCATCACAGCATATTTGCAGTCTCAAAGGGGACAGAGGAAGGAGGACACACACAAGGGAGGCGTTCCTCAGGGTAAGAAGAACATCTACATACTAAAACAGCACTTACATGTTTTAATGTATTTACCAGCACTACATACACACACACACACACCCTGCACAAGTGCAAGGTGGCATATGGAGAGCCTGTACCATCAGGAAGCAGTGGTAAAGGCATGTTAAACTCATGACTTGCATGCTGAACACATACAAAGACATACACTGCCCAGAACAGATACATTAGAGAGTCTGTGTTTGCTTGGAAATATCCCTGCTACATGGTTTAAAGTTTTAACTTCTGTCCAGGATGACATATTACCCACGTCCAACCGAGGAGAAAAAACTACACCCAGGACAGCACTAAGGAAAAAAAAAAAAATCTTGTTTTCTCTCATGTTGGAATTTCCCGCCAGAACTGTACCACTAGGAAATGTTGACTTTATTCCTCTGTTTTTGCAATTCTTTGTGTAAGTTCCTTTTTCGTTTCTGTTCAAGACTGGACGGAGAATTTTGGAAAACCCTTATGCCAAAGGACTCCACAGAGAAGGCACAAGAATGAAACTGTCTTCAAGTTGGCTACTTTTACAAGCTCATGCATCACCCATGACAGCTTCACTAAGAGATTTCCTTGAGATACATTACAGCCTGAAGTCATACAGTTATCTGCTGCTTTCCAAACAATTACAGACTCCCACTGTAAATCAAAGTACAATGTTTGAGCATCTTTAAAACAAAAACAATTTGCCTCAAAACCTATCCAAGGTAAAGCACATGATCTCTGTTCCACCTGGAACTGGAAAAATACTGGAAAAATAATGAATGACTGTTTCCTGAAAATTAAGACATTAAATGTATCTTATTGATTGACCAAACAGCTAGCCCCGCCCCTACACTTACACAATTGGTTGAGTCATTCATGCTGTGTGGTCCTGATCGGAATGATATACTCCTTTAATAAACAAAGCAGCATTTTCATAAGGCCTTTTCATAAAGTCATGGAGTTTACAATTTCAAGGGAAATCAACTTACGAAATGGCTTACTTTGGATATTAAGCTTAGAAAAAAGCATTTTAACATTAAAAAAATGACACATTTCACCTTGAAGCAGGACAAATGAAAATGCACCATAATTACTAGTTGTTTGGTTCTACAGGCCAGCTTTTAAAGCTGTTTAAAGCGTATACAGAACTCAAAACAGTTCTTCTGTGGCACTGCAGGTAAACTCCCCCTTTTGGAAACCTCCATATTAAAGCCGTAATATACAGTAATAATAAAAACTAAACATAGGCTTTTCAAAAGGGTACTGTGGTGGTATCATGATATTGTGTTGGTACTGTAAACCATAGTATTCAATCATTGATTGTACTTCAAAAAATAGCATGGGATTCTCATATCCAAAAGCAAATATCATGTTGATTTTTAGAAAGTAAGCTCTAAAAAGCTAATAATTGACAATGGCAACAGTCAGTGCTTTTCAGCCTGTGGTCAAAAACAGGCATTCTATCATTCACTGTCTCTTTCTCTCAAGCAAGTTAGTTTATGAGGGACCGACGGCAAACAGGCATCACGCTGTTAGTGCATTAGGCTGAAGACATATGCCTGGATAATGAACACAACTCTTTCACCAGGCCACTGACAGCAAGCAAGAGACTCACCCCACCCTCACATTCTACATAAATAATGCTATCTAGCTCTGCTACATGATAAACAGAGTGGGAGAGCTGTCAGATGAACATGCAACAAATGCAGGATTTGAAAAATGTGCCATATTTCACATCCAGCTTCATCAAAGCTTAATAAACATCAAAATGAGAATTTGTTAGCGAGTCTTACTTGTACTTCACAGGGTTCTTGGAGTAAAATTAAAAGTTAATAAAACTTGATACAAATAACGGAAAGTACTGACTTGATGGGAGAAAATCCCACACTGCATATGTCCTGTATCAATATTAAAGGGAGATTTCACCCAAAACCCAATCTGACTTTTTCTCCCAAAAAGGAAATTTAGAAGAATGTTTAAGATGCTCTTTTCCAGAAAATAAAAGGGAATTGTCTCCTCAATAATATTAAGCAGCACATTTGTTTTCAACACGGAAAATTATAAAGTTTTCTGAGCAGTAAATCATCATATTTCTCAAGGATCATGTGACAGTGAAGACTAATGATGCCGAAAATTCAGCTTTATAATGATTAAAAAAAAAAAAAAAGTGGTTTACTCAACATGTGTACTGTGTATATTTATTATGTATATATAAAGACACATACATACAGTGTAATATATATATATATATATATGGAAATATTTACATGTATATATTTATATTCATATAATTTATATTATATTTTTAACAAACATGACATATTTGTCTTAAATATATACATGCATGTGTATACATAATAAATATACACACATATATTACACACAAACTTTTATTTTTGATGCGATTAGTCATAATAACTCATTTTACAGCAATAATTGTAATGTTTCACAACATTACTTTTTACTGTATTTATGAACCTTGTGAAAAAATGAAAAAAAAAAAATAATAATAATAATGGTAGTGTATTATGATTTCTGAAGCCAGACAAAACAAGCAAAGTAAAATAAAATAAAATAAATAAATATTTATATTTATAAATAAAGACCTTTAAACAAAACTTTTAAATATAAAGATGATACAGAATTTTCAGGTTTGAGTGAACTAAACTGCACAAAATCCAATATGTCAATTGTGTGAATTCTGCTAAATAAATCAGGTCATTCCAAACAAGCACAGATTGTACACAGGCACAAAACTTTGCCCGAGGAAGCCACAAAGAAGCAGATGCCACTGAGCGTGAGAGAGAGATTTGGAGATTTTCTGACTTCACCTCGAATCATCTTTGCAGAAAACTGTTCATTTTAAGCTGCCCAGGTTGTAGGCTGTGCTTAATGACGAGAGTTATCTCCCATGAGCACATGGTGCTCGAATACGGCTTAAACACACAGCTGAACACTGAATGTTGATGACTGCGAATCGAAGGGTGATGCCAAAGGTTAACAGCTCATTTATTAGAACACACATGCTTACACACACACACACACAAATATGTTCTTGCATAGTCTAAAACTTTCGTTAAACCAGTGCCATCAAATCATGACCACAATTCTAGATTACAGAACCACACAACCCTGGGTCCACTGTGAAGCTGATCTTCAGGTCTATGAATGCTAAATCAGGTCTGTTCCAACCTCTGTGCCATCAAACATCTGCTGTTGAATAAACATTGTTTACCTGTGTAATCGATGAGGGAGCATTGAGCATCCAGAGAGAGTCTTCCAGTCAGTAAGTCCCAAAGTACTCCCTAGCAATTCAATGAGAGAGTGCCAAATCACATGACACTCTTGGGTCTGCAGTTACAAAGGTAACCTTCCCTCACCTGGAGTTGAGAAGAGACTTTACAATGACATACAAACAAACAGAAGTCTCAACAGACTGTTAATGTAGCTTATCTGCTGGAGTGTTGCAGTAACGATACTAATGTCTTGGGTTTGACTGAAACAGAACAACAGACTGATGAAAGCAAATCAACCAAGGAGATCTATGACACTTTGACGCGTATTAGTATTAGTACCATTTATCTCAATGTTTTCACGGGCACTCAGTTATGGATGCAGTTGTTTTTGAGGTGTAAATGCCATGTGAGTAATCGTCGTTGAGCCGTGAGGAAATGATGTCATGATGCTAATTGGCTGATTTTACCACACAAAAGTGTACAGATGGAAATCCTTCACTATCAAGGGTCCTCAGCTATGATGTTAAAGAGATTATGCAAAAATTAATAATAATAATAATAATAATAATAATACATATATACAATAAATAATAAATTCTACCTTTAAATATAAACACAAATTGTATGGAATTTACCAGCAGGGTAGCATGACTTAAAAACAATTAAAAAATTTAAATAAAATAATAAAATGTATAAAAAAAAGGAGTTATTCAGCAAAATGTCCATGCTTCTCCATTTATACAATAGTAAATGGAGAGCACTGGCTGTCAAGCACCTTTCTACCTTTACATATGCAGTCATATATTAATAAAGATTTTATTTTATTTTTTTTGGCTCCCAAATTGTAGCAATGGCATTTACCAGCAGGGTAGCATAACTTAAAAAAAAAATAATAAAAATAAAATAAAATCCCTTTAAACTACATTATTTTAATTAAATCCATTTTAACTACATGAGTTTACATGTAAAAAAAGCAGTTATTCAGCAAAATGTCCATGCTTCTCCATTTCATACAATAAAAGAAGAGTAGTGGCTGTAAAGCACCAGAGAAAGAAAGATCATGTAGAAGAAAAAAGCATGGAGCATATAGTCATTTCAGTAGAGTTACAATCTTTGTCTATTTTGCAATTTTTTTAAAGGTTTGAGATATTAAAGATTAGTGTTTGGCCATTAAACATGTTAAACTGAAAAGCTCAGCATGTTTTGTTGTTTACTGATGACAGTTTGCCTTGACCACACACACCAACACACACACACACACCTGCACATAAACCAAGACAATGCACAGCTTGCTCCTTAAACTCAAGTTTTATGCACCATCTTTCACAGTTTGTTACAAAAACAAATTCATCAGAATTTGTAACAGAGGACACACATGCTATAATTTCAGCTTGCAGATGTTCTGGAGTGACAGGCACACACACACACACACACACAAAAACAGAGGTAGGTGTAGACTACAGGATTCGAACAAGTATGGTCTGAATAATGCAGTATCCATTTACTGTATGATTTAAATAAACTATACACTGCAATGAAACTTTAACACTTTACTTATGTATAATGCTCATATAATTGTATGTGTTTATATATTTCCAATACAGTACAGCATATGTACTGTATATATATATATATATATAACACAAATTACAAAACAAATTTTTTCGCATTCAAAACTAAATTATTTTGTGAAAAGGTAGAGAATTGAAACATGCTTTTAATTTTAAATGTTAGAGCTTACACTTATTGAGGGTTACAAATACCACTGCTTTCCCTTACTTTTGGGTATAAAGAAATTGAAAGTAGAAGGTCTACAAAGATTTCGTACTGTACAACAATTTGAGAAGACTGTTGAAAAAGGTTCAAGTTGGCTAGTTGACCTATTCTTGTCTAAGTGAGCAGTTCTTAACCAGGACAAAGTACACAATGCACCAGACTTCATGCCAGTAGTCAAAGGTGTTGTTTGTGAGGCTACACCCAAAGAAGCAACCAATTCACAGACACTTTTAGAGGAACTAAAAGCTCTATTACTGCAAAAACCCAACCAACCATAATGAAATTATAATTACCATCAGACACATTTGTCGACATAATGCATCAAAAATATTCCCAAACGTGTAGTGTATCGTCATCTGAATTAAATATTAATGCGTTTAAACATTTCAGATTACGAGAATGTGCAACAAAAAGCAGGAACATGTCAGACATCATGTTCCTATTGATGACCCACAAAAAGTGTCTACACTCCATGTTAATGCCAGCTAATTTCCTAGTCGATCACAAAATAATACTTCCATCGCAAATGCATTAGCCACTAGCAAACGGATTTTCAAGACGGCCACCATGATTGTTTTGCTAAAAGGGGCTCTAATGTTTGTGTGTGTGCCTTGCAATAATCTTTATCCAGAGGGCTGGTGCTGTAGCGTTGGCTAGCACGCTTGTGTTAGCAAGCAGCGGGTTAGCGCTGTTGCGTGCAAATCACACCCCGAGGCCAATGAAAGAATGACAAAGGTTAACAGTCCCCCAAGGGGAGGGGAAGGGAAAAGAGAGCAAACAGGGCAGAGGTGAAGAACAACCAAAGAGGCAGAATGATAAGAAAAATGAGCGGAAAGAAAACAGGGACCTTAAAATGGGCCGACGCGCTCTGGCACGCAACTCGCAAAGCACACACGCGTAAGCGAGAGCTGTGCAAACAAAGTGAAATCTAAAACAATTACACAAGAGCACATGGGCCTGCACACAAATAACTGACAGAAATACGAATGCGGAAAGAAATCCGTGCCACTTTAATCCTTTAATAGGTCTACTCAGTAAAACGCACACACGCACAATTAACGAAGAAACAAACAGATCCACAAAAACGCTCCAAATTGCTGCCACAAACAAAGCCCTTATCATGCTAGTTTAAAAAGCTCTTAAAGCATCCTCATTTCTTTCGCTCCCTCGCAGACTCATTAGTTGGATAACAGCAGATTCGCGGCTCCCCCAGTCGGCCCTCTATCCTCGTTAGCGCCTGCTGGCCACTTTCCCCTGTGTGTTCGCAGAGCGCTCTGCTAAGTGAAGGGAGAAAAAGCAAAAGTGGCATACAACAAATTATTTGACCCCTCGGGCCGCCCTCTAGTTCAAACACAACATTTTTAGGAGCACCGTCACCCAGCCCCCCCATCTCGCACCCTGCTCGAGCTGCACCCTGCCTGGGCATCAGGTCTGATCTCTCTCCTGTCTGGCTCCTGGAGCGTTATTAAGTGAGAAGGCTGTGGCTGATTGTGGCCCGTGGCGCAAAACCTGCTCTAACGTCTATAAGCACGCTGCGAATGGCCTACTTCTACTCCATCAAGCTCTGTAGCACAAATGCACGCTCGCATACATAGAGCAAATAACATTTTGTGCCAACCTCACGTCACCTTGCTTTTAATGTGACCCAACACTGGCAAACGAAAGAGAGAGCTGAGTGGAAGACACCGGAGGGCTGAAAAAATTCACCGTTTAATGTTTAAAGGGTGGGTTTATTTAGAGACACAAATTTTGACAAGTTTGTTCCAGGCTAAAGAAAACAGGTCAGCCAGATTATAGGGGTCAGAAAAGTCAACCAGATGCAGGTCAACCCAGATTAGCCAAGAATCCACCAGTTCTAAGCACGATTAGCAACCAGCTTGGGTCAACAAATGCATGGTTTCAAGGTAAAAACTACAGCAACTACCATCAAATTATGGCAAATGTATATTGATATCTTCACCTAATCTGATTTTGAATCAATGAACCAAAAATACTTTTTATTAAGTAACGTTTTTGTAGGTTGTGACCATTAAATCTTCATAAAAAATATTAAACATATCATTATATTATAGTAGATGTTTGAGTAAGTGCTATTTATATTTATTTATTCTTCTGAAGGCCTCTTAAAACAGTATATTTTTCCTACCTACTGCCTTTAACATTACATCCCAGGATTATGTCTACAAACAGACTAAGCAATACTAATTGTGCTTGTTGCTAACTGCTGGGTACTTCACTTAAAGGAATAAGGACACCAACAGGCTAAATAAATAAATAGCCTAAAAAGTAGTGCTTTTATACACTTTTATTGCAATTAATGTGCTTAAGCAGCCAAACCAGTAAGACTTAAAGGGATACTTCACCCAATTACTCACCCTCATGTCATTCCAAGACCTTTGTTCACCTTCGGAACACAAATTTTTGATTGAATCTGAGAGCTCTCACTTAATAACATCATTTATTCAGCAGTTCTTCTCCCCCCGAGTTGCCGTCTTCTGCAGGTTTGGAGAGTACCCCAGAATGTAAACAATGCAATTAGCGTTGTTTTCGTTCAGTAGCTCATATGCTGAATATAAATAACGCTTGTTACGATGATTACAGTATGTTCTGGGGAAGTCTCCAAAAAATGGTGGAAAACAGTAACTCTTGTTGAGTTACAAAATACAAAAAGTATTCTCGTAGCTTTGAAAAAAAAAATGATGGTTGAACCCTGATGGACTATTTTACTGATGTTCTTGCTGCGTTTATGCATTGATTGTGTTAATATCACGAGGAAGAGTAATTGATGAGAGGATTTTCATTTTAGGGTGAACTAACCCTTTATAGTTTTTGTTCCCTTGAAGCACAAAATAATATACTCTGAATTAGGATTTGGTCATTCTTTTCCAAGCAATTACAAATGAACAAAGGCTGGAGCTTTTAAATTCAGAAAGGACACAAAAGCACCATGACCATGAGCCATATGACTTAGTTTTCTGTTGTGACTAGATCATTGAGTGAGTCAGTGAAATGTGGGTCAGTGTGTGAACAGTTTTGCGAATCTGTGATATTGTGATTCAGATCTGACAAAAAAAAGGAAGAAAGTCTATTCAGTCTATTCTCTTAGAAATAACAAAACAGTCTCATGACCAATTCGTACATATTAATACGAGGTGCCAAATTAGTGCCAATTTGTACGACCTCACTCATGTGATTTTGTACAACTTGTCTAAAATTCTGTGACGGGTAGGTTTAGAGGCGGGGTTATGTGTAGGTCATTCGTACAAATTAATTCGAATTGGCAACCCGTAAAATACGTACAATTTAACAAAAAGCGAGGTTGTACATATTTGTATGAATGAGCCACCTCATAAACTATGTATGTATTGCTGGAAAAAAAGGTACAAAAACTGTTACTGGCACAGTACCACAGTTAGGTTCAAATCAACTCGATCTCACGGTAACTCATATTTTACGAGGTGGCTAATTCGTACAAATTGATATGATTTTTCCAAAATCTTACATATGTTTACGAGTTGCCAATTCGTATGAATTTGTACGAATGACCTGCACCTAAACTTGCCCCTAAACCTACCCGTCACTGGGGTTTAGACAAATCATCCAAGTTTGGTCGTACAAATTTGGCACCTTGTACGAATACGTACGAATTGGTCATGAGACTGTGTTTTTTAAATATGTACACTTTAAGTATGAATATGTCCCTTTTAGGTACCAAAATGGATTCTTTAGGTACAAACAAGTACCTTTTGAAAGGGTATCTTTGTACCTTTATTTCTGAGAGAGTGTACACAAACTGTACAGCTTCACAAAATATGAAATATAGGATACACCTTTATAATTATTGTTTTTATTTTTGTTTGCCATTTTCTTTGTTCACTTTCATAATGAAAAGATGGCCGAGATATTTTTCAAAAACTTTTGAAGAATACAAAAAAACAGAAAAACCAAATTTGAACATTTGGATAATAACATTACGACTGATTTTGTGATCTGAAACACATGCACCAATAGCACAGGACGTCCTCTATCTGAATTATCATTCTACTGTACCTACACACACTTAGCTCTCATTCTCTTTGTTCATGTATCGTCTCTCTTTTGAAAGCTCTAACCCATTCCCAGAGCGAATAAAAGCCATCTTTAATTAGACCACAGCACCTCTGAATATTCAATTTTTCTTTTCTTCTCTTGTGTATTACATGGAAAAGACACTCATAGCTCTTCACTAACCGTATGGAACATGTTATTGTACATCATTAGCGAAGCAGTGTGAGCAATTCCTCACACAAGACACACAACCAGATGTGATCTATTAAGCTGAATAACAATGAGCAGTTAAACCATTTATAAGTTAAACTGATCTAAAGGTTTTTATTCCACAAGAATGGGCCCTTATCTGTGCTCGGTAGAGCTTTTAGGATTCTTTACGTCTGCAGAACAAAAAAAGAATTCTCATCATCTCCACCCCAAAAAAGAAATGCCATTTTTTTTTTTTGGTCTTGAGCTCTCATTTCTGCCACTGAAACCTTCTTTACCTTCCCTCAATAACGGTGCCTGCATCTCCTCTCGACCATCCTCAATAACCTCAATTTCCCACTATTACTCTGTCAAAAGCCCCCGGAGGATGACAGCGGAGAACAGCGGAGCCGAGAGCACGGGAGCAGGTGCCACTGCATCTGAGGTCACAGATTTCTCATGTCAAAATGACCTACAGTGAGGGCTAGCTCTGTGACAAGAAACAAAAGAGCTCTGACATGAGACGAAGGAAGACAGGGGGAAGAGAGAGAGAGAGAGTGAGACTGAAACGAGAGAGGAAGCTATCATATGACCGAGTAGGGTGGTTAATTTGCTCTAACAAAACGGAGAGGCCTACTGGGGCTCAGACAACCCTAGTTAAGGGAATAAAGGAAAACTTTGTCTGCGTGATCATTTGAAAACAATGCCGTCTTTGTCTGCTCGGATGGGAGCTTTTAAATGCAGTTGAAGAGCGTGCAGGCAGAAGAAATAGTGATGAGATGAAAGGAAATTATTAACATCCAGGGGCGTGGAGGAAAGCAGCAGTGTGCCGTGAATGCAAAGAACGCAGCGGTATGTTGTCATAGCAATCTTCTACACACGTTACCACGAGTGGTATCAAAAATAAACTTTACTTAAAATATCTTGCTAATTAACATATAAATCGATCTTTTCTCACTCTGTCTCATTTTATTGGGTTTAATTTGTTTTTTAAAGGCATGAAACCACTGATGACATTCATACTATGCAGTACAGTTTCACATCCCCCATTATACTGTATGACTTAATATAATTAAAGTCATCTTGTAAAGCAGTTTCAATTTTTTTTTTTAACCATTGCTAATTGATTTAAATAGTGAACGTGCGCAATACATACCATAACTATTTGGCTATTAACATTATTCAATTATTTCCCAATCAGAATGAATGTAATTGCAAATGATTATTATTATTATTTCTTTTTTTGCAATTCTGAGATTAAATAAAAAGTCGAAACTCTCTCTCACATTTCTGATTTTTTCCAGATTTAAAAAAAAAAATATATATATATATATAAAGTCAAAATTCGGAATAAAATTTTTGAATTGAGAGTCATAAATGTTGAATTCAAATTATTCAAATAAATATAAAATTTTTCCCCAGAAGTGTGGAACAAAGCAAAACAAAACACAAAACTTTTGTGAAATTGTGAAAGAAAAATGTGCAATTATTGATTTTTTTTTTTATTCTATGGAGATTCAGAGGGAAAAAAAAGGAGAATTACAAGGAAAAACAGAGTTTATATATTGCACCTCTGGTGTTTTTTTTTTATAATGTAATATTTATATTAAATAAATATTTAAATTAGCAACTATTATCTTTCTTTGGTGGAGACAAAAAGTCAGAACTGCATGATGTAAACAAAGCCAAACATAAATGGCCAGACTTGCAAGAAAAAATAATTTATTGGTTTCTATCTTGCATTGAATTGTGAGATAAAAAGTCTCAGTAACCTTTCTTATTTTTTGTCCCGTGGCAGAAACATGCTTCCAAACCTAAGTGATGTCAGCAGAAAAGGAAAAGTAATTTTGGAGCCTTTTGGTTTTTTCACATACTGTAACACGCACTAGACATTCTCAATAAAGCTGTGATGAATTGTGTTATGTTTGTTTATTAATCCTTACAGAGCAATAACCAAACAAAGTTGTTAATTTCCCACCACTAAATAATCATTTCTGAACAAATTCTGAATGCCCCTGGTATAAAATATATTGACAGAATTGACCCAGATAATAGTAATAATATAATAATGAAGGTGGCTAATGTTTATGCTCATAAGAAAAATAAAAGAAAAATTCAAACGTGAATGCTATACCTCATTAAAACAATAGAAAATAAATGCGCTGCGTATATCATCCTGATCTCTCGAGAATCACATTTAGAAATTGCAATGAGTGTGAACCTTGTGTTTTATAATGAAAGCATCATGCAACTCATCAAAGGATTTATTCTGAATACACACAGTAGCACAAACACACACGCACACACACATACAGGGTTTTTTTAATTACTCTTAGTCACTGAAATTGGGATCAGTGTCTAAACTAATCTTCATGCATGTCTGGTTCAGGATGTAATATCTGTAATAGAGCAGTATGAATACTGTTACACTGTCTCCCACTGCTGAAATGCTCATAATTCAAATGAGACTGCTGGAGTTATATTTAATTTAATCTACCAGCCTAAAAAATTATCTGCAATCAGAAGCAGATTGCGGTGATTAAAATGAAATATGGTTTTAAACGTGCATTAATTTTAATGTGACAATATGTTGTGCCAGAGATTTGAAGTCAATCCGATGACTAACGGATTCGTTTTTAATAAAATAACACAAAACTTTAATTACTACCCCAGCAAAGGTAAAGCTGACTTATAAAATATAAAAACCATATATTTATATATTTATAAAAATGTAAGATCAAAATCGCTCTGTAATCTCTATGGGATCAAGGTTAATACCTTCAAGCACAGTACGCTTGAGCTGACAAAAAAGGAAAAATCTTATTACAAAAGGAGAAGTGACAGATTTTAAATGATGAAAGTATTAAAAGTTTTAAAAGTTAATCATTACTTCAAGTGAGATCATATCATCTCACACTTTCTAACACATGGTTAAAACAAGAAAAATCAATCTAGAGTTTAGCAGACATCAAGTGCTTGAACCATTATATATTTTTATATATCATAATATATATATATATATATATATTTTTTTATAGATCCTCCAAAGGGGGGAAAAGACTGGGAATGGGAAAACTAACCTGATCTCACGGCAATTCGTCCATGTTTTACAAGGTGGCTAATTCGTACAAATTCATATAAGATTTATTCTAAATCGTACGTATTTTACGAGTTGCCAATTCGTATGAATTTGTACACATGACCTAAACCTAACCCCGCCCTCAAACCTACCGATTACGGGGTTTAGACAAATCGTACAAAATTGTATGAGTGAGGTCGTACAAATTAGTACGAATTAGCACGACTTTGGTACCTCGTACGAATGTGTATGGATTGATCGTGAGACTGTGTTGGGAAAACATGTTTATGAGCTTGTGATGAAAATAATATCATTTTTTAAAGCCTTTGCAATCAAATGAAATATTTCTAGGAAAAGCTAAAGTTTCAAGAGTGAACACAAAAGTATAGAAATATAGAGGCTACATCTTCCCAGATTCAGAGGTGATCATTATTATTTTTTTGATACCAAAAGACATTTCCTTATTTCATTAAGCTTATTTTCTAGAGACCTAAAAAATGTCCCACAAGGTAAAAATGCACTATTCATGTAGGCAGGGGTGCCGTAAGGGGGTGGGGGTTATGGGGGGAGTTAAGGGCCCAACGATGGAAGGGGAACCACTGGAATACGATTTATATGGCCGGACTGCAATCATGATTTTTTTACTGAGGGAGAATACTTTTTTTTTTTTTTTTTAAACTGTTTTTAAATTGTTCAAATTTGTTGATATATATGATTTATAAGCTGTTGTTTTTCTCACAGCAACCAAAAGTGTCCCACAATAATGCAAATATGGATTATATATAGAATTCAATCAATGGATAAGGTTCCAATATTAATGACACTTTCTGGTTGTTTACTGACCATATTCAGTGTTAATGTCTACATCTATAGTTCCTCTGCTAGGACACCTGTGTGGACTGACCTTGGTTGAGTGTCCAAAAAAAAACACATGCAAATGTTCTCTGGTGTCTGTTTGGATTCTGCATCAACCAACAAATGATTCTCATGTGAAAAAAATAAAATAAACAAAGACAGTGAGCTCTCTGTGTCAGAGGAGGCATATGGTAGACGTTGGAGTGTCACATGACAAAAAGAAAGGGCCTTTTGCCAACATAAGCTCAAACACACTCACATCTTGTGACTGCTTTGCCTTATTAAACAGTGTGCTCTTTCTTCACCCGTTCAAATTCTAGTTAAACTTGTGACTAATTTGTCTCATACCTATGCAGACATCAAACATTCTTTACCCCTCGGGACCAGAGAGAAATGAAATTATTTCTGCACCCTGTACACAGAGAAAGGTCTTTGTAATGAAAGCCGTACATAACTTATAATAGCTGATGTGGATCATCAATCAGGCTGGAGTCTGTGAAAGGTCTCCTCCACGCTGATCCATATATCACAGAACGTTTACTTTTCTTGTAAAGAATTTAACAAACAACTCTTGTCTCATGCATATTTAAATATCCTTACTTTTTGATCAGGTGCCGAAAAGTTTCTTAAAAGGAAAGTGTTAAAGAAAAAGCATGCTTAACTATTTCCTTCAAAGCGTTAAAATAAGAACAAAGGACCAGATGCTAATTTCAGAGGATACGGCCTGCTTTCACTCAACTCATCGTGTTTTAGCTCATATTTAAATAAGCAAAATTCTGAAAGCGCATTGATGGTTTTCATTTAACTTTTATACAGCAGTCCATTTTCCTTTACCGAGCGAGATGAAACACTCAAACGCACTTTAAGGAGTTCATTTATCATACCGTCCATTGAAATTGAGAGGCTGATTTCTGCAGGTGCGTAACAATGTGTTTAGCATCACAAAAGCTGCGGTAATGCAATAGATCAGCACTCTGCATAACTTTAGCTGCTGTACGACCAACAAAATCGACTTTGTAGAATCTACTGTATATGACAGCTAAAATGAGAAATAGTGGTGTAAAATACAGTTCACAACATCCCATTTTGCATTCATTTTATTTTCATGCAATGACAATTTTCGAAATGTTTAACATAATATATACATAATTCCAACTGAATATACAGTTTAAATATATATATATATATATATATATATAGGAAGTTGGAATTAAAAAAAAATAATGTTTTTATGCTATGATGTTTTAATGTTGTTTTATTGTGTTTTACACACACACACACACACACACACACAATAAATATGAATATATAAACACACACATACACATACACTAATACTGAAAGGTTTGGGGTATATTTTTATATATTAATTTTATCCATCAAGGATAAATTGAATTAATCAAAAATGACAGTAAAGACATTTATAATATTGCAAAAATATTTCACTTTCAAATAAAATCTTTTCACTGAACTTTCTACTCATCTAAAAATACAGAAGAAAAAAAAATAATTATTTCATTCATTCGGTCAATCAACATCTAAACTGATAACAATAAGACAAATTTTGAAAAATTGAGCACCAATAATATTTTATATTAACTGAGCATCAAATCAGCATATTAGAATCATTTCAAGGATCGTATTAGAATAAATCAAGGATGTGACACTAAAGACTGAAATAATTGCTGCTGAATATTCAGCTTTGCCTTCACAGAAATAAATTACTTTTTAAAAAATATATTAAAATAATATTTCAAATAATATTTTATAAAATTTCTGTATTTTGATCAAATAGATGCAGCCTTGTTAAATAACTTTTGACCAGTAGTTTATACATACATATATAAAAATCTCTCTCAAAGCATAAATGGGCCATACATCAAACACACACACGTTTATATTATTTTTATTCTCCTGAATAAACATATTAAACTGCCAGCATTAATATGCAGCAGGCTAAAAAAAAAAAGCAAGCAGCTCTGGTCTAGGCAGCGAATGAAGCCTTCTCTGATTCCCACCGCTGCCTGCAGCCAAAGGCTCTCATCATAAAATACGAAGCTGACAGGAGGTGTTCTGGATTAAACCTGTTTAAACAGGAGACCGTGGAGAGCAGGCGTGTCTCTACTCGTGGGCCGCTTAGGTTCACGCTGTCTGGATTAGACCCCGAACAGAGCCCACTCGCGAACATCAACACACAACGACATACGCACACACACAGAGCTTAGCAAGCAATAAAGCATCTCACACACCATTTTAACCTGCCTGCTGCAGAGAGAGAGAGACAGGTAGACAGATTGAAGCATTGCGAATGAGCGCAGGTTCATCAACGACAGGATGAGGCAAGCTTGGCTAATCTAAAAGGAAAATGAAAACACAAAATCAAACACTCCATCATGGTATGGAAAATAAGCCATGATGTGTGAGCATACCTTCCGTATGTAAGTGACAAGATACATATTTCTCACAAAACATTAAATAGGTGCCTGGTGGCCTTTATATATATAATATTTATAAAAATGAATGTATATATATCTAGAGCTGTCAAACTATTCATCGTGATTAAAATTGCATCTGGAGAAAAAGTTTTAGTTTATATAATATGTGTATATTGCGTCATTTTCTTTATAAACACACACACATACGGTATATATTATGAAAATTGTTACATGTAAATAGATTCTTATATATAAAAATATTTATTCATAGAAATAATGCATTTGTTCTTAAATATATACATGCATGTGTTTGTAATATATACATAATAAGTCCTACACAGTTTTAAAGTATAATTATTTATAAAATAATTGAATAAATTATTATTTATTTTATTTTATTTTATTTTTATGTAGAAAATGTCACCTCTTTACCCTATCAACAACTGCCCGATTGCTATTCTGGAGGTATAATTAGATCGTAACATATTAATTTACCTCAAGATGATAAATGTGATTTATTACCACACAAGATATATTTTAAATCATAAAGAGATTACCATCTTGAAGTAAAAAAACAAACAAAAAAACACATATCTTATAGAATGGCACATATGCCATTATCAGCTGTTGATGGGGTTTTGATATAGATGGAAAATCTATCCAGGAGTTGAGAACAGTAATGATTTTACCTGGAAGAGTGTCTTTCAGTATGGTTTGAAGAGGCCTTTAAGGAGAAACATTCCAACCTTGCACTAATGGGTTCTTCAGACTTTAGTCAGAGTAGATGGCTAAAAAAAATAAGGCTGTTTAGGATAGTCTGATCAATATATTATACAGCTGTAGTGATGACTGTGGAGCTGACAATACACTGAAAAAAAAAAAATCTAACATCTAAATCAATCAATCACAAAGATTATTTCTAAAAGTAGTAAATGATATCTGAGTGTAACCCGTTTAATATTCATGAAGAAAACCTTGTTGTCATAGACTTTAGTCAGGGTACTAAACACCACTGAATTTTACATGAACGACAACAAGGCTGTGTGGGATACACACAAGTATTAAAAATACACTTTTGTTTAATGAAAGTTTTTTTTAGAAAGATGTATTGTCAGCAGAACAGTTGTTAAACAACAGAAGGACCCATTGAACATTGGTCAAATACATAACATAACACCAATTTCATCATCTCTACCTACAGTATTAAATGTAATTGCAAACCAATTTTGGGAGGAAGGGCGTATGAAACTCGTTCAGCTGTTACCAATCTTTCTATCAGTACCGCCTCCATCTAAGCCAATCTGATCCCTATCATCCACTATAAATAATCCAGTTCCCCTCCCTTCCGTATCTCGTTTTTGCATCCCTCCTCAACCAGGCCCGCCCATTCCCAACTCTGCAGGATCCCCTCATGCCTCCCACCCCTGCAGAGACCACCATATTAGCTGAGGACGCACCTCAGCTGAGGTCCCCTCTCGCCTCCTTTAAGGCTTTTCTGTTTCTACCTCAGGATTTCGGACTGAAGTAACTAGAGATTACGCCAGCTCCAAACTGGATCCAGACTCTAACATACACTTCAGATGACCCCAACACCTGTGAAGAGATGACAAATTTTTTCTTATATTGTGATCATCGTGATCACGTCATATAATTATTGCCTTAAAGGGTTAATTCCCCCCAAAATGAAAAGGATCCAATCTTTTACTCACCTTTGAATGAATTAATAAAACCTTAATATAGCGCTTTACTGTGTATTGCTACACACCCAAAACGCTTTACAATCATGTGGGAGGATCTCTCCTCAGCAACCACCAGTGTGCAGCATCCACTTGGGTTATGCGACGGCAGCCGAAGGACAATGGTGCCAGTGCACTCACCACACACCAGCTACAGGTGGAGAGGAGAGAGAGATGGAGCCAATCAAGTGGATGAGGATTATTGGGAGGCCATGATAGACAAGGGCCAGTGGAGGGAATTTAGCCAGGACACAGAGGTTACACCCTTACTCTTTACGATGAGTGTCATGGGATTTTTAATGACCACTGAGAGTCAGGACCTCAGTTTAATGTCTCATCCGAAAGACGGTGCTGTTTGTCAGTATAGTGTTCCTGTCACTATACTGGGGCATTAGGAACCACACAGACCACAGGGTGAGCACCCCTGCTGGTGTCACTAATGCCTCTACCTCTGAAACATCCTAGGTGTATGACTTTCTTCTTTCCAACAAATCCAGTCAGTTATAATAAAAATTGTCCAGACCTCTCCAAGCTTTTATTTACATAATTCTAAACTATAACGATAAATGACAGAGAAACAATATCATTGGGAATCATTTTCAGAATGATTTTTTTCAGCTGATGAACGATACAAACATTAACAACCAATCAGAATCAATCCTGCTTATAATAAACAGATGATATTGTTTGCTGGTGTGGACGCAAATATAGTTAGAATTATCGTTATCTTTATAGTTATTGTGCTTGGTGTGAACAGGCCTTAACAGACAGGACCAATTTTCAACTAACCCTGTATTCATGGTTTCTGCTTAAATTAATGAATGCATGATTTGTATAATCATTAAACATTTCTGCCATATGGATATTTCTGTCACAGTTAGCTCTCTTAACAGTAATGTAGAAGCATTTATTTTCTGTAATACTGATTTGAAACAATACTCACAAATAAACATTAACTGAACTGAAAATGGTTCTTCTGTCCCTCCTCATCAAAAAATAACATACGGTGCTTCCCCGATTACTCTCTTTATAAAACGTGGGATGATGCTTCTGTCCTTCACAAATTTCACTTTGATTACAATGTATCTTCACAAAATGTCTGTCACTTTCATCATACTGAACCAGGGCCTAGCCAGCTGCAATTTTGGTTCATCGGTAGCATCACCAATCTAGGCCTTTTTATTTGTATTTTTTTAATTACTTAATTTCTGTATTAACTTTAAATGTCAATATGGCTCTTTAAACAAAACAAAACAAACAAACAAAAACACATACTGCACAAATAACTCCATCAAAGTTTAAAATTAAAAATTCATAGCAACACAGCTGTGGTAGTTGCAGACAATGAAATGTGCTATAAATGAGGCATTGCAGTAAATTTTGACTGCCATCACTTTGGCATCATCAGGGCATTTACAATGAGCAGCATGGACCAAATACCCAACAATGCTTTGTGTAACTGACAAAGTTTCACAGAATACAATCTTTATTATCTGGTATTTTTTTAAGTAATCTGTATCAACAATTTCTGTCCTGTTGTAAAGACAGCTGCATCATTATTTGTTGTGACCACTTCTCTTTACGCCAATTTACTGAAATATCTGAAGCTAAAAGGCCTATAGAGTGAAAAGCAGCATTAAGGTGTGCATTATTTTTCTAATAATTCAATGGGCCGGAATTATTCCGCTTATTCTAGGGTTGCCAAACCTAAAGACATCGATCTGCTGATATATTTTAAAGCATTTGTCCAGTTTTTTAAAACACTATATTTCATTTAATGCTGCCATCACAGTAGTAATGCTGGTAAATTTAAGTGTGTGAATGTGTGAGTGAGAGAGAGAAAGAGAGGGAGAGAGAGAGAGAGAGAGAGAGAGAGAGAGAGAGAGAGAGAGTGCGCATACATAATACATACATAATAAATAATGATTTAGATTTCTAGATAATAGACAGACAGACAGACAGATAGATAGATATAGATCTTTAGCTTAGGCCTCTCAATAACATTTTTGAGCTCTAAGTACATAACTGACCCTGTTCTTGTACAAATCTGAGATATCTTATTCATCTCAACCACACTGACCAAACTCAAAGGACCTCTGAGAATCCAGGATGTCTCTGAGCCGTGCTCCAGCAGACAGAAGCTCCTTTCTGAGCAGTCTCAGAGGAACTGACTCCAGGTCAGTGTAGCATACTGGAGAAGCATCATGCTCCATCAATCACATCCTGGCTTCCCATTTTGGACAGCTGACAGGGGAACTGCATGGCCATCTGTGATGTCACCGCGCATTCTGAGCGACGGGCAAAGCAGTTATGCACAGTCAAACACACACACACACACATATGCATACACACCGTTCCCTGTCCACAGATCCCTCTCTGCTGTCAGTCCTCATTGTGTCCGTTTACAGTTCCCTTGTTCAGAAAGCCGAAAAAGGAGTGTCTGGTTCACTGGCCACCGTCTGCTAGTGTGAGTGAATTGGTTGGGACATGGATAGCCTCATCGCTGGTCTGGAGTCAGTATGAGAATCTTCAGGCAGGGATGCCACATATAGCCCAGAGGATACACGTTGATCTCATGTTGATTCCCAACATGGTTTGATGTTTTACACAGTGTCCAACATGACAATTAGACACAGTTTGTACACTATTTTTAAAAGGTTTGGTGTCAGCAAGATCTTTTCATACATTTAACACACACACACACACACACACACGTAGTCGATTAAATTGAAGCATGAATTAAACCTCAAGCATGTGTGTCAGATATGTGTCACATTCAGCAGCAGCTCTTAAAGTAATAGCAGCCAAATAACCTAATAACCCAGCTGCTGTGATGTCTGTTAATCAAAGAACAAAAGAAAAAAGGGAAAAAAGAGGAAATCCATTACTTTTGTGGCTTTAAAGGAATAGTTCAACCAAAAATGAAAGCGATGCCATAAACTACTCATATAAATACTGTGTGTATATATATATATATAAAGTCACACATAAATACTAGTATGTAAATATAATTATTAATATAATCAGTATCCAATATTTGTGATGTTGGTGTTTATGAAGCATCAGTGTAAATATAATGACACTATCGGAACTAAAAAGAAGATTGAGTCTACTTTAAAGTACAGCTACAAAGTCAAACTAAAAAACTTAAAAGATATTTAAATGTGTAAATATTTTATCTATTTACTTACATCAGAGAACCGTGAACGTGTTACTAAATTATTGAAATATTACGGAAATATCAGGGAGTGCTTAAAAACACTGATTTATTGATTTGATTTCATTTTATTACTGAATTGTACCTAGCAGTGTACATGCTCTCTGTAGGTTTCCAGGTCTAGCCATTGTTATACTGATCATCCACTTTCTCTGCCTCTTTCTCAAGTAATGTCCTGTCCACTCTCTACTGTCTTTCTCAATAAAGAGTGGCAAAAGCCCCTATAAAGTCACTAAGAGAGAAAAACACATTAATCAACCAAATTGACCAGCATGTCTTTCTCGGCAGGTCCGCATCACACGTCTGCTCTCTCATCTCAGGCTGTCATCTGTAATATCCCCCCGGCACACTGGCCGACGCTGATATCCCCTCATCAGTCCAGCACAAATGGCTTGTGCATCACAGGCATGGCTCAGCCCGGTGCGGACAGCGTGCGGTGAGGAGAAATATGTTCACTCTCTCTCTTTGCTGTCCTCAGCAGCCATCTTATCAGATCAAACAGCTGAGAAACACAGCAATGACTCAGTGACCACTGTGTGTGTGTGTGTGTGTGTGTGTGCTCTATCTGCTTCCTGAGGCCTTAGACACCATATTGGTTACATTAGATATGGGAGTGCACCCATCCACACGCACACATACCTAAATATATAAATACAATGACCCCCCCCCCCCCCCCACACACACACACCTAGCAGAGTCAGATATGCCAATACCGCATGGATCAGCGGTGCCTTATCCTGCTTTGTCCACCAGCCGCTCGGCGTCAGATATCATATTACTGACTGACTCCAGAGACATGTGTGGGGTCAATGGATCAGAACCTGATCGATATGGGGAAAAGAGATACAGGAGGTTATATTAAAGTGGACAGAATTAAATTAAATTGGAAAATACAACTGAAAACCTCCATTTTATCTCAGTGACCTGTTTGTACCTGGAGTTCCTCTTTCCCTCTTTCCTTTTTCTCTCACATGCTTGACACAGCAGTTTCTGTGAACCCATCCACACATATTAAATAATACAAGTAAGTATATTTATTTATATTCTTTAATGGTAAACATGAATATGTAGCATACCTTTATTACTTTTTGGATGATGTGCCAAATACACTTGAAGATAATTATGTAACAGAATATGCACAACACGTTAAATAATTAAGTTATGTATTGATTTATAGATTTTTAAAAAAATGTCTTTACTCACAAAGGCTACATTTACTTGATCAAAAGTTTTTAGTGAATATTATAAAATATTAATATGATTTAAAGTAGCTAATAAATAATAATTAATTAATTGATTAATAATTGTAATAGTAAATACATGTATACTGTATCATTTTATTCCGCTTCAGAAAAATACTGTTCTTTCTAGCAGTCAACATTTAAAGTGGATCATAATAGTTCATCAAAGTTGTCCTAAGGCAAGAACATGTACTGTTTTAGTTTTAGGACAACTTTGATGAAAGATTTGGATACATTTCAAATGTGTAACGCTCGTGCTCGGGAATGAAGCGCAGAGTCACGGAGTTAGAGTCAAAAACAAACATGCTTTACTTTTCCAGGAGGTATTTACACACAAG
>JAUCMS010000001.1:7017252-7028607 GCA_032357445.1 Enteromius radiatus
GATTGGCTGTTTCTCAGTGTTGCTCATTTCAGTAGCACAGGTATATGCAAATGTGGTGAGCATAACTATTACGCCTCCAGACTGTTATCTGTGTTGTGTTAGAATTTGACCTTTTTTCAGTCGTTTTCAGAAGTAGGAAACGATGGTGTTTGAGACTCACAGTATGTTATGTCCATGTACTGAACTGTTCAATAATGCCAAGGTAAATTCAGTTTTCCATTCTATGGCACCTTTAAAACCGGAGCCTTTGCGGCTTTGACTTCCAACGTCACCACGCCATTGAATTGGGTGGTCTGCGTGCGAACTGAAGTGTGTAACCATTTACTATTGTGTTCAACACCCACTCTGAAATACCTGGTAGCATTCTCCATGCTTTCTTCAAACTGTGAGAGAGGCTTTAGAGTGGCAAGGACTGACGACTCGTTGCTGAGTGATGGGGGGGCCATGAGTTACGTGAGTGTGAATGATAGCGGGAAGAAGGAAAGAGCTCTTTTTGTGAAGTTGTTTGGTTTTTATTGCACAAACATGTGGAACAAATACAGAACAACATTCTTTGTCCACGCCGACCACAACTGGCAGGGAGGTGAGGGGAACGTGCAGAATGCAGCTTCTTTTTTCTGCTGGGCCATCGCTGAACTTCAGATTCCTCTTCCTTCGAAGATGCCGGGCATGTCACATCATGGACTTCAGGACTTCCGTGGGAGGTGACCAGTTCAGATTAAGCTCTTCCTTGGAAATTATGCAGAGCAGCTCCCGATCTATGTGACCAGCCTCATGAGTCTCGCTGTGCTAAAAATCTGAATGTTCCACGTGGCTCCCAATCCTCCGACTCTGATGCTGTGGTGAACATCACGCCATTGCTTTGGCTTGTTGCTTCGGGCGCACCAAAGGAGATGAAGTCACCCGTACAGAAGAAGAAGACGGTGGATGTGGGGAAGATGGGTCGCCGAGCACAAGGGCTATTTAAAGGACATGTCGCAACTTCGTCGGAACGCTGAAGAGGATATAATATATCCACTTTGGCGATGATTCAACGACGAAGGAGAGGCTTCTAAACAATTGAGGTGAAGGAGAAAGATTCGGAGGAAAATGGCACCAAGAGAGGCACTTTGAAAGGGAACCATTTATTTGTTTATTTACCGTATGTTTTAAATGTCTTTTTTAATTCCTCAACAATAACTTTTGTCTCAGTTGCTATGTATGTGAACACATTTTGGACATAATTAGAAAAGGTTAAAAAAAAACAAAAAAAAAACGCAGTTGTTAATTATCAAAATTGACAGCCATATGAAATAAATGGGAAATACCAATACTGTACTTCTTTTATAAACACTTATTTTTATTTGTCTATCATTATTCAAAATTATAGAAGTAACAGAAATATAGTTTTTATCCCTCAAAATACCGATTATATTTGGATACAATTAAGTAAATTTGATATAAAAGTAAAATGATTAATGGAACACAAATATAGTATAGTCTATAAATGACTAAACTATAATACAGTTTAGTAATTTCATACAACAAGAACTTAGCATTGTGATGACAGCTTTTTCACGTACCCTTTTCTTTATAAACTGTACAAATCCAGTTTGTCGGTCAGTGCAGTGATTGCTGGTAAGCCTTAGAAACATCAAAACACACAAGCCGATAAACATTCTGCTCACGCTTCATCACACCAACGTTGCCTCTTTAAATAAGGTCAGGAGTGAACTGGTTCATTAGTAGACTTTGACATATTAACCTTCTGAATGACCGACTGATTAGAGCACATATGAAACGGGGTCAAAGGTCAGCAAAAGTTTCGCTAATTACCCGTCCCGGTAAATGTAATCATCGATGCCATCTTGCATCATCTTTCTAGGTCTAACACTAAATGATCTTTAAGCAGGGAATAAACATAATAAGCTGATAGGAGAGAAGAGTCTATTAAAATGTCTGACCTCTGACTCATTTGGTGAGTCAGTGATTGAATAAGTGGGTATGTGAGTTATGAATAATTAAAGAATAGCTGCATTAATCAGCTGTCCATCACAGCCAATGAGTGATGCATTTAAAGAGGACAGTTGTGTTGCTAAAGATAGAAAGATAAGTCGCCATACGGCAACTGCTGTACTTATTTTTATAAGATCCCTACTGACAGACAAGCTCTCAAAATGAAGTCCAGAGACTAAGGGCTCAAGTACTCGGGGTCAGAAGATGGTCCATGAAACATATTTTAGAAAGTGTTTTTAGGGCATGTGGATTTAAAGTGTCAGATAAAAATATATAGTGCAATTTTGGACATTACTGAAGATTAAACTGATGGATATATAATCTGTAAAACTGTTTTTAAAAATAGGCATTTTTTTCGTGAAAATAAATATGAATTGAACTGATATCTAACTGCTTTAATAAGATAAATAAAATAAATTAAAATGTAAGAAATAGCATGTAATTTAAAACAATGACAATACAATAGTAAACTATTTAACTTTGGAATAGTCTTTTTAATTTATTCTCATTTCTATTCATACATAAAATACACTTTACATTGTAAAAAGGGAATCAAAATGTAACAAAAATCCATAAATGAACGAGAGCCTGGGAGCAATTATATTTTCATCACATGAAACTTAAACTGATCTTTCATATTTTACCAGAAACAAAGGCATATTTCAGAAATGACAATGCACTGCAAATCTATTACAACATTTCCAAGAAGAAGAAGAAGAGGAGGAGGAGGAAGAAGAAGAATTTAAAAAGGTAAAACACTGGCCTATTTCACGTCTAGACTTCATAAGATGACACTCTCTGCAATTATGGCTACTACATGAACAACGACTAAAAATAAAGCATAAAAGGATATAAATAAAGTGATAACAAAAGATATTTGAGTGATCTTGTGTGCCAAATGAGTTTTCTTCCTCCTCCTCCACTTCTTTCTAGCCTGGCAACTTCAAAACAGCTCTACTTGTCTCTAGCACAACACTCACATATTGCACTCTGTTACGAGTGCAGAGATATACAGGTCATAAAGGATGTCGTAGTTCATGACAGCACTGCTCTAAGTAGTTGTAATCTCGTGGGCATCTATTAAGTTTCCAATCAAAAAAGCACAAGAATTTCAGCCTCAACTGAGATCCTTTAGGCTTGACAATTCCTGTAATGATAAACAGTCGTGATTTTAAGACTGCAATTTGCAATGTTTATGTGAAATCAAGCCCTATTCAATGTATGTTTTTGGCTATACATATTGAAAGAGATGCCAAAATACTGGATAATTGGATGTGACACGGCGGATGTGATTTAGAAAGTATACAAATCTTTTCTTTTTCAGAGATTTATAAGATACTTATATACAAACATAATGCAGAATATGGAATGTGATCCTTTAATGCTCTCTTCTCTGCAACTATTAGAAAAATATGAATAAAACAGTACCATTTTCTTTACTCACTTTTTCTTTTTTTTTTCCAAACAGGACTTCTTAAATGCTGATTAAGCCATTTAGCGGCATATGCCTAAAGTATTGTTTTATTTGTCTGCCATTATTGCTTCTGGGCCTCGTCCTGCCTTTGAAGAGTGTTTATGTAAGAGAAAAAAAGAAAGAATGAAAGAAAAGGAAAATGTGCAGAGAAAAATATGCCTGTTTCTTCCTTTGAGGGTATAAATAAGCTTTGATTCACATAAAGGCTTTATCACATTTTCTTCCATTTACTAGAGCTTTGAAAACATAAATTACATCAAACTGTTGCATGCTAACAAGTTGTACGCTTCCATCCATACAAAACAGAATGTGTCTGAATAAAAAATGTTCTATTTCGGCGGTTTTCTATTGACATAAAAACACTTTTTTGCCATTCTTTTTTACCTTTTATACTGTCTCAAACGTAACATTAAATGAATAAAAACGTAGATGATGAACATAACAAGTGACAACAAGTGACAAATTTTTTTATATTTCTCTTTCAATTGCTTCAAAATTTGAGGACTGACAGTAATTTCAAGTTTGAATTTAAAGATAGCAGGCGTAATATTGCAAATTCGAAAGCTCTGAAGAATGTGATGTATAAAAACTTCACTATCAATGGCAAACAAGAAGCAGCTTAGTAAATCCAGCTCAATAAAACACAATATGATGGATTAACTCATGCATTAACTTAAGTAACTCTCTCAGCTGTCATATTCAACGTTCAAACCATGGTAGCAATGATGCAAACACATCACAATATTAAACTGTCTAAATCAGCTCCTTCTAGAATAATAATATCTATGATAGTTTGGAGGGGTATTTTTATATTTCTGTATTTTTGGCAAGTCTTATCTAAACACCTGCTACACAGCAAGACCATGCCCTTCAGGCGAAAGCATTGCAAGGTCTTGCATCACATGTGAAATCTGGGTGGCTTTGAAGTTGGGGGTGCCACTCCTTTCCTCGCCCAGCCTGAGCTCCTCGAAGAATCCAGGCTGAAAGCGGTCAGATACCATTAAAAAAAGGCCTCTTTAAGTAGAACATCTGAGAGCTCTTGTAAAAAGATGTAGTAGCTTCTTAAAACGTTTCTGAAGCGATTTGTAAGGCCTTATGGCATGGAGAAAGGCATTATGTTATGCTTGTAAGCCTTTTATGAAACATTATGCCGTTTTTTGGCGCAAATTTGTTCAAAAGGAGGCTAAAGCATAGCTCACGCAAAAAAATCATCTCAAATTCATCTCTTCTTTCCTGGAACACAAAAGAAGTTGATGCTTCTCTTTTCTATACAGCGGAAGTGAATGATGACAAGTGATGTCCATCTTGTGATGAAGTTATTGACTATATTAAGTGCAAAATGAAACAAGCAGACTTCAGTATTAATAGCAGGCCAAGAGATACTTGACTGTATCTTATCCCTTAAATGTCCATCTTGTTTGAACGTGTTCATTTGTCTAGGCTTATTATTTAATTATGCCAAGTAGCTGTGTAAAAAGCATGATAAACTTTATTTATTTTGCGATAACAACCCTTCGGAAGTAAATGATCCATTACTTAAATAGTCTAGGCTTATGCTGAATACTTTATTCTTGTATATACCTGCTGTATTAGGCAGTATGTAAAGCACTGAATCAAGTGCTACATGAAAATGTTTGAAACATACATGTATTTGATAAAATATAGCATCCTCCCCCAAATCTGTACCTGCAAAAAAAGTCAAACATACCTATTCATGCCAGACCAATAGTGACTGATTACAAGTAATCTGAATTACATAATCACAATACTTCCTTCAATTTTCCTCTCTGGAGTTTGCACTGTATATGTTCAGAAAGTGTTACATGTTGTATACCAATAAGGTACAAGATAGTTGTACTCAAATCAATTCAGATCAAAAGTAGTAGTAGTCAGATTACCTTATTTAAAATATATAACTATATAGATTATATTACTAACTACATTTTTCTTTGTTTAATAAGTATTCAGTAATGGTCATACTTGTAAGTAATCTATGCTCGTAACCAATCATGAATATGCACATACTGTATGTGATTTGATCTGTTCTTCCCACTTATAATATTTTCAACCTGGTCTCATAAAAATATGTACCTCTGTGCACTTTTTTTGTAATACCGTTTTTGCATACTGTACCGCAGTTTGATGTTTCAAAGAGAAACGTCCACTGAGTGTGGCTAAAACACAGGTTCCATGGTCAATTTTTATTACATCGATATACCTGTAGGTACATATTGTTGTGTTTTTATTATGTTGCTTTAGGTACTGTATGTATGGCAGCGGTTCAGGATTCAAATATCCGGGGACTGTTGCTAAAAGGTAATGTTCTATCATGTTGGAAATATGCCCTAAACCAAATCCAACCCAATAGTGTTAACAAATGCAAAACTTATATACATTGGCATTTGTTGATGCATTTTAACCCGTTTTATGTGGATTTTAACTGTTTAGTCAATCTGCATTTACACGGGGTTTGAACTCTTCGCCTTACTCCTTATCCAACCAAACAAACCTACCTTCCGTGAAAACCCATAGATACAGTATGAAGCTGGATGTGTGTGATGCTAACGTTCAAAAGCATCAGTAATATTAATACAACTGCATATTAATACTGTTTTGAAGTCATAACATTATATTCTTCAAGTAATTATGCGAAAATTAAGCTTTATTAACCAAAACACTGTAAAATTGTGTGAAAAGAAAATAAAAGGTTTTGAGCTTTCCTGCCTCTAGTGTTAATTTCGTTTGGAAACTGTAGTGATATGTACTTATTTGTACATGTTTCGTGTCTCGCTAAAAATGCACCCAGGTATGTTTATGCCATGAGACCAGGTAGAATATATTTTTGTTTGTTTCCTTGTATTTAAAAGAGCACTGTGAACATTCTTCTAAATATCCACTTTTATGGTCTGTCCAAAAAAACAAAAAACCTGTATTTTTAGTTTTGTGTGGACTATCCCTTTAAAACCCCCGACTGACAGCTTTACATCTGCCTACTTCGGGGGAAACTTTTCTCATTGTCGCCATCCCCTTCTCTTTTTCTCTCTCGGTCTGTCTCTGGGCTTGTGCACTTGCTTTTGGCAGGGTACGTTATCATGTGCAAATTCTGTCAGTCTCTGAAGAAGCGCGCTAATGCAGAGAGTTGGCACACAGGCATGCAGAACAGAGACTCATGCCCTTTCTCTCTCTCCATTTCTTTTCCATCTTTCCCTCTTCCATCCCTCACTAGCTCCATTAATCCAATCTTTCCCTACGCTCTTTAGCATTAACATTTTTCTCTTCCATGTTTTTCAAGCCGTGCTGTTTAAACAATTCACTCCTCTGACATTTGGATTAACTCAAACAAGAATTTATCGCCTCGCTCTCCCTGGAACAGAATCAGATGCACACTCTCTGCTAAATACAGACCATAAACACACTCGCACACAGACACACAATGCAGGTCGAGTCATTCAGCGTGCATGTATAACTCATCAGCTCACAGATACGCACAACTCTAGTTCCTGACTGAAACACACACACACTGGCTCACACAAATGCAGTTGACAGGCTCTCTGATGGAGATCGGGGTGTGTTGTCCTTGAGGCCGTTCTCTGGGTGAGTTAAACTGAAATGGGTCTTTAAAAGTAGCTGAGTAAGCAGAACACAGCCACACACACAGAAAGAGAGAGAGCAACACATAGCCAGTCAATATACAGTATATATATCAGTTCAATAAACCAGATAAAAATAAAAGTCTGCTTGCCCAAAACAAGGCCTCATCAGAATATCACACATTTTAATTGTAATTTATTCTACATATAGCATACCTTAGGTCTATTTAAACCAGCCTCTCCTGAGACTTAAATGCAATTTCTGTTTCAATTATTGGCTTATATAAAATATCCTTCAAAAGTTTGGGGTCAGTAAGATTTTTTAAAGGTTTTTGGAAAGTTTTTTAAACTTACAGAGGCTGCATTTATTTGAACATAAACACAGTAATTATTACAGTGATACTGCGAAACATGAATATAATTTTAAAACACAGGTTTCTATTTAAAATGTAATTAATCAATGTTTAAGCAGTCATTACTTTAGTCTTCAGTGTCACATGATCCTATAGAAATGATTCAAATATGATTTTAAACTGATTTGATTTATCAAAAATTAAGTTCTGCTATATTTACGGTAGGAAACTTACAAAACATCTTCATGGAGCATAATCTTTACTTTATATCCTAAAGATTTTTGGCATGAAAGAAAAATCAACAATTTTCCCCAATATATATATATTTGCCTATTGCTACAAATGCATGCTACTTAAGACTCCAGGGTCACATTTATTATATATTAATTTATGATGTTGAGATATTTTTCAATATTTTTGGTTTAAAATCACAACAATAACAATTATTTAAAGATTTGAACATTGCAGAATGTAGTAATAACTCCAATGCATTCCTGCTAAATAAAAGTAAAATAAATGAATAAATAAATAAAATGAAATCTTACCGACCCTAAACTTTAGAACAATATTTATACAGTAGTATCCATATTACACATGGCACTTAAAAATAGGGTATAAAACAGGATCTAGAACTCTTGTGCTACTTCCTAACAATAAACATTAAGTAAGCATGAATTTTATATAGCCATAATAACTATAATAAATAGGGCTGTATACGTATACTTTAGCAACTAAGCATAAACTTTATAATTTTTCCAACGCTGCTTGTTTATGAATAATATTTGCAGAATATAAAAAATCCAATAGAATTACATTGAAGGAGGGATCCTAAAAATATGAAAAAAATTATACAGTAGGTGGGCTCTTTGACTTATAAGCAATCGCCAAACTACACAGAACACTCTGTCAGTTACAGTGCAGCTTTTTGTTCACTATACAGATTTCAAGTGTTACCAGAATGTTAAAAAACTCCCAAATAAGATCACTATTTACTGACAGAAGGTCTATTACTGTAGACATCTTGTTCGTATCACATATTCTTTAACTCGCTGCAACAGTGAGCTCCATTTCTGCAGAAACAGTGGCATCTGCTAAGATCCAAATGTGATTGGACGAGAGCAGAAGCTGTCAGTGAACTGTCACAGGCACACATGAAGTCACTTATCTGCTGCATTTGTGTGGGGTTGAGTGTTTTTTTTTTTTTAACCTTCTGAAAGAAAGTGAAGAAGTGAGAGCTCGGATTTGTTTTAAATAGTGCAGAAACTGCACTCAGTCAGAAGTTAGCATTAGATAGCCAAGGGTTTAATGAATGTACATACTGCAACTTAGCTGTCAATCATTTGCCTTTTGATTGACAGGTGAAGAGTTCTTACAGCGATGTTAATGCACCATAGAGGAGCACTGTCAGATTGACACAGCGGAGTGTGAGACGTGGGTCACTATTCGTACAGTGTGTCAGGGCACAAGTTATGGTCTTGGAACTGTTTTTATAACTGGCATTTATCTAGACTGGGGAAAATCTGATCCCAGATCATAACTCCTACTCACATGACAGTTGTCATGCATAAGGAAACAATACTGATGAAGAATAAAAATCCTACTCATTCAATGCATCCACACAGCTAATACAGTACTATGGCCAAAGGCAGAAATATCATGTAAGAAAGCACTGTGCTGGTTTTAATTAATACTTAATTAGCAGAACGTTAATGAATTTACATGCACCATCACATTAACAACTTTAATGTGAAGTCAATTAACCTGAATTATCAACAGCTAAACGATTGAAAGGAACTACGCAAAGTTTTATTTGGAATTTTTTTTAAGGAATGTAGGAAATACTATAAGAACAATATAAGGAGTAATATTCATTATTAAAATAAATTAGCATTAGCATTAATAAGAAGTTGTATTTGTACAACTATATTAACAATATAATATAGTATATAATATAAAAGATTAGATTAAACAGTTAAATCAGTACAGCTTTATTAACAATATTTTAGGACTAATATAAATTAAATTAGTAAAAATAAATAATAAAATATGAAGTTGAATTTCTATAACTTCATTAAGATATTAAAATTGCAATATAATTAATGTAATACAAGGAATTTGCTTCCTTTTAGATGATGAAAATGTGCCATATGGATGTCATTGTCTCCATCAGCATTTCTGTTATCTGAAGCATTTATCAAAACTAAATAAATGAGGGAAAAGCATTATGATTCAGCCATGCTAAACGAGGGTGGGGTGTGGGGGGGGGGGGGGGCATAGTTTTGTTTGTGTCAATGAGGACTTAGAGTTGATAGCAGTACTGTGGGATCTGCCAAATCCATCTGTTCCTCTCATTTCAAAGAGGAAGCACTTAAAACATTACTGCGCATAAACACACTCGCATGCAGAGTATGGAGAGCAGACGTAGCACTCTCTGCTTGGAAAGGCACCAGGATGTTCGGAATTATTTCAGTTTGTTTGTTGAATCACATGTGGGAGCCTCTGCTGGGTTATGCATGATCCATACTGAGGTGCAAACAAATGTACAATGTAAAAATGTTTATATGAACTACATCATATCCAGCAACAATTTAAACAACTATTTTGGTTCAATTTACACAGATAAATAGTCTAAAACCTTTTTACGATGGTGCCATCACCAATAATTTGCTCATAAAACATAATTCCATCCATTTAAAATGGTGTCAGCAGATTTGAAAACTGACACAAATATCTACAACCATTGTCATTTTTGAATAACTATTGTAAATATTAGGGATGTCCCGATCGCGGGACATAAATATCTACATGTATAACTACAGAATTGTAAATATAGTTGTTGACCATGGTGATAATCTCATAATGGGCAGAATATTGGCAAATTAAACAAAAAAACAACAACAATAATTATAATAATTAATAATATTAATTAAAATTAATAAAAATGTATAATGCACAATATCAAATTGACTTTTAATTAAATAATGGGGTTTAGCTTTTATATTTACATATTTAAATGTATTTTAAACACAGTAAGGCTTTGAGCTATTTAGCTCAAAATAACATATAGATAACTGGTCATATTTCAAGAAGTGGTGGGGATATGACCAAAATCTCATACCACAATATGACTAATGTAATTTCACCGTAACAACATACATCACAGTATAGTTACTTTTGCTTAAATAACATCTTCATCTTCAAAATTCTATAATATGAAATGTCATTATTCTTGTCACCAGTGTCAATAACACAAACAAATAATAGTAGCGTAAAAAAAAGAAGAAAAAAACTCAAGCTCACTGAAGACTAGTAAACAGTCAACAATTAAATATGAATAAGAAACTAATTGCAAGCAAAAGGGCAAAAAAATACAGTATGATAAATAAATAAGAAATTCTACATACTGTCACAGATTTGCCAGGCTCTGCACGCAGCCAATCACAACGTTCCCTCTCTCTACCGAATTCTAATCACCGTCACCTGCATCTCATCACCACAGTATCACAGCCACTATAAAACCACACACCACTCCTCTTAGTTCTACGAACTATTGATATATTTCCCTGTACTTACCTTGTTCTCCTTCGTTCTAGTCTCCAAGTTACAGGAATCCTTCTGTGTTTGTGGTGTGTGGTTGTCTCCCCCGATCCAGAGTGTCTCCATCGTCTCAGAATGTCTCCTAGCTCCTTCGATCCTGTAAAGATAAAGATGGACTTGAATAACCAGTATTCAGCAATGGCAAACTATCCTGATCCCTGATACCTCACCTCTCATACTGTCCTCATCCTTAGCTGTGAAAATAATCCTGTCTGCTTCCATAAAACATACACTGTGTAAAGCAGTGGTTCTCAACCCTGGTCCTCGCACCCCCCTGCTCTGCATATTTTGCATGTCTCTCTTTGTTAACGCACCTGATTCTGATAATCAGCTCATTAGAAGAGAG
>JAUCMS010000001.1:7031999-7046424 GCA_032357445.1 Enteromius radiatus
AAATGGCAATAAAATGTTTCAAATTCATATTCATGTCCAGTTTTTTTTCTTATGTGGCAAGTAGCAGTATAATAAGCGGGATAATAGACGTGTAGCCGGTAGTTATCGCAAAATAAGCCCCTTCAGCGTGATACAAGACTGATCACACTGTCGGGGCTTATTTTGTGATAACTACCGGCTACACGTCTATTATGCCTTACGTATGAATATCTGCATCTATAATAGCCTTCAACAGATGATTTTGTTAACTACAAAAAACAAACAAAAAACAACTGTAAAATGTTGTCCCATATCTTCTGGAATTGAAATCTCTGAGGTTTATACAGCCAGAGGCTGTGCAAAATTGTGTTATCTTGGAAGACTTTTTACTGCAAGTGATAATACGTTCTAAGAATGCGGACGCATTAACATTTCTACAAGAACACATCTACGCATTAACCCAACGAGATCCATGATTTCAATCCCAATGGGAATCTGTGGCACTGTTTGAAAGTTGCAGAGTACCTTCCAAAAGTGTCATCCGAACAGCCTTGGGGCAAAAAGCTGAAAGCCCACCTCAACAGTCTGCAAAGCTATTACATACCTGCCCCCAAAAGACTTCACAGTTCACCGACTTCACAGTTCACCTAAAAATGAAAATTCTGTCATCATCGACCCTCATGTTGAGTGAAACCAGTACGATTTTTCACTTTTCTGTGGAAAAAGAAATCTTCACACTGCTATTTTCTATTCTGTGAAATCAACAAATGTGACCGGAGGCTGTCAAGCTCCAAAAAAGATGAAAAAAGACCATATAAAGGTATGATCAAGAAGTCCATATGAAGCCATACGATAGCTTGACAGGCTGAAATGTAATTTCAGAGAAACGAAGGCGCAATTATTTCCATATTTCCATAAAAAAAGAGATCAAAGAAACTGTATTTGATATAAAGGGGAGAATTTGATTAACTACACTAAAACCCATTGTATTTAAAGACAAAAGCAAACTATGGGAGATTCCTGAGTTTATTCACACCTGCAGTCAAAGCACAGAATAACTTCAGAATAATATATTTGTTAATTAGCACAAAAATCACCTCACAGTATGAAGTATGTAGAATAAAATATTGAAGGCACCACAAAAGATACTCCCTGCCTCCACAACATAATCTGAACATACTGGATTTGCTTATTCACGAGCGTGAACCATGATAATGGTTTGTCACTACAGGAGCCTGCCTTTTCACGGTTAGTTTTTAGCTCCTGATTGATCACCTGCTGCGAAAGCTCCTCTTTTCTGACCTTGTTGTAATATCCATGTTGTCTTAGGGTTGTTTTTGGCAATTTTTTGTGGAACAGGGCGCCAAAATCCCAGTAGCCCATTCTCTGGCATGGCTCTTGCCTCTGCAGAGAGGGAAAACATGTTATTTTACTCACCTAAATGCGATAGGGAGCTAATTTCACCGAGCTAGCCAAGCCATCAATTCAAATTAGCGCCGGGCTCTTGAGAAAGTGTGTATAACTGTGGAAGGAGAATGAGGAAAGCGTGTGTGTCATGGGAAATCCAAAAGAACCTCTACTGAAAGATTAACTAATCTATTGTCGTATTTGAATTGATTAGCCTTTGTGGAGGGTGATACCTTTGTGTACAAGTGTTCTTCTGAAAGTGTAAGGACACCAGGAAATAAAAATCATGAAGGAAGGTTAAAACCATACTGGTAAAACTCACCACCATGATACTAGTGTGCTGCTATGTGGTTGCTAAGGTGTTCTGGGTGATTTCTAAAGCTGGTAACTGGTACCTGATTCATTTTCTTTTCACAAAGTAACAATGAAGTTAATTAAGGATTAACAATGAGGAAATAGAAAGAGTGTATGAAATAAAATTCTGGGTTTTATATTTAATCATAAATTATGTTAGAAACCACACATGCATGCATTTATTTAAAAAAAATATATATATAAATATAAGGTGATAAATTATATGACTTTTTATTAAACTGTAAATGTATCAGTTAAAATATTTAGTTAATCGATGGATCGTGTGCATCAGTTAAAATATTTCAGTGTATCATTTAAAATATTTAGTTTATAGTTGTATATCTGTTATTAGGTATGTTTGGAATTATGTATATATATTTTTTGGGAGAGGTTTTTGTAACTTGATTATGTTGTATTATCAGATTTAGTGAAAACTGTCATTCATCAGTTAATTATGTATAAGGGGTACAGGCATAATAAACATTATACCTACCTTTTTCACTAATTATGTTTATTTATTTTATATTGTGAAAAGCTGTCTGTTGTCTGTGAAAAACCAAACCAAACCAAACCAATGGATAGAGGCCTAATGTATAGAGACTTGGACCTATAACCAGAAGGTTGTGGGTTTGAGTCCCAGGTCCGGCAGGGATTGTAGGTGGTGGGAGTGAATATCCAGTGCTCTCTCCACCTTTAATACAATGGAAGACCCTTGACAAGGCACCGATCCCCAACTGCTCACGTTGGATCGAATTCCAAGTATAGGTCACCATACCTGGCCACACGTCACTTCACTACTTCTTCGTCAGTTTTCTTTAACAATTAAAAAAATATAACTCTGTCAATACAACGTAACAACTAAGTAGAGTGAAATGAAGTATACTGTACACACCAAAGTTAAAGGGTAAAATAATTTTTTTTTTATAAATTACTCGCCGTCATGTCATTCCAAACCAAAGACCTTTGTTTCATTTTCAGATTAAAATGTAGTGAGGACACTGTTAAAATAGTCCATGTGACATCAGTGGTTCAACCTTAATTTTATGAAGTAATGATAATACTTTTTGTGTGCAAAGAAAAAAAAAGGTTAGTAATGACATGAGGGTGAATAACTAATGACAGAATTACAATTTTTGGGTGAACTATCCCTTAACAAATTTATGCTTGGACGTTTCTTCAAATTACCATGTTATTTATAACCACTAATATATTATCAACCCAACTTGCAATAAAAATGTGGGTGTTCTAAGAAATAACAATGTACAACAATGTAACAAATTAACAATGTTCTAAATGTATTCTCCAGTCTTTGATTCACACGTTACATCAACAACGCAAAATCCGTTAGCAATGGAGATGTGCATTTGCCCCGAACTGAACATGTCTTATAAAGTCTAAGCTTTGATAATTGCATTTTATCACAAGACCCTAGGCTAAGGTTTATTACACTTACATTTACATTTCTCTTTCTCACAAGACACTCTTTTATACAAATGCGGAGGAAGTGCTTACGTTACTGACAGTTATCAAAGAGACCAGACAAATGTTAAGCATCAAGTTATATCAAGGTGTTTGATTAAATGCTTAACGGAAATGCAAATATCTATCCAAAAAGGATGCAAGGTATTGCAAAATATTCATGGTCTGCTCATGCTTTTCTTTTAGCTTTTTTATGACTGTCATTTTACAGTTGTGTGTGAATTCTTCATACATATCTGAATATATGATTATGTTACACAGAAAGCATTCAAACAGAAACAAGACATCAAATACCAGATCAAAATGTTTGCGTCTATGAAATATTTTGTCCTAATGGACACGGCCATCTGCTGAATGTCAAACGTCAAGTGGCAAGGAGAATTTTCAGCGCTTCATAATTAAGTAAATCTTCATAATGGCCGTTAATCTACTGCACTAAGGTTTAGGGCTCAAAACGCAGGCTTACAACTGGTGTGGCTGTTTGTCATATTGAGTAAGGGTGAGGATCTAATCCACAGGAAGTGGTTAATACTTCAAAATGCTTATCTCAGGTCTTATCGCCATGTTGATCTGCAAATCCAGATGTAAGCAATTCAGCGTTTCGGCGGATGCTTTCGTGGCTATCACTTCATATATAAGCAATCGGGGAGGGGACAAGGCAAGAAACTGTGAGTCTAGGTCCATTAATCTGTGCCATCTGCCTTGTGTGCCATCTGAGTATTTGCATTTCAGAGAGCATCTACACACCCTCAGTGTGTGTGCTTGCGTGGTTTGATGAGTTTGTGTGTGTTGGTGTGCGAGTGAAATTATGAAGATTGACGTGACCACCGCTTGACATCAAACGAAGGAATAAATCACAGTTAAAGTTCTCAACAACACATTTACTAAATTATCTGAAAGAATGACTCTTCTTAAGTGAATTACAATTTGCTCCGCTCATTAAGTCTTGGCGCTTCACAATGAGTATTGTTAAGGGAGGTTAACCTGCTGTGCTGTGAGAGGTAAACATGTAAAATGCATTTTCCTGCTGCATTGAGAGTAATTATTCACTATTTCCATCTGTCTCTTCTCTCTTTTTTTTACTCCCATAAGAAACGCTGCTACTAGTCGCATAGTAAAACACCACTTTTCTGCTATAGGGTTCATACAAAGCAAAGTCTTTGTTCTATATAACTTCCTCCAAGGGCGGTACTACAAATGATACAAAACACAATGCTGCATTATAATGAACTACATGTCCTTTTTTTTCCATTTGTGACATTGTGATATTGGTGTAAAACTCTGTAACTTGCAATAGCTGATGTGGGTGTCTAACACAATACTGTAAGTAATTAGTTGCCTGTGAGCTTTAGATAAGGGGGAAAAAGCTGGTCTTTGATGTTGATTATGCGTTATCTTAGCATAAAAGTGACAGAATTAAACGCTGCTTGTTCTCAGACACGAAAAGAAAATATCTACAGTCTCGCGTACAATCTCCGCCTATTTCAGAGAGTTAAACGGCAACTTTTGATGCAGCAAGCAATCAATTTCTCTTACAGCCTTATCGGTCGCATTTGCGAAATGGTGCTTGTTTTGTGTAGTGCTAGGGGTTGACATGCAACAAAAACACTTATGGGGAAGCTGTTTTTTCCTCACATAAATGCAGAAACAAATACTGTACATATCGAATAAAAAGGAATGAGTGGGATAACATGGCTGACAAGCATGAAAAGCCATGCAGAAACATAAAAATGACATGAGAAGGGAAGCTGGTTGACTTACTGTAATAAATAAACGATAAGGGTACCGACAAAGATCTATATTTAAAGCAAAAATAAAGGGTTAATGGAAAGGCTCAGGTGGACAATATCAGAACAACAATAGCTATAGAATAAAACACAAGATGGATTTTATTGAGCACTGCACTATGTTCAGAGGAAATCTATCTGGATGCCTCTGCAGATGCATTTTATTTTCAATGACAACTTCATTTCTGTTTTTTAAAGTTTATCTTACTCTATAACTCCCATACACACAAGTATTGCCATCTATCTATGCATATCTATCATAATTTCCCCTTTGGCAGTGCTCAAAGTGGAAAAAAATACAAAGCTGTGAAAAATGAAGTACACCATGAAAATAAGTTTTCACCATACTGTATGTCAGCATTTCCTTACTGGAACGTATAATAATAAAGTTAAATTAACAAATAACTATGAGAATTTGACACCAAAAATCCTATACTAATTATTTTGTGTTCTGCAGAAGATTTAGTAACTGGGATTGTCCTCTATTGGCTGAAATAATTCATATATATTAGTAATACATAAATCATCTACACATACACATTATTAAAAAACATGCAAATATTTTGAAAAAATAAGCTGTATGTGTGTGTCTTAATATATACAGTACATAATTAATATACACAGTGCACACATATGTTATATACTGTAAATAAAATCCTTTATTTTGGATGCGACTGATCATGAATTATCATTTGATAGCACTAATACACACACATATATACTGTGTGTATATATATATATATATATATATATAGATAGATAGATGGCATTTTTTAGATTAGATTTTAAGTCCCAGCTGTTGAATGTGGTCTCATATGTTGCTATAATATGCACCAGGTTCTGAGTGTCCCACTTCGAGCAATGCCCTCGGGGATCAATAAAGGGCATCCTTCCATCTAACTATTTATCTAAATCAGTGAATCATGGATACGGCCATTAAAACATGATACAAATCTGCAATCCGATATCTTATTTAAAGCCACAACCCTGATCCTTGACCAGATCAAAGACCATATTCCTACAAAACCCTACATTGTGACAGACCAGCCTATAAAGATCAGCAGATTATTGCTAGAGATGCTAAGATAGTGGCGGCTGGATGCTGCGGTGGATTATTGAGTGGATTAAATGAATCTGGGAGATTAAGACTAAGATGCTGTAAGTATGTGTGTCTCTATGTCAGAGGCACTGTGTCTCTCCCATAATCCTCATGTTAAAGAGATGCTAGCTGGGTTTAATGTGGGTCTAGTGTGCTTTAACACGAGCTCATTTACCAGCACTGCAGCTAACGGACAAGATTAAATACAGCCACACTGTGGTACTATAAGATTCAGATGATTTTTTTATTTTATTTTATTTTTTACTTGAATGCTAGCATTAAGTATCTGTTTGATCTGGTTGAGGTATTAAGGTCAAAGAGAAGTAAATAATCTTACAGGTTAACTGACTAGATCAATCAAACTCCACATCAATCATACTCAAATAGCAAATAGCTAAATATTTCATTGTACCTCCTACATTCAAATGAAAAGAAAAAATGTAAATGTTTTACAAATATAATTCAATTTAATGAAGATTATTAAAACGCAAAGGCATTGAAATAAAGCATGCTGAAAGATGAATATGGTAATATACAGATGATATTGTGAACCAGGCTTAGAAAAGTTATCAGGCAACCAAATGGCAGATTGTATCCTGATCTTTGCGAGTACAGTGTTAATCTAAATGTCAAATGAACCCATGTATCATATAGCCCACCCTGCTATAAAAACCCAGCATATGCCATGTTTTGAAGCTGGAATGATGGTTTAAGCTGGTCCTTTATCAGCACACGACCAGGATAAACCAGCAAAAACAAGCAAAGGACCAGCTTAAATCAGCACCCCAGCTTCTAAACATACCTAACCAGCATATGCTGGTTTTCTTTTCATATTTTAACATGATTAACATATCACGTTTTATCATGTTTAATTACTAGTATATTGTTAGCACGATTAGCACACTGCTAACATGTTTTAGCATGGTAAACATGTTGCTAGCATGTTTTAAGAATGATTAACATGTTGCTAATGTTTTTCTTTATATAATTAGCACGTTTTCTGCATGTTTTAGTGTGGTTCCCTGTTGAAGAAAAAAAAATAGCATATGATGGTTAGGTTTGTTTTGAAGCTGGGATGCTGTTTTGACTTGTTTTAAGGTGGTCATGTGCTGGTCAAAAACCAGCAAGTTACCAGCAAAGGACCAGCATCCCAGCTTTGAAACATACTGTACCTAACCAGCATATGCAGTGTTTTTTTTTTTTTTTTTCAACAGGGTTAGTAGGATTAACACATTGCTTACCTCTTTTAGTATTTTGTTAGCATTTGCTCTAGTAGACTGGACAGTCATTAAGGTTTGTTAGTGATTAAAACACCCTGTAAGTCTTACTATACAAAACTTTCAACGAGTTTATGGGTGTCTGTGGTTTTGATCTGTATAAGTTAAGATATAGCAACTGACTTAAGAAAAGTCTGTAGCAGGAAATGAGCCTTAATTTTGGCTCAGAAGACAAGGAAGAAAAAGAAGAATCTTAAATAGAAGATCAGAAAATTGGCTCTTTCAAGCCATCTTAATTAGACTGGGTAACAGGTGTGTCAGTCACTTTTTCAGGCAGGTTTTCCATCTGTGCTTTGGGATAAGACATCCGACAAGTTCCTGTAACCCATCACTTGCCTATCTATAGCAATCACAAAGCAATATGTATTTCCAGTTTCATTAAAGAAATATTTAACTCATGTTACAGATGGATTCTTTTTTTTTTGTGCACAGGTCCTTTATAATAGTTTGTCAGGCTGTTCCCTGTCATCAGGTAAAATAAAATTGAAAATATCCTTTTTAATCTAAAAATGTAAGATATATGCAGTGGTGAAAATACTGGTGGAATTTGATAGAATCCCACTATAGATGGGATTAGAAAGTGACAGCCTGTATCTTAAGAGGTGTGCCATACATCTTCTGATGTCATTGACAAAGTGATCTCATGGCTGTCATTATCCTCAAGAGACCAACCTCTACGAAAAAAGAATCACGGCGTAGAGAGCAGCCGTGGCATGGTCAACCATCTGTCAAGAAGCAGGATTACTGATGTGTTCTGTGAATGATGAGAAAAAACTAAGAGGAGAAACCTCGCTTTAATGGAAACAGCATTCATTTTAAAGTTATTAGTAATGATGGAGCAGGGATAGAGGACACTGATTTTGAACAATGAGAATATCAATACTGTGAGAAGTCAATACGGATTACTGCCACTCTGTCTGGTCACACTTTCAGGCTTTGAAAAAGGAGAGAAAGAAAAAGAAAACGTAATAATTAATGGACAAATTAAACTAGCCTATTTTATACACAATCTCTTCAAACTCCTATAGATACAAACAAACAATAAAGAATGCATGAATGAATGAATGACAAATTAGTTTGAAAGAGTAAAACTGGTAAAAGGGAATGGACTAATTACAAAGTAAACTAATTCTACATTCAAAACAATGTGTTCGTAATATGTCTTCGTAATTTGGAGTCTTTTGAAGGTATCCCCCATTTTGGGTTAACTCTGTCTTTATGCTGATGAATTAATACTGTTCGTACTCTATCCATTTTATTCTTGAAGTTCTGCAAAAGTCTGGTCACCTGTTGGGTTATACAATTAAATAACAAAAAAGTGAACTACGTATACCCTGTAAAGCCTGCAGCTGGAGAACTTTCATTCTCCCAATTTCCCTTCAAATTATCCTTAGTGAGTTTCAAATATTTAGTGATATTCTATAATATGCTATATGGTCAATTATTTAGGGGAATTATTATTTTCCTTTGGGGAAATAAACCACCATGACTTAAATCTATTCTTTAACTTCCTTCATCAAAAGATGTTCCAAATTTCCAGCACTATTTCTGGGCATGTAACCCTCACATTAACCACCCTGGGTTCATATTGAAATTTCATCAACTAAATATGATTTACAGTACGTTCTGTTATCACTAGTCAGCTTTTATTAGTAATCAGCAAAATGACTTCAAATCCAGTTGTTTCAAATTCACTTCACTCAATTTAGGAAGTGTTTTGGACAACATAGAACATACATATGCCTATTTTGAAAAATCATGATTTCTCACCATCTTGTTTGGACCCTACACTTCGCATATGGGCATGTAATGGTATACATTCAGTTAAGGATTTGTATGAAGAGCATGTACTCACTTCCTTTTCTTCTCTATCAGCCATCTACCCAATAGTCACCTATTTAGTTTTTCTCGGATGAGACATTTCACGCAGAAACTTTTCCCTCACTTCCCAAATCGTCCTCCAGATTATGCATTAGACAGTTTTTTTGAGCTAAAACCAAATGATAAGCATCTTATCTCAGTCATTTATAACGTAATTAATATTTTGACACCTTTTAAAGAGATTTGGGAAAAAGACCTTTCTTATTTCAGATGAACAGTGGTCATGCACCTTATCTCAAGTGCACTTTTCATCAATTTGTGCTAGGCATGGTCTGATACAATGCAAAGTACTTTACAGAGCTCACCTGACGTATACACAAATTATAAAAAAAAAAAATTCCCAGACAAGAATGCTGCTTGTAACCATTGTAAACAAGCTCCAGCAGATCATGTGCACATGTTCTGGTCATGACCTCAATTAGTAACCTTTTGGTCCAATGTGTTTGACACACTGAGAAAAGCACTTAATGTTGAACTGTGTCCCAATCCTTTGACAGCTGTTTTTGATGTTTTACCACACAACACTTTAGTTCCATTGCTCAAGTGGTTGCTTTTACTACTTTGTCAGCTAGAAGGAACATTCTACTTGCATGGAGATGCGCAACTTCCCCTATTCACAATAGATGGATACATATATTTTATATAGATACATTTTTTTTTTTCATTAAATTGGAGAATTTAAGGTTTATGCTTCAAGGTTCCATTATAATTTTCAGTAGCACCTAGGATCCCTTTTTGAATTTCATTAAAGACTTGCTTTGTCCCTTTGAAACAGATTCCGATAATAAGAAATGTCTTCCTTAGCAGAGCTCTGAGAAAATATTATAGATCCATGTGTGGATTTTTTTTCCCCTTTCTTTTGTTCTGTTCTGTTTTGCTTCTGTAATGTTTCGCTTGGGAAGGGGATTTGTTGTATGTTGATCAGTTCGATGTAAAAGTATTTCATGCCGTCTTGACAAAATGGCGATAAAACAAGAACAAACAAGCAAAAAAAAAAACGTATGCACACTTATGCAGTAGGATAAACTTTTTATCCGATTAGAAAAAAATACAGTACGCATAAGCTACAATGGAAATGCATTTAACAAATGAATTCCACTTAAGATGCATAGGAATTGGTTGATAATTAATAAAAAAAAAATCAATGAATAAATAAATTTAATGACTCAATATTTAATGATTCAGTGTTTTTATGCTAATAATTCAATGACTCACTTATAAAGAAAGTCACTTGTCGCCCCCTACTGGAGTAATGATGTAAGCCGTAACCTCCAACTTCCATCTTTCTGCATCTTCTAGAACTATATCTGCTTACAAACCAGTATACAGATGATTTAGACCGTAGATGGAACAAAAACAAACAGAAGAATTGTACTTGAGGGAAAAATAAACTATTAAACTATTAGTCATTCTGTTAAACACTGTTCTGAAGTCTGTCTTCATTTGCTGTATCCTGTTTCTTTCTCTCCCCTCAGGTAGAGTCCATGTGACCATTTCATGACGTTCTACCCTTCATTCTTTATTTCCATCAGTCACTCAGTTATGCCACCCAGCACCCCTCCAGCTGTGACTGTCAATCCCAAAAATGTCAAGGGGAAAAATGGTCTGACCTTGTGTTTCTTCAAGATCCAAAACATCAATCTGTTTGCAGTGAACACACTACATAAACATTAATCATCATTACACTCAAGTAACCTTAGATGTGTGTGTGTGAGAAAGAAAGACAGAGAGAAATAGAGATGAACACAAAGGAGGTGAAATGGAACATGAAGTGCTGTCTTAGTGTATATATGTTTGTGGTGACTATGCTGCCACTATTTGAGGATAAGAGTGAAATTTAAAGCATATTGTTTGTATTCATCAGAGCAGATTTGTCCAAGATTACATTAGTTTTTGTTCATCTTTTTGTATATTTACTTAATTTACTTTACCCTGGTGGAGAAAAAAGGTAGGTAAGGTGCTGATCTGTTCATGTATCATACAGTTGCATGATGCGTTGTTGACATTACACGGATCAGACAATACTTGTCATTTCATAACTGAATTTAAAAGAGAGCAATTGAGAGCAAATTAAAAATGACAGAGGCACGAGTATCCACCCTTGTGGGACTCCAGAAGAGGGGGTGTGTTGTAACTGACCAAGCAAGATCTCCTCTAGGTAGGACACAAACTATAGACATGTACATAGTACAGAGGTAACCATTAATTCCAGTTTCATTTTCAGTGGGACGATAATCTTGCTATTTGTCATGCATTCATCTTTTCAAACTTATTTAGTGTCATTAGTGTCAACTAAATTAGCTCCTACTTCAGAGCAGAGTCTAAAAAAAACTACCAGGAACTATCAGTAACGTAAGTGTATGCTCATTGGCTAAACATGTACGAAACCGCCATGATTTAAAACACAGTTTTAAACATACACTGTGTAGACATTGTAGCTTATTTCTTTTATAAGCAGCCTTTACCTGAAGACCTCATCTACTGTGTTCTTCTTTTGTTACCCGTGTTGAACGCCACGTTCAAGTGACATCACTGTCGACCGGCTTACGTCACTTCTTCCACTGTCGGCGCAAATGCAACCCTTCAAATGGTGCTGGGAAATAGTACTATACAGTAGTACTGTACTTTTAGTTCTGGAACTAAAGCGGTGCGAAAGACCATACTGTCTTGCCTCAATATTGTACTGAAAAATAATAAATGTATATGTTTTATGGAATACAACGTTAACTATACATCCAGAATGTTTGCCATCACATCATATCACACAACTTTCTTTCTTTTGTAGAACATAAAGATTTTAAACAATATTGTCATTTTTTTGGCACACTATACCTTTAAGAGTCAGAACAAGTGACAGGCTTTTCCCAACGTTGGCTGAATCGACATTAAATCTGAATCAAGACAAGAAACGATAGATGCGATCACCGTCACATTTTAATTTAATTATCATCAGAGTTTCAAAACGCTTTAGTAAGCAAGATAATATTCTTTTGTTCCGGTTAATTAAAATGGAAGTAAATGCAAAATTGGCTAAATCTTTAATAGGTTCATCAAAGATGAACAGATCTGTGACAGGGTGAACTTCACCTGACTTACAGGCTCTGACATTCAGCTTCAGTCTTCAGTGTCTAGCCTTTTGCATATACTGTCCTAATTGGGCCTTCATGCACCTGGGAAATGATTATATTGAATGTTGATGATTGGTTTTACAAAGCTGTTATCTGACTGCTTCTCACAAACTAACAGCGCCTAATGATTTCATTTTCCCAAAGTGTGTAAGAAAGAATACGAAAACTTTTGCCCACCTGATTCTAGAGCCTCTAATTGTTTTATTTTTCATCTCAATAGCTGATTCTTCTTTTCTTCAGTCAAATGCAAAACAGAGCTGCCAAGACAGAAAATTACAAATAAATGAATGTCTTCTTAATTACTAGTATAAGAGGCATCAGAAAGACTCTTAACATTTAAAGAGTAACATTTTGGCAGCTGACACATTGCAAATTGACAGTTTGAAAGTGTTGCATCTAATGAAACGATGTGGGATTATTAGAGATTTTATGAGCTCAAATGGTTCATTGTGTAAAAATAAAGTAGTGTTAAACTGTCAACCTCATTTAGAAAATCATATTAAGAAAAGAGTCAAAAGTGACAATACTGTACACACATCTAGAAAACACAAAGTCTCTGCACTCACCGTAACTATAGTCTATCATACAGCTGGCCTATATAAATAAATAAATAAAAGTCTGCAGGCAAGAGAAAGAAATGAGAAATAGAGACCAACAATGGACATAGTGGGGATTGAGTGTTATAAATGGTGAGGAGGAGAAGCGAGAGAGGGAAAAGTAACAAACTCAAGAGAAGAAGAAAGAGAAAGTGAGAGAGGCCAGGGAGCAGTTCATTAGTGGTCTGGTCGAGTGTTCTCAGAGAGCCATATGAGACGATCTGAGGGTGAGAAAGAAAAAGCCTTCTGACAGAAATGTCAAACGACTTCAGTCCTCAAATGAAAACCACTAACTCAAAAGGCTTCACAATCAAATGCCACATTGACCTGAAATCTCAGGAAATATATGCAGATATTCAAATATTGCTGCAGCCCGTTAAATAAAAGAACTGTGGTGGGACCATGATTTAGTAATGGAATCAGATTACCAGATTCATATAGCATGGCAAGTCAATGTTTTCATTTTAAATATATATATATATTTTATTTTTACTCGTTCTTAAGACATCTAATGAAGGGTAAAAATGAACATATGTCTCAATTTAAATCCTCCAACAACATCCCAGCTCAAATAAAAATTATAAAACAAAAATGTATACATAAAAAAACCATTTATATCACCAAAGAATTATCTTCATTTTTCCAATTAGGAATCAATCGGCACCAACATCAGGAGAAAACAGTATCCCTTTGATGTGATATAAAAAAAAAAAGTTTCTTGGTCTTATTAAAAGGAAGCCAATAAAAATGTTAAAATATTTATAAATACATTTGCTATGCATGAGAAATGATTAACAGCGAATATTAAAATGTATTATTGCCTAAAAGAATGTAAAATAAAAGTCAATACATTGAATTTAGGTATCACGCCTTTATAAAGTATGACAAAGTAATTTGCTAAACATTACATTTAATAGTGTTTTTGAAAAATATCTTTAAGTCAGCATTAGATGACAATCTAAATATAAACAGAGGAAATGAGTATGTACAATTAAATAAAAAAAATCAGACATTGACTGAAGATCAATATGACAGGGATATTTTATGCACCCTCTAAATAATAGAATGGCATCTCCATGTTCAAGTGCTCAATAAACCTGGATTCTGTTTTCTGTTTTTTGTTTTTTTTTTTAAAACCAAGGCCATAACTTACATTCATGAGGCCTGGGGAACTGTACAAATATTGACACACCAAAGAAGTCTCATTAAAGCATTAAAATCTACAGAGATTTTGATGCAGCATTCTGAAAGTATTTTGTTATCTTCCCTTCAATTTTTCTTCAGTTGAAATTTTGAACACAGAAAAAAAATGCATTCCAGTAGCAACATTATTCTTTAAAACATGAAAACTGATTTTACAGTGACAAATGAATATGGATGTGGTTATACTCAGGGACAAAAAAAAAAGGGGGGGGGGGGGGGGGGGGGGTCTTTGTTT
>JAUCMS010000001.1:7065915-7079590 GCA_032357445.1 Enteromius radiatus
ACAGACTACAGCGGAAGTTATTTTACACAACTATACGAAGCTTCCGGCTTTCGAACGCGGAGCGTGAAAAAGGTCCAGTGCTACAGTATAACAAGTCTCAGGTTAGCTTAATGCAGTACACATAGCACAGAATTTTTTAATTATATAATAAATGAAAACAGACAAAATAGAAAAAGTACAGAGCAAGGTAGTGTTAGAATAGAATTAGAATAAAGATCCGACCCTAATCAAACACACCTGAACGAGCCAATTAAGGTCTGAACTGTTACTTGGAAGCTACAGACAGGTGAGTTTTAATTAGAGTAGGAGCTGAACTCTGCAGGGCTGCGGCTCTCCAGGACCAATGTTCCCCACCCCTGAGTTAAAAGGTCAAATATGTATATGATTCATTCTATAATTGTGGGTACATTTGGTGTCCCCATCTGTCCCTGTCAACTCTGTTACCTATGTAGATTTACAATGGAGACAATAGTTTTGTTTTTTCCAAAAACCTCATTTGCTGTCATAAATCCTAGGAAAACATGACACTAATGAAAACATGATTAAAAGAGCTTTAAATAACCCAATGTGAGATCAGTAATGAATTCTGTTTTCCTTTTGATATTGTGGTAACAGAGTTCACCTTTTTAAAAATAACTCTTGGTGTAAGATTAAAGATTTTAGATTAAAATATTTTCTCAGACAGAGCACAGATACTTTTCAGTTCTTCAGATCTTATCAGTGAGTGAAAGTGACATAATTTCCTGTAACTTCCAGAATTGAGAGAGCTAATTCCATCAATTTAAAAGGAAAATATGGTGTGGTAACAGAGTTGACAAGATTTGGGGACACACTTTTTCTAAGAAAACTGTTTGCCAAAAGAAAAGTACCATAAAATATTTTGATTGTACATGATCACAATATATATATATATATATATATATATAGAATATATATATAAAGAAAAACTTTTATTTTGGATGCGATTAATCGCGATTAATCGTTTGACAGCTCTAATATATATATATATATATACATACACACACACAGGCAAAATGTTCCCCATAACTATGTGTGTGTGTATATCACATGTCTGTATCTACACTGTTTAGAGTACATTGTGAGCAGAAGAACAGCAAAAAATTGTCCCTGCACATATACACACACATATTATGCAAACAAATGATTGTGATTGTGTGATTCTTTGTAATCTTTTATCAACTAATATTTACTAATACTAATATCTAACATTAACAATATATATGGATGCATAAAACACCAGGAGAACTTCCACACAGAATGTGTTCTTTCTTGCATTTATCGCATTGATAAGTAATAGCACTTACAACATGCTCTTATGAATTAAAATGAATAATAACAAAAAGTAGCATGAATGAATGAATTAATGAATTGGCGAGCTGTACCTTTGGTCAATATTGATAATCTAGTATAATATTAGTTTATTAAATGAATAAATGCATGCATACATACACATACAAATATAATAAAGGTGCTGTTTCATGTATGGTGAGATTTTCCTGGAATAACCTTCCAATCAACCAATCAGATTTTAGGGATAATTTTTTAGGAAATATCTGTTTTAGGCTTATGATCAGGGTTAGGTGCCTCTATACCCTTGTTAATCAGCCTCATTTCCCACTGATTTTAGGAATACATTTTGGGTAGGGTTAGGTTTAAGTGTAGGGAATGGGATAAGTCTATGTACACAAAAAAATGTCCATGATCCAGGATCATGTCTCACTTGGTAAAATCACGGCGACCATTCATGAAGTAATAGATCATGTAAAAGAAAGCAGAATACATATATAAATAAAAAAGCTGACAATATCAGTTGCCAAAGACAACATACAAATATGCAACTCAAAAACATTAAAGATTACTAGCAGACATGAATTTAAGGGGGTGAAATTTTGATTTCATGGTTACTTTACCTTTGAAAACAATCAAAAATTCTGTTGTGCTCTAAGATATCTTGTTTACATGCTACTCACTGCCAAAGCAATCTTGAACATCTTTCAAAGATTCAGACTTCATTTAATTAGCATATTAGCATAATATAAGCTAAACACTGAATTAATTCAAGACAAACAGCATGGATTTATTAGCATTCTCTTATTGGTAATCGAACAACATTACTATCAACCAAGCAGATTTTAAGGATGTATAAGTCTGGGGTTAGGGCTTCAACAAGATTTAATCAACAAACATAACTCTGCATCAGTAATATCCAATATTGCCTATGGTAAGAACTATGCTTTTTTTGAACAGGAACGTTGATTCTGAAACACTTTCTACCTGGCAAAACTGTCACTGTCACTTTCTAAATCCCCAGTCGGGATATTCAGCGGTGCTGCTAAGATATTGTCACAGATATGTGATCATGTACTCTTAGCACTAGTCATCTTTCAGCAGGCCACTCTGCTGTACTCCTGCTCGCATTACTTCACACTAGGGCTTTAATGAAACAGTTTGCTTGAAGCATGTGTGTGTTGGTGAGGAGTCTGTAATGATGTATTTTTGCCCTGAGTGTGTGTTTGATTGACAGATGGGTGTTTGGCCCAAAAACAAGCTCCAGTAATTAGCCTGGCACAAGAGCATCTGGTCCTGGCGTACACCTGCTCCTATTGTACAGTGAGTATCTGTGTATGTGGGCCATATTGTTATTCAAATCATACTGGCTAATAACGTTATGCTCCTAGCTCACTTAATTAATTGTTGTAATGTACCTGTGCTTCATAACAATAATTCGCAACAGAGATGGGCCAAACAAATTGGATGTTCTCATATAGGGCTAGTGCCTCATTGTTTTAAGGACCTAAACACAAACACACATGTAAAACACTTTGTATGTAGGTACTTCAACTGTTAAACAGGTTTAGAAAGAATAAGAATAATTTTACCTTTAGTTTTCTTATCTTTCATTATTCATTCTTACTATTACTGCAAACTGCTATTTTTATTAATGTTATTAATATTAACAAGCAATACTAAAGAGATAAGAATACTGAAAATAAATGTATTCACTTTTTTATTTTAACAACAACAACAACAACAATAATAATAATGTTATCACTAATAACAATGTTAATATTAAGGAGCAATACTAAATATAGATAACAAAATTTAAGATAAATGTCTTAATTTCATTATTATTATTATTATTGTTGTTGTTGGTGGTGGTATTATTTTTATTATTATTAAAATTTTTAATATTAAGGAACAATATTACATAGATAATAAAACTGAAGATAAATATCATTATTATTATTATTAGTAGTAGTAGTAATGTCATTATAAATAACAATATTATTATTAAGGAGCAATCCTAAAGAAAAAAAAAGAAAACTGAAGAAAAATGCCATCATTTTAATTATTATTATTATGTTATTAAAAACAATATTAAGTAGCAATACTACATAGATAAGACTACTAATACTACTATTATTTAAAACAAGAATAATATTTAATATTTATCTTAATGTAAATTTACTTGAGTTTATTATTTTTTAATTCATATTCATCATCACTAAAAAAACAACAGCAGACAAAAGAATTGGCACAAAAGCACATTAACTATCACGATATCCAGCACTTCCCATTTTCCTCCGTTACAATAACAACCCAACCCATGCTGTGGAAACACACACATTGAGAATACTGGAGCATGAAAACACATATCAGCATGAGTTAACCTGGAGGCATGTTTTTACCCAGGTGCGGTCTACTTAACCTGCCTTATTTAATTGTGCTATAAACGAGATTGTGAATGTTAAATATTGACAAGCTCAAACAAATGGCCACTAACCGCTCAAAGCTGTCTCTTTAAAACAAAAAAGCTAAAGAGCTTTTGACGTTTGTTGAATGCGGATTAAGAATAATGCTCTGCTGTATCATTACATTATTAAGCTGCTGTGTATCAGACAAGTTTTTTTTTACAAATATTTGTATGCGATGGCATACATGGGTACACTGTGACATGTTCATTGCAATACTGTCCAACAGACAAAATATAGTAGGATGAGAAAACAGAATGCTCATTTTTGTCTATTTGTCAGCGGCCTAGAATCTGGTGTCAGTTTGGTCTGACTAAGTTGAGTCCATCTAGGATTATGGCTACCTGGCCTCTTGGCATAAACTTTTTAGCGAGACACAAAATGTGTACATATAAGTACATATCACTGCAGTTTCCAAAGGAAATGAACACTAGAGGCCGTAAAACACATATTATTCCGCTTCACACAAATGTATATTTAATATAATTAATATAGTTTTTTTTTTTTTTTTCTCGCACAATTACTTGAAGAATATCTTGTTATAACTTCAAGAAGAACTTCACGAATCCTGTGTAAGTACGTTTCGAAAAAACTGTTCAAATCTGTGTAAAAGGAAGCTGAAATGGCACGGTTGCATGAACAAATGCGTTTTAGCACCACTCAGTGGATATTTCTCTTTGAAACTGCAGCAAAACGTGCCGTAAGGTACATAAAAATGCTGTTCCACAACAACTACATAGAGGTACATACTTTTATAAGACCAGGTTGTATTACGGATATCCATTAAAAAGGTAAAATCCATTCAAAAATTATAACTAAATAACATTTGTGCACTGTTTAGACTAGCAAATGACTAGTCATGTAAGGGTATGCTAAATTATGTTCATACAATCCTTTAACAACCTCACAACTTAAAAGTTTGCAAATTATTACTAAAAATCAATTCCTCTATAAAGCAAGCAAATTTGATTTTTACTTCCAGACCCCTACTGTTGGGCTTCTTTATGAGAAAACTGTTTGACTTCCACATTATTGACTGATAGGTCAGAACAAGCATAATAATCACAGAACTATTAAATGTCTCATTAACAACTGTTTACAGAGGGAATTAAACATGAAAGTCGCTGGGTGTTTTACTGAACAAATACACACAGACACACATGGCCCTTTATAGATTGTATTCTCTTTGATTTCAGGCTAATCACTGTACAGAGAGGGATATTTTCTTTCTTTAAACACAGAGGACCACATCATGTGTGCTCACTATAACTGTCTGTTTAGACTAATGATAATTAGGCTTGCTGCATAAGTGCTCAGTCTTCTTCACTAATGTTTGAAACTTGCTACTCCAGGGCGTCACTGGGTTTTTATTGTGCCCGGGGTCATACTATATAATATTATTGTTGTGCAATTGAACTGCATTTCCAGTGAGTGGTGGTACGACGTTATACCTCAGACTTCAAACTGCTACCTTTTAATCTAACCAAAAGCAAACATTAGATAACAACGCATTTGCTAAACCATTTTACAGCTTTGTAGCTTGCTTCTATAAATCTCCCCATCATCAAGTCCAGTGCAGTACAAGGTGAGCTACAGAGCAAGTTTACAACATTAGAAAAACCAAATGGAGATGGTTTTGTGACCTAAATCTCAATTTTAGGATTTGTCACATTTTGACGCTTGGTCAAGACCCTTTTGCGTCGCTTTTTGAAGGTCAAGGTACCCCTTTTTAGTCACTTTTCGACTTGAAGGGTCTTCCATTGTTTTCAGGTGTTTGGATTAATGTAATGGTAAACATGTAAAAAATTATATAATACGTTTATTTTTATTGGAGCACCGAACCCCACCCCTACCCTAAACCTATACCCACCTCTGAACAATATAAAGCACACACAGGCATTTATTGCACAAACTAATCACAAACAAGCAGTATAAATACATTACAATCAAGTCGTGTCACATTCCAAGTCTTCTGAAGCCAAAAGAAAAGAAAAGAGTAAAACACAAGGTTTTAAATCACTAAAATGCTCCGCTAACGCGCTCACGTCTCATTCAGAAAACATACTCCCGTCCCGTAGCATGATGAAATCGGTCACGAGATACACAAGAGCCAATGGCATTTCACAACGTAAGGATTCTTGTAGCGGCATTTTTTGAAATCGCACAGACTGCAGCAGCGCACAGGAAGTATACGGAAGACGGAGACAGTGAGCGTATCCATTCCTCTCACAAATTAATTGTTTTGTCTCAAAAGACTTGGAATATTAATATTTTTTCAAATAAATAATGTAGTTGTATCTGCCTGCTATATCGTGTGTTTGATTGACAGATGGTAAGTTTAGGGGCAGGGGTTGGGTTACATGCTCATAAATGTGTAAATGATATCACTTAAATAAAACCGTTTTGACGGTTTACATTGAAAAATAACAACCCTACATATATGCAATAATGCCATCGTTTTTACCCGATATATCTTTAAAATTATGACGACAAAGTTAAAAAAAATACTGCGTCAACATCTTGACGCTAAGGGTTTCCTATTTAAAACAATAGAGGATCTTTCACATCGAAACATGACTAAAAAGTGGTACCTTGAGCTTCAAAAAGTGACACAAAAGGGTATTGACCAAGCGTCAAAATGTGACGAGCTGGAGTGAGACTGTGTTGACACACTTGATATGTATACTGATTAATATACTGTATATGTACTTTCTACCTAGACATTTTCCATTAGGTTTATGAATGTTATAACCATAAAAACAACAACACAATGCAATGCATAACTCAAGCAATTGGTAAAAACTTACAGAAAAATAACATTACATCCATACAAATTACATACATTAAATCAAATTGAAAATATAAAGCTAAAAGATCATTTATAATATTAATACAAACCAGCTTCTGCATCCCACAGACCTATAGAGCCTAAACGGTTTGAAGAATTAATGAATGGATTGATAGATGAATGTATATATATATGATAACACAAACACTTACCCAGAATGTCAACAGAACACTTTCTCAAGGCCTCTTTGAGTCATATGTTTTCTTCAATCTACCTTAAGACAAGTTTATTAACACAAGCAAAATAGCATAACTGAAGTAAAACCCAGTGAGGCTGCTAGCAGCCAAGCACCGTAGCGTAGCGTATTGTAACGTCACCTTTACTTCTGTTAGCGTACCAGCACAGATGGCGGTACGGAGAGGAGGCCGCTACACTCACGCAAACACACCTTTAATGCGTCGGTGGAACACTACAGATGGTGACATAGAGGAGGCCATAGCCCTCAAGCTGAGACAAGATGCCTGCCGGAGATCAGACGGCACTAATGTGACTCAGAGATGGTGATCAGTCAAGCACAGAAGCACACAAAAGACGCACACTTGAGATTAAGTTCAGTCAAGTGTTACGGGTATCGTTGACCATGCCGTGGTGGAACAGATCTCACAGTGGAGCTTTATCCTCTTCCACCCTGAGGACACACACGCACACCACACACACACACTGATCTGACTTCTTAAACTGTGACTTCCATCTGTGATAATAGCTTAAAGGTAAGATGAAGGTGAACTTTGACAAAAAGAAAACCCATCCTCGCTCTACCCATACACATGGCATTTTTCCCATTTCTGTTATTCTTGAAAAGCTTTTTACTCATAGGTTGGCACAGTTCTGCCTTGCGTTAGCGTTCATTGCCAGTATCCTTTCCTGGGGTTTTACACAAATGCACTGACACTCATTCTTTCTCTTTGACACATGCTTTGCATACTGTAGCCTGGCGTAACACCGAAATGTTTCTGACAGCATCAAAAGCATTCAGCGATGCGTAAAGCCTTGACGGGGTAATACGACCTCTCTGCCTCTGTTTAACCTCCAGAAACTAGGCTAAGCTACATACAGTACTGCCGATCCCGTACACATCCAACTTGAGGCTTTCTTTCCACTATTGTCTGTTTTGGTATTTAATACCACTGACATATACTTTAACACCGTATTCTTAAGAACAAAGTGTTCTCACTATCATTGGAAAAATGTACCTGCGGTGACATCTTGTTGCACATTTCGCAACACTTCTAAAATTAAATGCCAAGCGAGTGACACTAAAAGCACATTCAGCTTTATGTGAATGTGAAAACTTTTTACATTTCCAGAGTGGCTGTGGCATACCACAGACACTAAACCACGACCTTAAAGCTAATCAAAAACATTAGGCACTGTAATAACATGTTTGCTGAACCATTTTAGCTTGCTTCTAGAAGTCTTGCAGAATGTACAAAATGTTAAAAACTGAAACATAAAATAGTTCTTTTATTTAGTACTATACTGAATAATCTATTTCACATTACATAAGTTTATATATCCTCCAAAAAACTAAATAATAACTGCATTTATAAAAATTACTAAATTCAAAAATGTACATACCCTTGAATCTTAATACTATGGGCAATTTCCAGTATGATCCATGACTTTTTTAAAATATAATTTTATTTATTTTTTTGTTATTTTTTTTGTACGAGACTCTTATTGGTCCTGAGCAATTCAACTGCCTGCTGTTCTTCAGAAAAATCCTCCAGATCCTGCACATTCTTTGTTTTTCCAGCATCTTGCGTCTACAATATTTGAACCCTGTCCAAAATTGACTGTATGATTTTGAGATCTATCTTTTCACAATTTGACCACTATGACACAGCTATTAAAAAAATCTGGAAACATTTTCTGATCCTAAAGAAGAAAAAAAATGCATTAAGAATTAAGAGGATGTAAAGTTTTGAACAGGATGGCGATGTGTGAATATTTCTTATTTTGTTTAACAATATATATTTTTTTTAATTTTCATTATGCCTCTTATTTTGTTTAAATTTTTAACACTTAGCAAATTCTTCAAGTGGTATATAAACGTATGGACACAACTGTAGGCTATATCAAGATATTATGTTTGTGAATATAAAAGATAGAGACGTTTTGGCTGCAATAAGTGAAAAAAAGTGTAATGTTTTGCTTTTGGCTTACTGACATACAACTTCACTGCATCTGAACATTTTAAAGATTCCAAATGTTTTAATCTCATGCTAATGTGCCACCCACAGTTACCCATATTGGTTTCATTTCTCCTTATATAACACCAGAGACTGTGACCGTGCAAAAATATTTCAAGGTAAAAAGACTCAATCTCTCTCTTGGCTATTTTAGAAACAGAAAAATATCTCTTGTAAAATGTGCACCATTTTCTTATAACAGTTATAACACATTTTACCATTCACAAACAAATATGGAGAACAGATTTAGGATTTTTAAAGACCGACATATGCATGACATATGCAATAAATACTGCAGCATTCTAAGCTATTGAGTTGTAAGACATTAAATTACAAGATGTAGATTGCAGGATGATTCCGTATCGTACAAAATGGATCCCAACCCAAGTTGCGTCACACCACACTACAATAAATTGCAGCAGTGTCAACATTGAATAGAGCATAATTGAATACTGAAAATATATATTCTACCATTACTCTTGCTCTGGCCCCATTGTATATTTGTATATTTTATTAGCTTAAATAATGAATCAATTAGAAAAATCTGCTTAGATCCTTATATCTAATACAACAGGCTCTTTTATATTAACTCTCTTGAAGAGGGAGTTAATAAATACTAAAACAAAGGAAAGAAGGGCGCAGACAGAAGACTACCACAGTTATATAGGAAAGCAACTTTCGTGACCCAATTTGAAAGGTAGCCATGTCATTTCAAGGTAAGTTAATTTTCGCGAGCGGCTGTGTAATTAATTTTACAGGAAGACCTCACTTTTAGTGTCACGTTTTCTGAAAATAGCTTGACAGCGTCATGCACTAATTGCGGATCAGAAGTGCCTACCTCTCTATTTAACTTTATATTCAATCACACATTACAGATTATGGAAGCAAAATAATTAAAGGCATCATTGTATCGTTTCATCTAAAGAATCATCCTCAATCCTTGACCCTAGGCTGAGTTCTCCCTACTTCAACACAAATGAAGCGGCTCAGATAAGATCTACCTTGAAATTCACCTTGAGCAGTCAATCAGCAGGAGAAGTTCAGAGGTTACCAGTGCATCACAAACAGAACAGGAGCCAATTACAACCCAGAGCCTCTCTGTTGACAAAAGAGCCCTCCAAACCGAGATGGAGTATAGATTTTTAATTTAAAACTGCAACATGGGGGTCAAAACACTCTCATTTCAATAGACAGAAAGGGAGGGGGCGAGAGAGAGAGTGTGCAGGAGTTAGGATATAGAGAAATTATGTTTGAATAGAAAATTTTTGAGGACTAATATGCTCTGTTGCCGAGTTAAATATGCATACTATGTGAAAATATTCATACTGAAGTGATTCTGTACAGTAGGTTTTCTCTAAATGTTGCCTCTTCGAGCAGCCTGATGCACAATTAGCTACGTGTGTTTATTCTCACTTTGTTATTTGCTCTGATTATGGTTTACCTTTGAAAATCACAGTGTGAAATAACTGTAAACTTTGCTAAAGAACCTTATATGTTCAGAGGGCTTGCTTCGGCATTGTGGTATGTTAAATAAAAGATATCTCTCACAGACTGCAGTAGTTGTGTCTATTTATTGCTGGCTTTCTTTCTCTTTCAGCATTAACACATAAAATACATTCTAAGACATAAATGGCCAAATGTCAATAAAACGTAAAAAAAAAAGTGCACCCAACATCAATTACAGACCTTACATTAAAGTAAAAGTAACCATGTTTAGCAACCAAAATTCAAAAAGCACTAAAATACAATTATAATATTGGAGACTGAAAAAATCTAACAGCAATTTTAATAAACATTTAGCAGCATGTTTGATTGCAAGATTCTTCCTAGGGTTCGGTGATTTTTCAGATTTTATGTCATGTTATGCATGTGTTAGGGTTAGACAAAGATGTGATGCGGGCAGTGGAATAAAAATAAAAATGCAAGAAGATGAGAATTAAACATCTGTTAACTTGAGCGCTGCGTTTAGTACACAGGACGCTGTATGAGACATGAGCGCAAGAGTCAAATATCTTTATGTTTCCATAGAAAAAAAAAAAAAAACCTGTAAAGAACTAATATATGTCTGATATTTCAAGTTTGCCTCATGGGGCATGCTGAAAGCTGCTTGTCATTGATCTTACAGAATATAGTTAATAAACATTTATAGTTCACAGGTGTTATACTGGTGTTCAGTCATTTAGAATTTGAATTACCTTGACTTTTGAGAAAGCATTTTCCTCATTGTATTTCTGAACACACAGGCCTAATATGTGTTTGTACAAGATCTAGATGTCATCCCTACATCTTTTCTGCCAATACATTTAGTTATTTGTTTAACATTAAATCACATTGACAACATCAAGTGTGGTGCGCTTAGAATATCATTTTATCTAACTGGTGGGTTAATAATAGGGGTGTAAGGATTTTCATATCGCATATTGTGTATCAAATCATCCTAATCCATTGTTAGCAGAGCTGTAGTCAAGTCCAGCTCTGTCGAGTCCAAGTCAAGTCCAAGACCAGACTAGTCGAGTCTGAGTCAAGACTGAGTCCAAAGTGGTTCGAGTCCAAGTCGAGACCGAGTCCAAACAAGAGAAAAAAAAGGATCCTCTTCAAGACCACATACTTAACTATTGATAAGGAATGTGATGCGAGAGACAGCATATTTCATATTCTAAGAAAATCATTTTGCATGATTTTGTATTATCTGTAATGCTCAAGAAGCAGAGGGCCTTTTTTTATTGTTATGGTCAAATTTCATATACATAAATGTAAATTCTCAGGAAAGAAATCCATGTTTTATAACATTTAAAAATGAAGTGAAGCTTTATATTGAGTACATATTGCCCTCAAAGAAACAAAATGCTGTACAAGCATGTGTTCTACAACTTGTGCATTCTTCTATGTTTTCCTATGAAATTGTTTATATCTCCCCCTTAGCATTTGAAATTTGAAACAGTTTTTGTTGTATTTGAATTTTATTGAATGTAAAATAAAAATTTAAAACATAAATGCATTGTCACACTGTACAACAATTAGTGTTTAATTATTGTAAAGGTTAAGTTTAGGGCTGGGGTAAGTGTAAACGTTAATAAAACACAGGTAGCAAATTAAATTAGAAACAACTTACTTTTCAGAACAGCAAGTGTACAGCAGATCATGTGACAAGAACCAACCAATCACCTTCATCTTTTCCCGTAACAACACTGAAAGCCCTGCTGAGATTGAGAAACAGCCTGTTCTGTTTTGAAGGATAAAAACAAAGCATATTTATGGACTTGGCCGGGAGCCCTAGACGAGTCCAATGACCAAGTCTGACACAAGTCCAAGTGCAAACACCAATGAGATCGAGACAATAGAAAAACGTCGGAATTCGGAATCGAGTACTACAGCCCTGCTTGTTAGTGGAGACTTGAGTGAGCAGAGAACGTGCGTGTCATTATTTAGTAGTTTGTAATGCGCTAGTCAAACGGAGCGATGTAACTTCCTCATTATCTTCAGCTGGGATGTCCCTGTGTCAACGAAACCAATGCAGCACAATGTGAGTCAGCAGATATCACTGTTTTAATCTCATAAATGGCTTTTTATTGTTGTTAGCATAATTGTTGCAAATAAACATACATTTTATATTTTAAAATGCTTTCAAAATATGCTAATATAAAAAAATATATATATATAAAACTTTATTTATATATAAAATGTAATTTTCTGTAATGCATCAGTCCTTTAACGAATCTGCTGACGCACATTATGCGGCGTTCGTTGAGGAACATCTCAGCTGAAGATAATGAGGAAATTACATAGACCTTTCTCACAACTACCTTATTTAGCACCGGAAATACGCAATTGCTGTGTACACCTATTTCCGCCCCGGTATGCCGGTAACCAGGTAAACAATAAAGACGGCGCAAGAGTTGTTGTAGCGTACCGGGCTGTTCTTGCAAAGCCCAAAAGCAGCCTTATTTATCTTTCCACTCCTTCTCTGCAAACAAAGAAGGAAGACGAAAACCTCTCTTCTATGAGGCTTCTCGTTTTTCTTCTGAGATGGGTAGCATCCACTGATCTAGACAATTATATATAGATCAGTGGTAGCATAGCCCTGACAAAAACCTGCCCGTCTACTACATTTAATACTATGACAAGCAAACACACGAACATAAACACAGACATTGCCAGAGGAAAAAAAAAGTTCACTGATGATGACAGCATTCAGCGTTAACATTAACATTAGGCTATCGTCGCTAGCTGTTACACACAAGACGTTCACTTGGACAGTGAATGTCATATTGTTTGTAACATCATGACCACGACTGTATTATTGCTTTAATAAAGTACATGTCCATACCCATACATAACACTAGCCCTAAGTGTAAGTGTTAGCCTGATTGCTCTCTAACGTTAGCTAATTTGGACATTCTATAACGTTTAACGTGAAAAACGCTTAACGTGGCTTAAAGCGCCTAAAAACCGACGAGGGAAACGAAAAATTCTGTCAAACCTTCCTTGTAATAATCATTAACTACTCTCAAAGAACGATTCCATATTCTAGAGATGAAGTAAACACTATTACGCTAAGCGTTTTCTCCCCCATAGAAGTCCATAAGGAAACAGCTTAAAGTGGTTTAACGGATGCTTCCTTAACAACGACCGGGAGAAACCAAACTTCTGTCAAATATTATTTATAGTAAAGACATTGCCACTGTCAAAAGAACAAGCTCTTATTCAGCTTATAAAGTGAATAATATCACGTTTAAACTTTCACCCCTATAACGTTGTAAGTATATGACGGTGTAAGGAAACAGCTTAACGGACGCTAACGTTACCTTAACAATGACCAGGGAAAACCAAACTTCTGTCAAATTTTATTTATAATAAAGACT
>JAUCMS010000001.1:7091201-7109293 GCA_032357445.1 Enteromius radiatus
GTGTACATTAATGAGGGGAAAAAATGAACTTAAATGATTTTAGCAAATGGCTGCAATATAACAAAGAGTGAAAAATACTTTCCGTACCCACTGTATATCTATTATTAAAACTGTACTTGCAAATATGATTTTATGATATACTGTACATTAACCTTCTAAGTTAAGAGGCCTAAAACCCCAATTCCCTGGTATTATAATTAGCATAATTGCTAATACATAATATATAGTAAATGCAAAAAGAATACATGCGTCACATCCACACCAGGCTCTACCGACACGCCCACTCTCCAATCACAAAGCCCTGCTGCCACACCTGCTCACACACCTGAAAGTCATCAACTACACCACATTTAAGCACCACGCACTTCCACATTCACTGTCCAAGCTCGTTAATCCGTAAGTGGACTCGTTCCCTGTCTTCCTCCAAACAAATACTTACCATTGTGCTTACCTGTTCTTCTCCAGTGTTCCCTCCAAGCTCCAGTGATTCCTCTCGTCTCCAGTCCAGTTCGACAAGTGATGTTGTGTGGTCTTCAGTGTGTGTGCAGTGATTGTTGATGACCTTGTTTGAATTGGACTGCCAACCTTTTGTTTACCTTTTTGAATTCCGCATGTGCGAAGAACCTTTTTTGAATAAACCCTTTTTGTTTGAAGTATCCCTGTGTCCGTCCGCTTCCATAACAACATTAAACAATAAAACATATACTTTGAATGCTTTGAATAAAATTGTCTACCAAGTGTATGAATGTAAAATACATGTACGAATAATCCTTCTCTCTACGCTTCAAATACTGTAAGTTATACTTGCAAATAGAGATTGGTGAAAGTCACAGTCAACAGAGAAGAACAAATTTCAGACTTAGACCAAAGATATACATGAATAATAAAAACAAACATGTCCACTCACACTCTTTTGTGCATGCAGATGAACTCATCTATAAAATACACTTAGGGTCAAGGCCACAAATCACATATTCAGGGATAGAAATTTGGTCCTGTAATAATACATTACTGCCCTGTAATGTACAGTACATTCCTTTACATGACATGAACACTTCCATAGACCTAGCACAAGATATTAACACCTCCATACAATGACATACTTCCTCTCTCCTTGAATACCAAGAGAGGTGCACAGTGATGCGTGAAGGACGCTCTGAAAGAATCGCTACTAGTGTTCTAGCAACGCTCTTATGCTCTAAATTACACCAAAATAAAACGGCCATACCTACTTATAACTCTGGCCTCCTGCTTCGAATGAATACATGGATCTGGAAAGTAAAGAAAGAAATGTTCAACCCAGTAAAAAAGACAAAAAACAAAAAAAAAACAACTCTGCTTGCTGTAATATTCAATCAAGGCCACACTCCTTCAAGTGCTCTTCAGTTTATACCGCACCAATGCTCCATTGATCATGTTATTTGTTGGATAAGACATCGTTGACGAGATTTTATTAGCAGAGTAGTGTGCCATCGTACAAAATTGTGCTATTTAAGATCATTAGACGGCATAAAACACTTTAAATATACAAAACTCAGGTATTTTTAGCATAAATATGATCACACAGCAGCACACACTGTATATAATGTACAGTAGATGCACAAAATGTTGTGTCAATTACTACATACTTTCAATGATTTGTTGACAACACAAGGTAAATTACAAACATGTATGCAAATGAGCGGATGCATTAGTCTTCCACAAAAGGGCTCTTCAAAGACTTTTTAAAGGCTCTAGAAAGGTCTTCTCTACAAAAGCAGGCAGTCAGTTCTCACAATGCAACAAAAACACTCAAAATTCAGCACGCACTGTCATCTTCTTCACCGATTCACAGTCTTGACAGAAGCGCAAAAAGAAGGAAGATGAAGAATGGGATGAAGAAGAGCAGGATGAAATAGAATAGCGCAGTTATCATTAAAGCGGAAGCAGACAGACTGAAGACGAGCTAGGATGTAAAAGACAATGGGAATGATTCGAATGGACAGATGGAGTCCTTTAAAACATCTGAGCTCATGTATTGTTTAGCACATTTAATTTATAATGCACAATTTTGCAGAGTTCAGAGAATAATTTTGATCCATATAATGTATTTTTGCCTATTAGTACTTAACTGGTAAATAACTGGGTTTGTGGTCCAAGCTCACATGTGTGTGTGTGTACGTCTTCTTAAGAAATATATATATATATATATATATATATATATATATATATATAAATAAAAGAGATTTAGAGATAAGATATAATAAATAGACATTTGAAATTGAACCAAAGGATTGGATGTTTCTAAGAAGATAAAGAGTAAAGACGAAGTAAAGAGGAAGAACACACTCACTGTGAATCTTCTTCGCGTCTGCAGTGTCCCATAATCAAGATGGAATGTTCTAGGCCTTCAGTATGCTTGCCTAGGAGATGCCAGTAGCTATTTCTCAATTAGTGAGACTAAAGAGAGCGAAGGAGAAGAGGGACAGGGTCCGTAGAGGGACAAAAAGGCACCTGGAAGTTTAATAGGATTAGATTAGGAGACAGCAAGACACGAGTCCCCAAATGATCAAACGCTGGGCTTCACAGAGTTGGAAAAGTGTGAGCTACAGATTCAGAAATCGAGGTCAGGCTCTCAGAAAGAAGGGATGGAGATTCGAGAGAGTTTGCATCTGAAGTGACAGTTTTAATGAGACGTCTGGTTAGGAGAAACCTCTGTAGCAGAGCTGAAAGGTAAAGCGTATTCAATCCCAATGGTGACACAAGCAGACTATTAACACCTCACTGAACCCTGGTTGTTATGGGTACAAATTCGTGAAAAATCTACATAGAGAAGACTGCAACTATCATTGCTCATTTTGTCAAATGATGTATTTTGTCACCTTACACCAACTATAACACAGTATTAACGCATTTATAGTCCACACGTTTGTTAATAAAATTTAACTATAGATAGGAGAGGACCAGTTTGTATGACAAATGTACATGCAAATGATAAGATGACTAGAAGCTATTATAACAATGCATAACCAATAGGCCACTAAGCCTTTATTGCCAAATTACACACAATTTCACTTGTTCTTAACTATTTCCACATGTACAGTTTCAGTGTTATTCAGTGATTTTTGACAGCATGTCAGACATCAGTTGTTGTTTTTTTCGCTGCTTGGTTTAGTGTTCTTAAAATTGGAAGGGCTTTTGAGGTCTTAAAGTTACAGTGCACGGTACAAAAAAAAAAAAAACTTTAAATTTCAAAAGATCAAGATCAAGTGTCATTGCTTTTGATATGAAAATAAACTGTTGAATACATAAATTACTAGTAGTAGCCTTGCACTAAGACAACTGTGTTGTATTAGACAAAAGACAAAATGAGTTCTGAAAGATGGATTTACAGCACTGAACCTTTCATCTTTTCACATGCTTGAACATGTATTGTGCACACTGCATCCATTTACAGTGCAAAAATAGCATAGGCACTTGTCCAGCAGAGGCACATCCACTCTATTTTTTACACTTTGATTTTAATTTTCTCACCTCTGGATTTGTATTTATTCCTAATTAAGTAAGAGAAGAACATTTATGACAACCACCCACTTTACAACACTACAAGAAGTCTGTATTGTGACATTGAGACATCACAAACACAGATTTCAATTTGGTTTGACATTCTTCCAAAATGCTTTTAAAAGCCAAAATATGTATAGCTCAAATTAGAATTAATGGTACATACATATTAATAGGAAATAAGTGACACATTCAGATAAATTCTCCTAAAATTCTCAACAAATCTGTAAGAATTACCATCAACAGGGCACTGAGTACCAACAGCACACGCAGGCTCCGTTCCAAAGCTGCCTACAGCAGTTTTTAGCCATCACAGGTGCATTCCCAATGTGGAGGCTGTTCCAAAACAGTATCTAACAAAATTCTGCTAGCTTAAAACCTCGATTTAGGCCAGTCTCTAAGGCAGTATCACAGTCATCCTTTGTGGATAAAGCAATGCCTGGATGCATCACTGGCCCTAACCTCATAGTAAGCTTTATAGATGCACTCTTGATGCAAAAACTACTCCAGAAAAGCACTTAAATGTCACCTTATATGAAATCTCGTTATGTCACCACCATAAGTATCCTTCACAAAAAGTAAATCCTGAATGCAGTTCTGGAGAAGAAAAAAAAAAAAAGCCTACAGAGTAAAGAGAAACAATTTAGAAAACACTCAAATCTTTCAGTCATTTAATTTTAAGATCCAATTCTCGTCATTAACAAACCATTAACTACAGCTTTTGCCTAAATACACTCCTATTAGCTGCTTATTAATAATTAATAGTTGTTAAGTTTATGTAGATATGTATAATATGGTCACGCAGAATATGTGCCTTAAGTATTAATATACAACAAATATGTTAATATATGTACTAATAAGCAACTAGCTAGTGAGACTACTTTAGTAACTAATTTTACCGATTCTAAAGTTTTACCAAAGTTTCTTGTAGATACTGTAATACTGAAATAATATCAAAATTCTGCCTTAACAAAACATGCATTACACTGGTTGATTCACCGGTTAAAAAAAGGTGAATTCAGACATTAACTGAGGTGCGTTATTGAATGAACACCCAATCATAGGTGTGAGACTAACCCTGATCTTCCTTTTAGCTCACACCGCTTCCCTTCACGCCAGCATGGACTCGGGGTCAGACTCAAAACAGACCCGTGGGCCGTTCGACCATCACAGGAGAATAGAACACAATCTCACCCAGTAATAGTGTCACCCTGTCTGCCTCCAGGGTGGCCATCTTAACCGCACCTCTCCTCATCCAACCTGAACAAATGCCAACCACAATCACCGCATGCACACACAGAGAAAGAGAAAGACTCATATAAAAGAGATTTCCATTCTAATCTCCCATAGAAGCCCATGGGAGCTGCAGTCGGTAGGGTTTTCCTTGGCTCTCTTTCAGGATTCATGCATTTCTGTGATTTATGGATATTACATAGAATACAAGTGATATCAGAAATACTGCAGGAAAGGACAAATTTAGGTCAGTGCCATAGTATTACGTTTCGTTTCTTAATCTGTATTGATCCAAACTTCAAGATTTAATAGACAGCACAGAATCTTCTGGGTCTGGTCTGAGGCTCAGGAGAGAAAAAATGCTAGAGATTTAGAGAGTGATATTGAAATATGAGATAAATAAAAGATATGTTACAGCACATTATCACTAAATTGATCCATTCTAGAATTTGCAGTCTGTGAAATATTCATCTTTGGTATGTCACTTAACTCTGCCATTCTTAAACAGTAGCTTTGTATTGCTTTCTAGTATGTTTTATTGATGCTTATGCAAATTACCAGGAAATGAAGCAAAACAAAAGGTCTAGACAAAAGGTTGAGTACTGTATGTCCTAAACATTACATATATATATATATATATATATACCCCCTCGCTTACTTAATAATACAGTAGTTCGAAAATGTTGTATGATTACAACATTTATGTGCCATGGTACTTGCAATTTACTACAAGGTACACTATACCCTAAAGTGTTTGCTTGAGACCCAGGTAATACATTGATAAATACTAAGTAAGTTTGTATTTGGTTTAGAAATGTACTCTAAAAGTCCGTCTTACTAGCTGTATGTGGATTATTCTTGCTTTTACCATAAGACTGAAGCTAATTTAAATTCAAAACAGAAGTCTCTTGAATCTTAAGCACTATCACACAGTGGTTGAGGTACAGTATATGCACTCCTTTGGTATTGATTTGCACCTCTCCTATTGTCTTCAATGTGACATTAGCTTCACCCTCTGAAAATCTAACTGTCTCCGGGAAGGAAAAACTGTAGGGTAGTCTGACAGACAGACAGACAGAGAAAGGTCAGATAGAGAGAAAACAGGACGACATAGGGGGAGGTAGAAGGGTGGAAGGAAAGTACTTCACTTCTAGTCGGATTTGTGTGCAGATCTGAAGCTGAGCCAGAGGAAATCTGTGTAAAATTATGCTAATCCGTCTATATAATATGCAGGGAGCTGCTACAAAACATTTTTTTTTTTTTTCCATAGAGGAGGAGGGGATTTATCTCACAAAAGGAGGCGGGATACACCGGTGCTTAGAAATAATGTAACACAATGAAAAGGAGATGCAGGATGTAGGTTGTCTTCGTGAAAGATTGAGATTTGTTGGACATCTGAACAGCCCAGGCAGGACAGCGTGACGCTTTAATGAAAGCGGCAAAACCAAGAAACAAAGTAAAGCATCATATCCAAAATAACTATCTGCCATTGATTACTCACCCTCATGTTGTTCCAAACCAGTAAGACCTTTTTCCATCATTATAACACACATTAAGATGACATCGGAGAGCTTTCTGACCCTCCATAGACACCCTCCACGAAGGTACAGCAGCATACTTGTGTATATATATCTCGTAAACAGTGAGTACAGCTAATATGCAAATATATGTTCAAGGTGTAAATATACAGTACCTCCAAGTGTATGTAAACATATTCTGTGTCTGAAAAAATTCATATTCTCCATTCTCCTCAAGCATTCTTCTCCCCTTCCGCCATTTTAGAAAACCACAATGCATACACACACTTTCTTCATAAGCGTAAATAATGTTTATTACGTTCATGCGCGCAATTTCCCCCCAAAATGTAAAATGAAAAATTACTTTTGCAACTCCAACATGCATCCAGTGATATCCAGACACTCATACATTGGATGCATACAATATGTATTTCAGGATAATGTCACCATTTCATGCCCTTTCTTTTTTCTTTTTAATACAGCCAATATCAAACACTAAAACGTAGACACAGAATAGTTACTATACTTATCTACATTAATTTCACAGTATCAATAACTGCTGACAGAATTTAAAAAAAACTTCTTGATGACTACTGTAATTTGTATATATGTCAGATTCAGATGAGGCATTTAACTATAATTTGGAGTCTTTGTAAGGTGGAATCTAATCACTGAAGCTCAGGCGTAATTTCACCTACAGTACGAGCAAACCATCACCTTTACAAGCATTAATGAGAGGACCACAGAACCACTGCATATCACTGCTCTCAAAAATTGTCACAGCTCTTATTAGCTTGTTTCCTTTTCATCTGTGAATGAATGTTCTAAAAAAAAAAAAAAATCAGTGCTAATTAATTGAAGATACTGCTCAAGTGTAAAAAAAAAAAGGTCCCAGAAAATATATAATATAATATAATATATTATAATATATTGCATACAAACCACATAAACCTATAAATAGCCTTTTAAATATAAAAGGTAAGAAATTTGTTTGGAATAAAAAAAAAATGAATATATATATATATATATATATATATATAAATTAATCAATTAATTGGTTTACTTTAAATTACCTTAAATTCTAAACTGTAAATGGGTAACATCACAAGCAATAATACTGCTGTCATATAGGTTGGTAGACATAAGCATTCACCCACTAACATATATAGAAAGTGGAGACACAAATCCACTGAAATATTCAGCAAAACAAATAAGAATTACAACACTAATTTACTTAAAGTTTTAAGACCTTATCCCTGCTTTCAGATAAACAAGTACATAGTAAATCTTCTGAAGTGAAAGCAGGGATGTGTTCTTCAAGGCTTAAATGATTATTAAAATGGACAGACTCCATTGAAATGGATTTTCTCTTTTGCTATTATACAAATCCAACAAATAATCTTATATCATAATCATCTCGTATCACTCCCCAACAAATCTTTCTGCTCTTCATCCAGAGTAAACTTTTTTGTTTTTCCTCATAGAAGACTGCTAAACACTTTGCCCGAGTTATATAATTTTACAGCCAGAGTTATTAATAAAACAACACACTAATACAGCCCCGCTTTATTACCAGCAAGCGTTGTTATGGTGCTGCAGTGACCTCAATTAAATTTAAAGGCCATTTTACTGGCTTAGGTTTTCTCCAGAGGTTTAATCTCACAAGACTTGTATAACCCAAAGGCAGCGTGACTTTTAAGCTCTCTGTCTCTCACAAAATGAAATAATTCATTTCATCAAATAATTCATTTTAGTAATATGTCTATTATTACATTTTATATTTATGCAGTGGATTTAGTATAACATCATCAATTTAATGAAGCATTTAAGAACTGTTGTAATAACTGTCACTGCCTTGGTTTGTTATTGTTCCACAGCATCACAAAGATAAAAAAAATGTTAAAAACAACCCTTTTTCTTCATACAGTAGTCAAATTAGAGGTCCTGTTTCAGAGAATTATTGTCTAAGGCCAAAATGATTATCAAAAATAGGATTACGGTTGAAAACAGGCTTTAAAACAAGAAAGCACTGAGCTTACAATGACAGATCATCAAAAAAAATGATTTTCAAGAGCTCAACCAACCAGAGACTCCAACATTAATGACATCACAATGGGATCATTCTAATACTCTTCCTCAGATGCTTAACACAGGTTATAATGACTTCAGCGATAATCAACATGAACATCTGTCCATATTAGTACACTGAACAATGAAATCTACATCAAATAAAACAGTATGCACAAACAACAGGGTATTAAACTGATTAAAGCAAAGTGATAGCATCACGGATTGAGTTTCATCAGATCACTAACACTATTCACTCGGTGGTGTATAGCAATGTAATAAGCGCTCAAATTAAAACCAGCATATCATCCAAACAATAGCTTTAGTGGAAATTAATAATATAAAAAAAGATCAGATGCTGGGCAAAACAAATGTTTTGTCCAGGATAAAGCGACTAATCCATCTGTAAAAAAATAAATTAAAAAAATTATTTAAAAAAAATAATAAATCATTATATATATATATATATATATATATATATATATACACACACACACACACACACACACACTATTTATTATTTTTAGTTTTGTAAGAGAATGATTAGTTGATTTATCATGAACAAAACATTTATATATATATATATATATATATATATATATGTATTTATTTGGTTTCTGAAGTTAATATGTTATCAGTCCAGTATTAGTAGCTCATAACATGGATCCCTAAAAGGTGGTTATAATTTCAATCCCAAATACTATAATGAGCAAATCCAGCTCTACTTCCTGTCACTATGTCTCTGGCTATGGTAGCACTGTACATAACCTGCCCATAACAAACATGACGCAACAGTCTTGGTTTAAGAGTCTTACTAGCTTTGAAAACATCTTATATCCAAAGTAATGAGGCACCGGAAGGTTTGTTACTACGTTACTTAAATATAACAAATAAAAACTGATTGACATTAATGATTGTTTTGATCGATTGGAACATAAAGTGGTTGGAATAGCTCAGCAACATTACGTGACACACATGAACGAGGTGCTTGCCGGCTGAATGAGAGTTGCATTACGTGTTTCCAGTTTAGGTAGATTCGTTGCACAAAACTGCAACACATTATCAATCTTCCCTTGTGTTTAGCTTTGAGTTGTTTTGTTTTTTTTAAATGCTTCATCCAGACATGCTTCTATTCCAACCGTTTACCCAAGAGTTCATGTGAACAATCTTCATGCTCATTTATTAGAATTACATGATTAATTTGATCATTTAAGTTGGCCATATTTATCTTGTCTATTTAAAATGGGCCTGCAGAGCTTCAAGTAGAGCAGTGGAGAGCTGTCAACAATTACAGCAGTATATCGCAGCTTCCAAAATAAGCGATGCATAAGCTGTCAATCAGAGCCTTCGTGTTATCATTTTAAGACCATCATTCTAATGAAAAGGGTTTGTGAATTTCCTCTGTGATTGACTAATGTTGACATACAGGAAGACATTAAGTTTGAAAAGCAATCAAACGGTGGCCTAAAAAAAGCAGTATTTCCATTGAGAACATAGCCTTTTCCAATTATCCATCTCCTGTGCGTGTTCCGCTCGGTTCTGTCAAAGCGCCCGAGATGCATGCTCGCTACCCCCCACCTCACGTCCCAGAGGGTCATGGCGTATTTACCCTGGGACTGATTGAGCTAATATTGAAATGTAATTTAGCGGGAGCCAAGACCTGCGAGCGCGTCTATCACAAGGCCCATTTAAACTAATGAAAGAGGAGGAAGGTTCCCTGCAGGAGGGGGACATGATTCAAGGCGACACTGCTGACAGTCAGCAAACAGACAATAGGGGTGATGATGATTAATCTTCACAAATTAAAGTTGATCTGAAATAAATAAAAAGTGTCAGAGAGTGAAAAGAGAGGTTGGAGAGATCCACAGTAGGGGGAAACAGGCCCATCCGCACTCCAAAAAACAAAAGAGAGAGATAAGCAGCAGTTTACTGCAGCAAAGTGAACTACCACATTGTAACACATAGACTGAAGTGTCAGAATATCTATTTTAGGATTAAAGGGACAGTTCATCCAAAAATTTAAACTTTTGTCAGTGTTTTCATTTCTCTTTTCTCCAATTGGATGATCGCATATCTCTTCACACAGATGAAATTATTCTATTATACTTGGCCCATAAATTGTTCCAATCCTGTATGGAGTTTCTTTCTTCGGCACATAAGAAGATATTTTGAAGAACGTGGGGCGTTTTTCCCATAATGTGGGGGTCACAAATCTTATACAGATTTGGAACAGCTTGAGAGTCAGTAAATAATGGCCAGTTGTTTATTTTCAGGTAAACAATAATTTTAATACTGACAGGAAAATGTACATAAAGCATAAGGTCTTTTAAGTAATGTTTGGGGTTTCATGTGTTTTTAAAAGCCCTGTGGGCAACACTTTAGCATATCATGCAAAAACAATTTTCGAGTGACCAGAGTCTCACCTCAAGGTCTTATTTCCTCTCTTGTTTGTTTGTTAAAATACTTGTCTAAATTAAATCATTTAAACTGATTATTAAGCAAATTGTCAAATTCTTTTAATAACTGATGAATTTTATAACACTGACACTGTTATCTGAATGAATGTAACATTGAACTGATCTGAATATTAGCTGAATTGTTTTATAATTGACTTTATTTACACAGTTATTGTGCAAAGTTATTGCATAAACTCAATCAGCAGAGAACTTGATTGGAATTACAATATTGTCTTTTTAATGGTAGAATCTGCACGCATATTATATTTGAAGGAATACTTTGATACAGTACTGTACAACGCACTAATTAAAGGGGACTTAACATTTCTTGTAAACAAAGTAAACTTTTGTTCCTGCTAGCATGTTTATGATGGAAATAGTAAAAGCCGATTCACAGACGAAACAAGTGGAATCTTTTCAATCAATCATTTGATGCAAATCACAACAACAGTCCAGAAGAACCGATTACGAATGGCACGGATTCGCTTCAAATCTCAACTCCCCAACTTGAACCGGTTGCAAATTTTAACAGCTCAGAGCAGATTTTCTCACACAAAGTTCATTCCGCTTTCAATGTGCTAACCCTAACTTTAAAAGCTTGAAAGACTGCCTACAACTTTGCACAGAAGACATGAGTAACTGAATCCTTCACACTGATGTCACACCGACACCACAAAGTTTTGCGGCTACACCTTTGCTTTTAATGTTATTTTGCCACAAATGCTGCCGACAGAGCTTATATCGTATTGAACCCAGAACCTTCCCTAAAGTCTGTCATAGCATCCGGCACCAACTCCGCTGAACTTCGTAAAGCCGCCTCAGAAATGAATCCCGTGCATTTGCCGATTACATCTCCTGCAGCTAGCGGCATTGTAAGAATATTATATCTGTGCGGTGGGTTTACTCGAATCGAATGAAATGAAAAGGAAAGCTCTCATATTAAAGCCAAGATGTGGCTTCTGCTGTTGAGAGGGATCGTTTTCGGCATCTCTCATCCGGATGTTTGGCTTATTTTTTGACCTCGCAAAGACATTGCAGTGTCTCCTGTGTTTACAGAGAAAGAGAGAAAGTAATAGAGCGAAAAAGAGAGGTGGAAGAGCTAGTTTATTCTTGTCTGCATGAAGGTTTATAGAGTGTCACGCAGCCAGTGTGTGACAGGAAATGCTAGGAGTCATGGCAGGCTTTTGGCGGTGATTGGGGCAGCTATTGAAGGCGCTGGAACAGACAGAAATTATTGCTTATGATAGACTGATGTTTCTGTCTGTACTCCATCATCGGCACACTTCTCTCTCGCTCCATCCACTTCTTTTCCTGTTATATACTGAAGCCCACAGGAGCCATACATTACTGTGGGCTTAAAAGCAGTCCACTCTCTCTGAACATTCTGCTTAAAAGACCAACAGCAATTAGCGATTCAGCACTCTGCATTATGCAATGAAACGATTCGATTCCGCCTTGTTTCCTGTGCTCACTTACACTCTCTAGCTTGAAGGACAAAGCGGACGAGAGTGGGGCTCCTCATTAGAGCAATATGTGCGACACCTTTTACAGTTGTCAATTCTGAGGGGAGGGAGCCGGTTTCTGATTGGCCCCTGGCGGTTGACATGTCACATCAATGAAAAACAGCACTCTGATTGGTCCCAGCCTGCGGAGAGAGACGCTCACAGATCTGCATCAACTTTTTCCCTGAAAGACAAGTTAGACAAATAAATAAAAAATGAGAACCAGTCAGAAGAGAAGAATTTCATAAACCTCACAGATTGAGATGAGGGATATGAAACGTATGAATTTGTTATTGGCTGTGAAAGCTATAGCAGCTGTATTGACATGTTTCCAATTCTTTTTGCTTTGTGCATCTGAACCGAACGCCGTTTAGCTGATATTTCATAAATTGGCTCCGGTTATGGTATGTCTATGCAAAAATCAAGCAGACAAACAAAGGAGACCAAGACAAAGAGAGTGAGTCAATGAGAAAACAGCTGTTTAAAGTCTTAACAGTGAAGGTGGGGTGAAGTTTGAGGTAATTTCAAAGACATTTTGATGTTTTCGCACAGCGTAGCAAAAGAAAGCAAAATATTTATGGGGATTGGTTCACCACATTTATTTTTTTTTTTATTCTGTCATTGTTACTCATGCATACCACTGAATTTAAGAATATTCTTTATCTTTAGCTTTTTGACATTAATGATGTCTGATTCATGACCGGATCGTTCCTTGAAGAGTTCAATCTTTTTTTATTGATCCAGTTCTCAGAAATGTCTCAATGGTTCTTGGAACTGGTCCACTTCATAATCTCTTACATGATATACTGCAATGTATTCCGGCTCAATTTTAGTCAAGACTTTGTGTTTGGAATATAGCACACTAGCAAATTCTTTCATGGTCATCATCTCTAATCACAAGAATGGCTGGTACGTTCTTCAAAAATTCTTTTATTTTGTTGCACGGACAAAAGCAGACCCAAAATGCACGGACTGTGACAACAAATACCCCCCTTTATGTCTTAAAAAAATGAAAAAGGCAAACAAAGATCCCTCTTGCACGCTACATTTAGTTCAGACCGCTTCCCAAAATCACCACAAAATTGTGAAAATGCTCTCTTCCTCCTAAAAGCACACATCGTTCACAAAACCCAGGATACCTCCAAACACAAAGCGTGTAACGATTATTTCTGTTCCAAACTATATGATACTGAAAAGCGGTTGTTTTGTTTGACACATGCATCAAGGTCTTTTCAGAGCTGAGACCGAGCCAAGTCGAGAGTTACGTGTCGGTGGGCTGCCGCATCAAAAGCATTTTCAACATATTTCAAATAAGAAAATTGTTCTTGCCTCGGAAGATTTTTTTCTGAAGTTGAGAGGGATGGGGAGGAGGATATGAACTCAAGGTGAGAGACTAGAGGAGAATTGTCATGGGAGCGCGAGATTATCAGAAGGGTGAGAGAGAAGAGCCGTAACAGGCATTTTAAAGCAGATATTTGTTCGGGGGAGGCCACAGATAGAAAAACAGTGCCCTTGAGAGAAAGAAAGCAAGAGAGAGGAGGAGAAAAGAAAGGGGGAGAGAGGGAGAAATGAGAGAAAAGGAGAGAAGCATGGGTCATGAAGGATCAGGGTAAAATTGGAGGGCTTGGAGAAACAAGTGTCACAGGTTCAAAACCCTCAGCACTTAAGAAAGACAACCAACAAACAATGCTAGCAAATGGAGTGACAAACACAACTCTCCTCGCTATAAAAATACAGTTTTATAAATAGCAAAATGCTACCGGACACATCTTCTTTAATAACACAATGCAAAGCTAATATATACAATGCACATTTCCAACTAAATAAATGTTTGAGACGTGTCCAGGATGTCTGATTAGATGTATTTAAATGTAGTAGACTAAATCAACAAAAACTTAAAAGAGACAAACAACAAAAATAAGTTCAATTTTATTATGCTTTTACCTTTTGATGCCTTAAAATGTTGTTTATTGACAGGAATAAAAATGGAACGTTCAATTTGAGTTCAAAGAAACTTAAAAGAAGAACGAAAAAGCATGAAGAGTGCTCATTCACTGATGCTACTCACAGTCCTTCAACCAGCTCTCTTAAAAACCCTTTTACCCGTGATACCTTTTTCTCTCCTTCAGTCTTGATTTCTCAACATCTCAACCACTCTTACCCTCCCACTGACTCTCTATAGACTTGCATTTCACCTCCTATGGCAGAGTAATCAGGGGGACGTTCTATTAAGAGGCAATCTTGTCAAGCAGATGCCAAAAGGTCAACCTGACGAAATGGAAGGGTGGATTGCTCCATCACACACACACTCTGGGGTCTGTTGTAATCTCTATCATCTGCCGCAGAATTAGAGGCCAGTGTACAAAAATCATATTCTGACTGGACGCACTGCATAGTGATCCGATTCACCATAACTCAAACAGAAAAAAAAAGAAAAAATCAGGAAGTAAACAGGAATTCAAATAAATGGACATGGACTAATATAAATTTTAGATTATGCATAAACATAAATCTGGCAACACTAAAGCAAATAACACAAAAATGGTGCTGTGTACTTTAAAGCATAAATTAAACCATTAATTTATATAGCCCTATAATGCAAATATTAATTATAAAACAAACTAAAACTGAAACTAGACAAAGCTTATATTCAAACTTTATAATAGGGAACACTTATTCACTCAATAAATTCCTAATTTGCTGATTATTAATAGGGTAGTTGCTAAGTTTAGGTATAGGGTAGGATTGGAGACGTAGAATAAGGTCAAGTAGAAGGTGGCGTTAATATGTGCTTAATTAGTACTAATAAATCACTAATATTCTGCTAATATGCAAACTAATAAGCAACTTGTTAAAGGGGTCATACAGTGGTACATGCACTTTTTCAGGCTGTTTGGACTGAAATGTGTGTTGGGAGTGTGTGTACACAACCACCCAACAATGATAAAGATCCACAAGTATTTTTTATTAAATTAAAAGAAGAATAAGTTGCCATCCTCAAATGCAAGTCGATGTGGCGTCACACTGACAGAGGCCACTCCCACACTAGTTGATTGACAGCAGCGTGTCTTACCTCAGACCCGCCCTGAGCGATACGTTTGGTTCTGAAGGGAAACACGCCCTTGATCAACCGAAATGCGTTTATGTTCGCACGAATCATTCATGATCCAGCCTCACCTACAGAGGCAGAGCTCATGAAGATTTAAAGGGGAAGTACACAGAACAGAGTGATTTCTAAAGAGCTGTTTTTGGACAGGGTAAAATGAGCGTTTTTTTTTTTTTTTTACACTATCTTTGAGAAATTTTAAAGCAATCTATATTACAAACTTTCCATTGAGATCCTAAAGAATCATATTAGCTTGTGGAAAATTGCTGTTGTATGACCCCTTTAAGAGACTCATACTCTCATAATGCATTAAATGTTTATTTAGAAATTAAAATGATAAAAATCCTTGAGAAGATAAACAGGACCACTGGTTAAACTGTAAGGCAGGACTTTAAACACCATATTTTACCAATGTCAAATCTTAGAAGAGAGAAGTGCAGTCTACACAGACATCGTAAATATAATGGACATGTGCTGTTTCTTGCAGCATGTTTGTTGATACTGTATGTGGGAGGAAAAAGGAATGAGATAAATTCCTTTTTTCTTACTCCACACACAAACAGTGCAAACGCCCTCCAGTGCAAGGTTTGAATAGCAGCGTTCTAAATCAAACTAGAAATTGTAGTCTCTGTGGTCCACGCTCCAACGCTTTCACAGAGGCCCATAGATTATATGCTATTGGCATGAATGCTGGTGCCAAAACCACTCCATTGGCATAATCAAGCAATACTATAGTCTAAATCTTCAAGGGCCTTGAGCCCAGTGGATTGATCTATTTCAAACTGGCAGCAAACAGACTGACATCAATATAAAACCACTGAGTATGAATGACCTGCTGATTCCATCTGATTCCGACGTCTCCAGTCTCATTGCAGAGTTGCTCTCATTAATTCAGACTCAATACAGTTGTGTCAAGTTTACTGGCATTAAACTCTCGTTAAATAGCTGATAAATGTCAGCATTGCAAAACCGAGAAATAGTTCTGATTGGAAAATCAATCAAAGATCCATAAGGTTATAGCCGGATACTGGTTAACACAAGGCCAGTTATGAGTGATAGAAGCCTTGCATTGTGGGACAATATCTGGCCGTGATGCTTATAAAAGAGCTGTCAAACATAGGTCAAACAGTTTAACATTACAATAGCATTAGCGGTGTCTGTACAATCCATGAATTATTGAAGGCACTAAAAATTGCAGAATGGTCGTGTAGATTATCAACTGATTGTGTGAGCAAATGGAAGAAAATCTTATTGTGTTGGCTAACGATAAATTGTGGAGACAAAGACAAAAGCCTCCCCGAACTGCCTATTGTAAGGATTAGTCATCACTTCATCGGTTCTCAAGGATCTTTTAAAATAACTGCAAGGCTGTTACATGCAAAATTGTAAAACCAAGCAAGACCTCCAGTGAAGTGTGTTCCTTAGGACCTTGCTACATTGGGGACAGGTGGAAATGGACAGACAAAAGCGTCCTCGGTCCTTCAGGGACACGAGGGATTAGTACTATAGGCCTCTGTCTAAAGGGAGGAATTCTCGGGTGAAAGACTATGTTAATGTGAGAGGTTAAATGTGCAGAAGATGACAGGAAGCACTTGACTTCTGAACCCACAATCGGTCGGCCCTCACGCAGCACCAAAATTCACTATTCATTGGCTGAAGAACTTTTGTCTGTCAAAAGTTCTGCTCTGTGAGATTGGGTGGATTAAGCGTATGCTGATTAGTCTTAATTAACATTTAAATGCTTGTAAGAATGTCCTGTTTTAGACAAGATTGGAGAGGCCTGGTTTATGCTAATTCGCTGTGTGGAGAAAGTCTATGGGCCTTTGGCTTTGAGAAAGGGATTAACAGACACCTGATTATGACCAATGAAAGGTCAAGTGGAGCTCTGATGAATGCCAGGCATTGGTATGCATTTATATTCCTTAACCTAGTTTGAAACTTTCAACTCAGAACTTGGAAGTATTTCAACATAACTTAACCATTAAATTTGACAGAAACAGATATTCAGGCTTCTTATATAAACAAGCACAAACAGACACAGGATAGGTTTTCATGTCTTAATTAAAGAAAAGTATGTGAACTCTTGGATGTAATAACTGATTGACCCCTCGTTTCTCAGCAATAACCTCCACCAAATAGTTTCTGTAATTGCGAATCAGGCAACGGTCAGAGAAAAGTTTTCTCTGTTCCTCATCACAAAACATTTCCAGTTCAGCGGTATTAGTGGAATTTGGTGCGAATCATTTTTTTGAGGTCGTGTCAAAGTACCTCAATCAAGCTGAGGTCAGGATTCTGATTGGGTGACTCAAGGAGGCACATTTTTTCTGTTGTTGATTTACTCCCATGCTTTGGGGTGTAACGGAAGAGTAAATAAAATTGAGCTTCATCTGGCAAACATACAAACTTCCATTTTTCTAAAAAAATGTCATGATAAACACGGCAATTCATTCAAGTTAACCAGACCCTAAAGTAGCAAAGAAGCCACACACATTGATGGCCTCTAAACCACAATTTGGAAAAAGCATGTTTTTCCAATAATCTTAAAATCTATACACAACACATTTTGCCAAAAGTTCTGTGTAACTTATAGACATGGGATGATAACCGGTTTCAAGGTTTACCGCGGTTTGAAAAAGTCACGGTTTCAAAACCGCAAACAAAAAAAGTT
>JAUCMS010000001.1:7124443-7142468 GCA_032357445.1 Enteromius radiatus
TTTTTTTAGAGCCAATCGATTGTCATTTTTATGCTCGATCGTCGCTGATGGGTTCGATTAATCGATTAATCGAGTGTTCGTGCACATCCCTACCAGAGATGTTTAATTGGGTTTAAGTCAGGGCTCTGGCTGGGCCATTCAAAAACAGTCACAGAGTTGTTGTGAAGCCACTCCTTCGTTACTTTAGCTGTGTGCTTAGGGTCATTGTGTGTAAAATAAAAATAAATAAAAAAATAAATGATTTTAGCAAACGGCTGCAATATAACAGTGAAATATTTAAGGGGGTCTGAATACTTTCCGTACCCACTGTATATCAAATGATTCATAATAACAGACAAAGCAGTAGTGACACAATTTAGTCAGCACATCATTTTAGTTTCAGTCTTTTTAAATCGAATTGTGGCACGTTTGTAAACAAATCCATGATAAAAAGAAGTGAATAAAGAACTAAGTTCAAAGGACCAACGCATCTGGCACTTAATGGGGAAAAAAGTAAATCCAGTGTCTTTGGATTTTGTTTAGACCTGCGTTTTCCACTGATTTCATTTAAATAATTTTGAAAAAGATGGGAGTGGCTAAACAGGCAGTGCTGTAGGAGCAGACATTAATCTGTGGAGGTGGTTTTTAGCCACACTATTATGTCACTAGGGGTGCAACGGATCATAGATGATCCGTGATCTGTACGAACCAGTCCCTATGGTTCAGCGCAAATGTGATTCACATCTCTATGATAAAAAAAAAGGTTACCATTTTGCATGTCTTTTGCCTTGCCAATTTACACAATCAGACCATTAAGATAAATTGTCATCAAAATAAGGCTTTCGCACGGTTTTCGCAATACCACTGTTTTTACAGTATTTACAGTATTGAATACAGCAACACCATTCAAAACAAGCTCAAGTCACTGGTTGGAGGTAATGCTGCTACACTGGTCTGCTCACCGCTCACAAAATACACATCTTCACAAAAATAAAATAAATAAAATCCTAATTTCAACCCTATTGTTATTCATTGCAGGTCTTTGGAGAAAGTCAACAAAAGCATGCATTGTGTGTGTGTTTTGTGTAAGGCTCACTATAAAATGCTTTAGTGCTTTGACAGACAGAGAATTTGCCCTGCTCTCCAAGCCTGACTTGTGGTCATCACTCTTGTGGACTAAGGCTTATACAGACACAGAGGGAGAGAGATAGCAAAAGAGAGGGAGTGTGACCTTGATGACAGCAGTAAATTCGGACAGGAATGTCAACAGCCACAAGACATATTAGTGTCACGCCAGTGTGCCCATAAGTTTACCTCTGCCAATTACACAGCGGCCATAAGATCACAGGAGCCAATCAGAGAGCCTGACCCTTTCTTAAATCATGACTGCCAAAACAGTTTTATCCATCCGATTCCTGAAGAATTCTATACTGGACAAGTATGGATGCCAATGCTCAATCTGGTTCTACCGAAGAACATGTGGCTCAGCACCAGCTCCATAAACCTGCTGTCCAGATGATCAGCACAAAACTCTGAATGACAAGTTAGATTGCTCCTATTAAAAGTCAGCAAAGCACACAACTCTAGAAGTAATGTAATATTCAGTTGACATACATTCTATTTTTGTCGCATTGCAAAGTTACTCAACCACTTCCCTGCCCATCTAAATTATTTTTTTATATAAATCATGTGTGAACTGACTGCTATGATTTTTCTTTGCCATATATTAAACAACTTCTCCCAGTTACATCAAAGTCAGTTTGTAGCTAAATAAATATGCTGAATTAGATTAGTTATGTCAAAATATACACTGACAGGGTCTTATAAATGTCAAAGAAACTGGAAATGATGCGTTCTTTGATGAGAGTAGGTGATGTGAGGCAGCATGAGATACAGCAAGCATTCGACTCGAAGTGATTCGACTGGCAGCAAATGGCAAAAATCAAATTTATGATATAAACTGATGTTTTTAAACAATTTAGACTTTATATTTAGAACTATTGGATTAAATGTATTCTTTCAGTTTACATTTAGGCTTTAAAAAAATGTATGTTTCTTTATTTATTCTTATTGATATGTCGTTTATTTCACTTATATATGTGCAGTTTACAGTGGTTCTATTGGTCTTTTGACGTTATACAAGACTGTTCAAATGTTCTAGGCCAGACTTTTTATTTTTTTATTAAAACTGATCAGAAGTGATATGCTTGTAATACTACAATAATAAAACTTTCAATTATATATATATATATATATATATATATATAAAGATGTTTTGATCTACAAGCCAACTAACTTCATTTATATGAATTTATATCTTATAAACTTCTTAAAACTGTAGTAATATTTCACCATATTACTGTTTTTACTGTATTTTTCATCAAATACATGAAGCCTTCAGAACAGCCTTCAAATATATATATACATATACAAATATTTTCAACATATGGAAAAGCAGACTTAGCTTTTCTATGAGAAAAGGCCCCATTTCTGTCAAAAAGGAATATCAATGAACAACTCTGAAACAGTATGCCGTCTTTAGTCACTATGTATTGTTCAAGAGCTCTTGTAAGCATGTACGGTAACTCTTTAGGTTCCTGGAAGCCTGATCCATAGGTGTGGTGTATTGTGTGATCTTTGATGTTTTGATGGTCAGTGTGTGTGGCTGAGAGGAAGACATTCGATCAATGAAGCTCTGAGATCTTCAACATGTTGAAATCCTAGCCCTCAGCCCTGAACACTTTATCAAAAAGACTTTCATTCACTCATTCACTCCATCCTTTCCTCTCCCTGCCCTACACTCACCATTCTGTTTTCTCTAAGGGATTTATTTCATTTAATTCTGTGCTGCCGTAGTCCTGGGCCGAGTTTAAAGGGCTGGGATAACTATTAGGACTGATCAATAGAGCCTGGCACCAACATCAGCTCAGTGGAGACAACACACACACACACACACACACACACACATCCCACAGAAAGGACATAACAATCTTTCATCAATACTACAGCATCTGATTCAAGACTCAAGACGCAACTTCACCACCAACTCGGTCACCAATTATGCCCTTCAACCAGTCCTCATCCTTTCAAACAAAAAAAAAAAAAGAAAAGAATAAATAAATTAAATAGGAATAATCTGTTTTCCCCCACTGCTGAACATGTATCTTTTTATTGTGAAAATAAACTAAAATAATTTGTTCTACTTTAAAAAAAATTTTTGTTGTTTTTTGTATCTTTCATAAACAAAATTATGGAAGGCCATTTCCACCACTGAATAAAAAAAAAGTTTATTGTGAGTCTTTATCTCACAATTCTCTTTTTTTTTTCAGAATCGTGAGATATAAAGCTAGAATTGCAAGTTATAAAGTCCGAATTCTGAGAACAAAAAGGTCAGAATTGACTTTATGTTACAAAATTGTGAGTTATGAAGTCAGAATTACCAGATATAGTCAAAATTCTGACTTTTTTTTTCTCATAATTGAGACTTCTTATCTTGCAATTGTGAGTTTATATCTTACAATTCTGAGAAAAAAGTCTGAATTGTGAGATAATCGCAATAACCTTTTTTATAATAAAGTGGCATAAAACAAGCTTCCATTAAAAAAATGTCCAACCAAACAAGAAATAATTATCTAAGAAAACATTTAGTGTGGCACTGATGTGTTGTATCAGGCACTGATCGGGTAGTACTCCAAAGCAAATACTTGATATTTCCCTCTTGAATTCAGGCGGTGAAGTGCAACAGGATGAGCTTTACACACATGCCACAAACAGCGTGTGTGTAGGAGGGAATTTAAAACAGCCAAATGGCTTCATCAATAGCACTGATGGGCACAGGGAAATCGAGAATCCCGTCGTCCGTAAGCATAACGCGCGTCACCTATTAATATCCCGCAACACACACACACTGCAATCCACACACAACACATGACTCGCATCGCACTTGCTGATACCGGTACAGCTTCACATCCATGCACACTGAGACATCCACAGCACTTGCGTGTGTGTCTTTGTGTGTGTGTCTTAGCCCATCTGGTCGGATTTCTTTACAAGGGTTTCCCCTCCCTCCTACTCACATCAGGTTGCTTTCCCGTTGAGCGGCAAGTCTTTAGAGAAACGAAGGGGACGGGAGAACAGAACAAGTGCGCTAATGGATTCATGAGGTCAGGCCGAAACAGCGGATCAGGACAAACACACGCACTCACAAAGCAACCCTCTGAGGAACAGCCGGACAAAACAGGCAGCTCCGCAACGACAGCATTTCACTCTGGGCGTCTGTCTAACAGAGCGAATGAATTTGATAGAGCGTTTGCTCTCATAGACGGCGAGAGCTTCAAAAGCTTCTATCTGTGAGTGTACATCCGTGACAAACAGACTGTTAGATGACAGCATCGCTAACAATTTTCAGAGTGGCTATTACGAGGCGTGACGCTCTGTTCTAGCTTAATGCAAGAGCAAATGTCACTTTTTCTTTTACGCCATTGTTTTTTTGCACTGCGTTTAATACTGCTGGTGTGGATGTCTAGACTTAGTCGACATGCTATTCAGCTGATATCAGTCAGGCAGTACAGGCTACTGGAAAACAAGAGCAAAACAGAGTTAAATTCGTCATTGTTTCCCTCATCTAGAAAAACCCCCAGACAACTTTATTCCGCAGAACATCAGAAGTCCTGATTGTCAATGGTCAACTACATTTTTTGTTACTAACATTATTTAAAATATATTATTTTGTGTTCCACACAAGTTTGGAACAATGCGAGGCTCACAGAAATGTAATGTTTTGGTTAACCCTGTAAAGCCGACAGTTTCATTTCTGATAAGAATTTTTTCCACCTGAGGATGGGCTCTACATTATCCCAGCTACTGTATATCATACCATATTTGCTATTACTATTGCCTTCCTATTTCATATCAATTCCCAATGGATTAAATCAGGTCTCACTACACTTTTTCTTATTTGACTTGGAAATGTGTCACATTCCAGAAGTAAAACGAGTTGTGAATCCGTCATCCTTCCACATTGTTTTTGAATAATCTAACCGGTTCATCTCATTTCTAATTTTCTGCTTTAATCAGCAATGTTTCCTGTAAATTGTCCTAAGTCTGAGAAAAAGATTATTTGAAAACATTACTATCCTTATGATATCCGGCAGGTGTACAGTAATTACACTTTAGATTATAACACACTACATTTGCAGCTACCCTGGTGCAATTTCATTGCAATCAACAAAAATGAAACTTTTTCCCTCCCCAAAGCATCCCAGAATTTGCTGTCTCCATGGGAACAATCTCGCAGCACATACCTTTCCCCTTTTCGACACTCACTCTCTACTTTTTTTTACCACGGTATCACAAAGACTCTCTACGTAGACCCTCTCCCTCATTTCTCCTCCTTTTCTCTCCTTTTTTTCCCTTCCCGATTTAATGATCTGACCAATTAGGGCTGTAGTATCTCATGGATGCTTGGCAGGGTCGTAATTGGAAGAGCTCTGAGTTTCTTTTTAATCATTAGCTTTAAGAAACTGTCTGTGCATTCACAATTAATCCTTTCAGAGAGGAAGAGAGCAGCAGAGGTAGAGAGGGAGAGGACGGACGGCGCTACATGCACTGAATGTATTTCACAGCGGGGTCTCCGGTGGTCATGTAGTATAGTCCATACTAACGTCGCTCATTTGAGCTCAAATGTAGGACATTACTGCCACCTACTGCCAAGGAGCGGAACTAAGACCAAGAGAGCAAGGAGACCTTGTCGTCAAGAATCAAGCAGCCAGAGAATAAAAGGACAAATGCGCCGTTTTCATGCACGCCGCTAAAAGCGGTGAACCAATTTGTAAAAATGAATTAAATCAGCAACAGATGACAAATGCAAAGAGTTATTACAATGTCACGCAGGACGACACCACAGAGACATATAAAGCCAATGATTTTGTATTTCTGAGAGCGGGAACATGTGGTACTGAAGCTTTGAGCACATCTATAATTACACTAGTACACCGCAGAGATATTACAGCCCACAATAAATGAGACTTTGATGGCAACTTTAGGTCAGCAGAGTGTGTAACCTGCATGGAAGCAGGCCAGATCAGAAGCTAACTTACCTAACTGAAACTGAATAAGAGATAAAGAAAAAGGGACAATCTGACTAAATGTGTGAGTCACTTAGATGGTGCTTATATTAAAAATAACTTCTAGTGCTTTTATTGCAGCAGGGGAAAAAACCCTGAAGCAACCAGGTATTGACTTGCTGGTAGATCTGTGTTTGAACATCCAGCCTTTAGTTTCAGTCCAGATCTTAACCATGCCACACAAACCCCAATGCATCACACCTCCACACCTCCCAAGGTACAGTACTGGGACTTTGGGCAACTCACTCAGTAGTCCACACCAGATCACTGAATCTCACAAATGGTCACGTTTTCCAACAAATAATTTTTTTTCCAACATGAAATTTTGGAATAGCAGTCATTAACATGAACCTGTTACAAGTGCCATTGGGAGAAGAACAATCTAGTTCTAAAGAGCATCAGATTGGTCTAATATCTGTGAAGGGAAGGTATAATCATCGGTAAGAGTTGTTTATTTTCTATATTTATTGATTGATTTATTTAGGCTACCAAGACAGCAGGTATGCATGATTTCATATCTGATAGATATGGACTAGATATGCTCAAAACAGAGCGGTGAACCATTTAGAATGTGACCGCGGACACCTGAATATCAAATCTTAAGGTAGCAAATGTAAAGTAAGGATCAAACCCCAATAAGTTTAATCGACAACACTACAAAATTCTGGCAAGACAAACTCTAAAAGTCATAAAGGACTAATGCTCACTGCATTAGTGTGGACTGGTACCTAAGAGTTTATGCAACATTACGTCAAATGTAGATTGGGATGAGAACTGTCACAGATATTTACTGCAGACAAACAAGACTGCAAATGACACAGTGTTATCACTTCATTCCCAGGGGGGATAAAACATAATTTCCACGTGGGATATCACTTCATGTTCATATAACTTCAGCAAAGGTGAGCACTACAGAGCTGCTAAAAACAGCATGCATCCGTTTACAAGCTTTTACAGTTGGGTTTTTGTCTCAGGCTGTTTTTGGAAGCAGCAATCTCTGATAACAATCCACACTTGGAAAATCATTTCTGTACAAAAAGAAATGACAAGCCCCTGGCATTTCTCAAAAAACAAAACCATTTGTACTAAATGCATTCTGAAAGCTACATTCATTAGTTTCTGCCCTTATTTTACTTGCAAATGAGCTTCCAGTCTAAATCTAAATGGCCATGTCATTATTTGACTGTTTGTTCAATTTGATATTTTTTCTCTTTTCGACATCCTAAGCAGCCACGTCGGTTGAGCCAGCAACGTAAACACATAATGGTTATTAGCATACTGTGAGCAGTGCTTCCCTCATCCAGACTCCCCAGGTCCATCTGCCCAGTGCTGTCCATCATCACACTGCTGCCTGAAGCCACAATTATGACTATTGTGGTTAATAAACTCAAGCACTGAATAAGAAATGTACAATTAGACGAGACATACGTGATCCGCGGCATGTTGTATTCATGAGTTTCATGACCTCTGATGAATGGTTACCTATAGAAATAGAATTTAATTTTCAACTTATTAAGAGTAATATGTCACATAAGTAACCCAAGTACACATTTTAGACAAGACTTTCAAAAAATCAAAAAAAAAAAAAAAAAAAAACATTATATATATATATATATATATATAGAAAAAGGCTGGGTAGAATATGGACAGAACCAGCATTTGGTTTATTATTACTTTAGCCAGAGCTGGGATGTATTTCAAATATCTAAACTAGTCACCTAATTTTGAGAAGTACAATTTTAATCTACTATTAAACTAAGCTTAGAGATTTTGAATACCCAAAGAGATTTTTATTTTTATTTTTTTTAACAGAGCTTTAGTTCCACATTTGATGTTTATTACTTTGCGCTTCAAAGTAAATGTCTAAATGTCTTGTCACATACCAACACTTGGCCATGAAAGTGGGTATTGGGGCAGGCCCTGTGACAACCATCCAATTAACAAAACAGGTTGCATGACTGCCCAGTTGAAAAGATAAGCTTAAACCAGCCCAAACCTTCAGGAAGGTGCACCGTGGTTGGTGGAATTAAAGTTGATTATCCAGCATTGTCTTTCTGATGAAGCCGGTCAACTCAGGACACTCTAGATAAGCTATTTAAGAAGTTTTATAGGGACAACAGCATACAAAACATTACATATGTTTGGTACCAACATCTTACTATTAAAGGGTTAGTTTACCCAAAAATGAAAATTCTTTAAATCAATTACTAACCCTCATGTCCTAAAAACACCAGTAATACATTTCATGTGAAATTTCATCAACTTCAGTTTTGCAATGTTAGGAGAGAAAAAAAAAAAAAATTTACTCAATCAATCTTCTCCCGACTTACATCTTCCGCCATTTTAGAGAGTATCACAATGCAGTGCATGAATGCTTTTACGTATTTGACGTAATCTAATCAGCCTTGTTTACATCTGAAAGCACACACTATGACTATGGAGGGTCAGACAACTCTCTGATTCCATCAAAAATATCTTAATTTGTCTTCCGAAGATGAATGAAGGTCTTACGGGTTTGGAACAACATAAGGATGATTAATTAATGACAGAATTTTCATTTTTTGGGTGAACTAACCCTTTAATTGGCCAAATTTACAAAATGTATAAAGCCCTCACAACACAAATACATTTTTCAGATCATTCCTACAAGCTCTGGCAGGAACCACATGTGACATTTTAATGACAAAATCCCTCATTTGGCTGATGTATCCATTAAAATTTATTTTGGCCAATCAGAGACACATTATCTCTGTTAGCGGTAAATATCGATCAGAGGTCGTCCATTATGACTTTGGGTTAATTAGCAGCCGAGCTTCAAACATGGCTAGAAATGATCTCCACATAATAAGTACACACACACACAACCCAAAAGATAACCACAGCTCTTCTCACACTCTAATCAACAAAATAGTCCTCGATCTTTGTCTCTCTCTCAGGGAGCTATCTCTTCGGCTTTCAGTGGGTAGTCTATCTTAATAGCACCCTATTGTCTTTAATTCCATTTTGATCCTATTATAGGGAGGGAAGTGTCTTAAATAAGCTCTTTCAGCCCTAAATGGCTCTGTGAGCCCTCTGTCTGGTGGACAATTAGTAGGGCACAACATCCCACACTGCAGAGAGACAATAAACCAAGTGGGTTTATTGAATTGAATCTCATGACACAAAATGAAGCTAAACTCTTAGGCGTCAGGTTCAGCGGGGAGAAAGCGGATGTCCTAATTAAACTGACACCCCGTCTAAATTATCCACGCGGGGACGGATTGAATCATCGTAATGGCGCACACAAACTAGCACGTCTCCACAGGTGCTGAGGGACTACACGAGCAGGCGTAGTCTCTATGGACCGAACATACAGAAAACATGAAGTCGAAACTCAAATGTGGATTTGCTAATGAGGGTTTTATGTCTCAGGTGTGCAGACCACCTACATTCATATTAGACATTGACTGGAGAGAGAACAAATGGTGTCTGATGAATACAGATCAGAACTCCTACGAACTAAAGGACAAACAGTTTTAAAACATCATAAGGGAGATATTTTGGGTGCGAAAGAGGTAAAATAAGTAAAATGAGTCAAGGAAGAGAAATGGAGGTTCACACCGCTCATGAAATCAGTGGGAGATTGCAGATATCCAGCCCAGCAAACATGTTACTTTTTAAACACTTGATGTGTTAAAATCCCATTAAAACAAGCATGTAAGAGAAAATAGAGACAAGCAGCATTTCACAGTTACTTTGCTGTCTGAAGCAATTGCTTGATGGCAAAAATTGTGGCTGCTTTGGGGAAAATTATAAAATGAATAAAGATAAATAAAAGAACCGAAATGATTATTTTTATACTAGTCTCTTTTTCATTTTAATGCTAAAGATACAGTTGTAAAAAGCATTCTCAATATTCATCATCACCTTTATTTAACCAGGAAAGGACTCACTGAGAGCGAACTCTTTCTTCTAGAAATGTCCAGCCCAAATATTAAGGAATAGCAGAGTCCACACCACAGCTATAGCAATAAAGGCACAGAGAAACAACATAAATGACAAACATTGACAGCCAATCAGACGAGCGTGCACTTCACAATATCATCTGCTGGTGAGGACGCTAATATCTTAATATTTATCATATTTGTGAAAGGGGCTTTAACTTTCAACAATACAATAACAACAAAATATTTCACCTTATATACATAAAAAATACTCTTATTTTTATTTATGTTTTTTATTTCTTAACCTTATTTTTATTATTTACTGTTTTCACCAATTACTTTCTATATATTTAGCTTTCTATTATTTTCTTTCATGTTCTTTGTTTTACATTCTTTTCTTTTTAAACTGATACGCTATGCTTTGCCTGTTTAAGTGCACTATTATTTAACTAACTAACTATTATTAAACTAAAACAGGAAGTTGCATTTGGGTGCTCTTTTTGAAAAAGTCACCATTTTTCCTTAAGCTCTGTGGTAGAACCCTTCTCCCTCTCTCTGTTTATAGTATCTTTAGAAGAAGTATTGCTGAGTGTGAACAGCAGAGAGAGGACTGTTATTAAGACCTGTCTGCTTTTATTACAGTGGCTCAGGAGGCACACGTGGGACAGGTTATAGCCAACCTGAATGGCTGTGATAAATTCAGGCCTGAGCACAGGAGACAGATTAAATTCAGTCAGGGCCCAGTCGATGGCTCTGTATTAAACGACAACGGAAGAGAAGGATAAAACAGAATGTCACCAATATGGTTATTAACTGGAATCAGTCTCTGTGAACGACTCAGACAGTTAGCATATACTGATAATGGGACATAGGAGAGAGAGCTAAAGGGGGAAAGCGGAAAAGAGAGAAAGGAATAAGGAAGAGAAACAAAAAAGAAAGGAAAGAGGGGATGGATTAGATGGTAATAACAATGTCAGAGCCATGACGCAGTAGTCTGATCCACAATTTGTTTCGATCCCACTTCCCCTCTGTCATAGCGTCTCATTCCCATACCGATTTCCTGTCCACTCTTATATGCTGGTCTTGTTGTGAAGAATTCATATTTGCATGTTATTTCAAAGGGATGTTTTGGGAATAGCATACAGTACACCTTATTTAACACCCTTTTACATTATTTTTTTTGTGTGTGTGTGTGTGTTTTCTTTTGAACACACAGTCCATCAGTATGTTGCATGGGACCGTTTAGACCGTTTTAAATAAATAAATAGATAAAAAAAATATATATATTTTGTGGTCGAAAAAAGAAAGAAGGGTAAATGGCATTAGAACAATATCAGGGTGAGTAAAGGATGAATTAATTTAAGTATCATCTAACCCTTTCATTGTGTCTAAATAATAACAGAACATGGATAGAAGAAGAAGGGGAAAAAATGCACATACAAGAACAAGGTATTATTATACAAAATAAAATATATCATTTTATTTTAAATATTATATTATTATGCTGTATATTATTAGTTACTCCTTCCATTATAGCACTGTCAAATGATTCGTTGTGATTACTTGCATCAAAAATACTCATTTTTGTTCATGCATTCCGGACTTTAAATATTGCATATTATATAACAATAATAAAACTGAGTATGTTATTATCATAATTATGGTGCTGATTATTTTGTTAAATAATAAACATTGCATTTCTCTTTACTGTAAAATCTTGCAGTTAAAACATTTTAGCATTTCTGTGATTCATTATTTAGACTCTGCTAAACATAATTATTGTTTTGTGGGATTGGCAACAATGTCACTTGAGCATTCATGCCAGTAAACCATTAATATAATAATAACTGAATGCGGAATCTTCACTGCGAGGAGAGCTGCAGGCATAGAGAGAGAGAGAGAGATTGAAAAATGGAGACAGAATGATGGAGATTGATGAAGTGAGTCCAAATGATTGCCAGTTGTCACCTAGACACAGACCCTGATGGACTAATCATACAGCCTATGACAGTGGCAAGAACACACACCCACTCACCCACACACATTTCAGTCCTGCTATGTTGTCTATGATAAGTACACTCACAGATGTCAAAACGATGGTTATTATCTGTCTCTCTCACAGTCTACTGTCATTCCTTGTGTATACCTGGACAATAAGCTCCAGGATCCAACTAATGACCACGACTCATGGAGGAAGAAGACAAGAATACACAGCTCAACATGACATGTCTGATCATCTCTAAATCCTTACTTGACCTTGTGTTTTAACTAACAGATGAAATTAAAACTTTTCTCTCACATTCTAACAGCCTCAAGCCCCTTGGTTACCGTCACTAGGTCTGAAAGAACATCCCATAGGAATTTGTGTGTGTGTGTGTGTGTCTATACAATTAGCATATTAACTGGTTTTATATACACTGCTCAAAAAATAAAGGGCACATTAAAATAACACATCCTAGATCTGAATGAATTAAATATTCTTATTAAATACTTTGGGTTTTTTTAATACTCTTTTTCATAGTTGAATGTACTGACAACAAAAATCACACAAAAATTATCGATGGAAATCAAATGTATTAACCCATGGAAGTCTGGATTTGGAGTCACACTCAAAATTGAAGTGGATAAACACACTAAAGGCTGATCTAACTGTGATGTAATGTCCTTAAAACAAGTCAAAATGAGGCTCAGTAGTGTGTGTGGATTCCAAATGCCTGTATAACCTCCCTACAATGCCTGGGCATGCACTTGATGAGGTGGCCGATGGTCTCCTGAGATATCTCCTCCTGGACAGTCTGTGGTGCAACGTGGATAGACTGAGACATGATGTCCCAGATGTGTTCAATTGGATTCAGGTCTGGGGAACAAGCGGGCCAGTCCATAGCATCAATGCAGGAACTGCTGACACACTCCAGCCACATGAGGTCTAGCATTGTCTTGCATTAGGAGGAACCCAAGACCAACCGCACTGGCATATGGTCTCACAAGGGGTCTGAGGATCTCATCTCATCTATATATATATATATATATATATATATATACACACACACACATATCGGTCAAAGACATAACACATCGACATATTTCATTTTATTGTGTTTTAAATGAGTATATATATATATATATATATATATATATATTAAAATTAATTAATTTAGATTGGAGTAAATGTAGCTGTCCTTACTTTTATAATGGCATTAATTTAGGATGGTCATTAAGTAATAAAACAAATGCATATTCATTTCAGGGTGCACTCTATCTGTCTCAATTTTTTTATTTATTGTATTTATTTACACACATTGGGGATTGGTTTTAGTAAAATAAATGATTGGAGAAGTCTGGAACACTTTAACAGAAGTAGTCATTTTTAATTAAAACTTACAAGGTCAAAAAATATCTTTTTAAGTTGAAACAAGCGCAGTGATGAAACACTCACAATATTATTAATAACATGCATTAAACAAATAGTGAATTTCCATTTAATCCTAGATAAACTACCTTCTTTTATTAAAAAAAACTAGGTAATAAAATAGAAAATGTATTAACTCCCTCAGACTGCTTATGAAAGAAAAGGCCTGCTCTGTATATTTACTGAACAATTTCTGAGGCAATTAGTTAATAAGAATGTATCCTAATTAGCTATTTTAATGTATATTTGCTGACCATGGTGTTCTCATCATAACGCACTTGTACTATGAAACCTACAGCAGCAGGTTATCAGTGGGATTGGGCCAGCTCTCCTCGTTTATGAAATTGCTATATTTTCCAGCTTGTGCGCAGGGTTGCATCGGTTATAGCTTGTGGTGGCAATTATAACTTCCTGTTCTGATGTTATAAACAGCATGTACCCCTAAACAGACTTAAAATCACCATCTAGAGAAAAATAAATCCAGTATATTATAGGCAGTAGAGTGTATAAAATGTCAGCGATGTTAATGGGAGAAGAGCATAAAAAGCCATGGCATAAACCTGTTAAGCAATATAGTCAGTAAATTGACCTGTAAAGCCCCATAATGGTTACTGTATTTTTATGGCAAAGTTTTGTAACCACAGCTACCAAGAAAGAAGTAGAAGAAGAAAAAAACATTTACAAACAATTTTCACAGTAGCTTCCCTAATCCTATTCTCCACTTTCCCATCTTTCCTTCCTTGTCTTTCACTCTCTCTCTCTGTTGGTATCAGGTCCACAAGGTGATGATCTGTTTCTAGCTCTTGCCAGACAGGAGTCTCCAAGAGGATATCCCTCTCATTACACACACACACACACACACACACGCTGCAGATGCAGACACACAACACTCGACATCACTAGAACTCTCCCCAGGAGAACCTGATGAAAAAGGAGAGAAGATAACTGCTATACTGAGACGAACAAGGAAGGGATAGCAAGGACAACAGAAAGGGTGAGTGAACAAAAAGATAACAAGAAAAACACAAAGTTTAAAGTATTAGCTTTTTGTAGAAGCAATCAAAATTAGTTGTTGCTTTTTTTCTTACAATGAATGGTGAGCTAATCATTCAGAAGGATTCAAAAGTTAGAAAAAAAAAAAAAGCAGAATTTCTTAAAAGTGGCCCAACTGCTGAGCTATATTCTAAGTGATCTGAAGCCTTTTGTGGGAGTGATATTTTTAATGCATAATCTTTCACTCCAGTAATCTTAATTGCTACAACCGGATGATTGAGTCATTAAGCAGACAATCTGATTGGTCTGATTCATGAACAAATCATTCAGACTGGTTTAGTGAACCAGATTAGCTGATTGACTGAAAAGATCCAGCATAAAATAACTATTTCTGAATTAGACATCTCTATTTCTCTCATCAAAATTAATGCTAGTGTTTAAATAAAGACTGTTTCAGCCTGTTTTAAGGGATGGCTGTTGCATATGAACTACTTTTATTATTTGAATGTGCTTTTGCATCTGTTTTTTAAGGGTTAGATCATCCCAAAATTAAATTTCTGTCATCTTCAGAACAAAAATTAAGATATTTTTGATGAAACTGGAGAGCTACTGTATCTGATCCTCCATAGACAGCAACACAACTGAAATGATCCAGGACCAGATAGAAAGTAAATAAAACACTCCTTTTTTTCCCCTTGTTTTGCTGATGTATTTACTGCATTTTTGGACCTGGGGACATTTAAGTTGTGTTGCTGTCTAAAGAGGGTCAGATAGCTCTGATTTCATCAAAAATATCTTAATTTGTGTTCCTTGAAAGTGCCCTTTTGTAGTGATCAATGCATTAAAAAAAATAATAATAATAAATTTTGTGTTGCATAGATGTCTTCATACATATGACAGAATACCCACTTTTGGGACAACTATTCCTTCTGAAAGGACAGAATAATCATAAACTGGGCTGAGTGTGGAAAGACAATGAAACGAATGGAGAGGATGAAAAAAGACCTGATAGAGTGAAAGAAAGAGGCAGAGAAAGAGAGTGCAAACAGAATTGTCCTCATCGTTCAGTTCTTGGCAGTACATCCCCTCAGGTTACGAGAAAGCTAGAGAAGAGAGGAAAACGGAGACTCACAGACACTGAAGCTAATATAATGTTTTGCTTTCTTTAGTTTTTATTGTCTGACATTTTTTTTTTCTTCCCCTTGGTTTTTTTTCTACTCTGAACAGGAGCTGCACCTTTGACAGACATTGATTTTTGGAAGAACAGACAGATGAGACCCACTGCAGGAATGCAGCCAGGAAAGCAAGAGAGGAAAAGGATACGGGAGACAAGAGGCAGTGAGACAGATTTCGTTTGGTGAAAGCAAGACAAATCATCCAGAATGGAGGATCGTTAATGCTAGGCACCGGTGTATAAACACAAGGAGAAAGAACAGGTCAAAACTGAGGTGAAAGGTCAAACAGGGTCACCTCTGTTTTTTCTTAAATGACTATAAAGGGCATTTTGGGCTTCAAATTTGATGCATCAGCTAGAAAAGGGGTCTTCAAGGCCATGAACCCTTGAAGGATATAGATGCAAGGACCCTGGTAGAAATCGAGTGCTGTATTTTATCTAAGCCTATTATATGTACAATCTTTACTTTGCAGGCAACGCTTACAATGATTATTTTAATACATTTTTCAACTCTGATGTAATAAGTCCTGTATTAGCAGTTAAATGTAATATGCGATTTACATCTCAACCTCTGAGGGGCAATTTAATATTTAAATTTAGCTTCTTAACTGCTAAAGTTAAACTAATACAGGATTTTTGGTAATAGCATATTTTCATTCTCAAATGAAAAATTTGAGATAAAAAAAATAATTGGTGGCCCCCTGCTATACCACCAGAGAATACCCCCTGTTGAAAACCCAATGTGCATACCCAGGATGCTTTTTCTTTTTTTAAGATGCACTAGATTATTTAATGTTTTATGAAAAAGTGAGAAGTGTTTGTCAATGCAACTCTTACTTTGACATTCTAAAAATATTTCACGAGTTAAAGTGCCATATTCTCATAATATTTTCTTAAACACAACAATTGTATTTTGTAATTTGGCTTAATTCTTTTCAAAACATTACCACATTCATAATATAATGTTAAAAAGTTTTTTTCTTGTACATATACAATATATTTTTATCATACCAATGCTGCTGTACTACTACAAAATTGGTTGGTTGTGTGTTGCTATGCAGTTGCTAGGACATCTCTAATTTACTAGTTGCTTACTGCCCAGGGGCTTCATGTACCTAGATCAATGAAAGCCTAAAATATTTTTGCAAAAATTGCAAACTGCTTTAAAAAGCAGTATCATATCCTACAAGAAACCTCAAAGCCTGCAGTGGTGCATAAAAAATGTTAAGCAAAAACCTGCAAATCTGAAGTCGTATATCATAAACACATTATCTGATATAAGATGACCTTAAAAAGTCAAACACACACACACACACACAATAAAAAGGGCATCATGGATGAATCATTATTTTTTTTATCAAGTACTGATATTATCAGTTTATTTCCTCTATTTGTGACATTCACCAACTAGGAGAGGGGCCAAACATTTTTCACCAGTCCTTCTTTTGGCTGCACATTATATTTTGCGTTCTTTGGAGAAGCTGAATATTGTCCAAGTTTCTCATCTCTGAAGACCTACTGAACCTGTTCCAACACTTATGCTGCTCAAGTCCACAAGTTACTTTCAGAACTAAATTTAAACTCAACTCCACACATTTGAACGTGTCTTACCTGACAGCAACACACACACCATTCTGCTACCGTCATCTGAGTATTGACTGGTCGTATGGCAATTCTCCATCAGCCCCTTCCGGTCATCTGCACACACCTGGCCTGACATACAAAAAGAGCATAAATTTACCTTTTCTGTTTATGCTCAATTGTCTTTTTTTGTACACAAAAGTAGAGCAAGCTCTGTACAGCTGTGGAGGAACCATTGTAATGAGTCCATCTGGGTAGCAGACACAAGGCTGTAGGGTGAACAAGGACTGCAGATTGAAAAAGCACACACGATCAAGTATGTGCACACAAACACACACTACAGAGCTATCAAACACTCATAGGTCCGCTCGAGAGCACGCACTCTGGGTTATCAATCACACACACGTCTGTAATAGCACAGACAAACAAATGTCAGAGCTGACAGCAGCATGGTCAGGTTACTCATCCATCAGACAAATAATGCACTGCTTCACGGATCAGATACCTGAATGAGAACCCTTCAATGGTTCCTACAACTGGAAATCTTCAGCATTTGATATTCCTGAGGGATTCTTGATCTTAAAAGTAGTTGTATTTACATTTAGCTGCCTGTATAACAGCTCGTAAGTGTGTAGCTACCTCAGATAAATTTAGAATGCCTATCTATCTATCTATCTATCTTCTAGCAACTATCCAAACCAACCTAGCAACCACCCTGACTACCATATAGGGCTGGGCGATATGGCTGAAAACTGTATCACGATATATCGATAATTATTGATATTTTTATGACCCATTTAAAATAAGGACCAGGAGAAAAATATATTACATTTAAACATTT
>JAUCMS010000001.1:7146228-7165930 GCA_032357445.1 Enteromius radiatus
AATCCATTACACACTCCATTATGCAAATAGTGCTTCAGTAAATATGATTCGGTAATGTGGCGTTAATCTCTTTTATGCATGCCCATGAAGCACATTACCAAACATTAATAGCACCAATTCCAGATTCACAACATGTGACCTCTCTTTCTCTCTCTCTCTCTCTCTTTCTGTCACTGTTTGTTTTTTTTCCTACCTCTCTCTCTCTGTCCTTCATACTGAAATGTGGAATTGTCTCAGGTTATGAATACTGATTCTTGCAGAGAGGTCACTGATTCTCATAGAACAATGTAATTTTATTTAACAGTTCTATCTGCAGTAATGTGCATGAATAATGCATGCTACCTGTGTAAGGTAGTTGTAGGGCCACATTAATGTGTGCTAATGGATGCTTGTGGCTTTTACTGAGATACAACATCTTTAACATTAATAAAACTGAGAGGATGGTGATTTGTTGTTAATTAAAAATAATATGTTTTTACTTGATATTTTGAAGTTTAGTTCATAGTATATGCATAACTTATAAAAGGTGTGTTTTATAATTCTAATTCGGCTCTATATTTTTAGTTGGATCGTTTTTTGTTTTTTTTGTTTGTTTTTTGGACAGTTCCAAATATAGCCTAGAACATAAAATAGCTGTAAATAGCATATGGTCACCTAATGAGTAGTTTACAGTGACTCATAATAAAAGATGAGCGCAATTACACAGGCAACTTTAATGTCTGATTTGAACAACTGTGCAAGGTCAAACAGGCAGAACAAAGGTGAGTGGGTTACAAAACATACACCTTAATAAGACTTTTTTAGTATTTTTATGTAATATTATTTATTTTAGTTTATATATTTAAACTAAAAATAAAATAAATAATAATAAAAACAAAACAAAACAAAATAAACATATATATACTGTACTGTATATATATTTCAAATTTTAGATTAAATACATCAAAATATACCAAATTTAAATCTGTAATAATTGTATTATCAGTCAGTTTAAACACAGATAATGCACTCATGTCTAGCGTTGCATTTGCATTTGCATTGCATGCAACATTTTGCATGAAAGTTCAAATAACACTTTCTTATACAAATGTTGTGTAACATTACATAAAGTGGTAACACTTTATTTGAAGGAGTGTGCATAAGACTGACATGACACCTTCATAATCATGACATGACATACAGTATGTCATGAATATGATGGAGGATTAATGCATGTTTATGACAACTGTTATTAACTGGGGTTAAGTTTCATTCGCTCAGTTATGTCATTTTTAATGCAAAGATGATCTTGTTTGAGATGCCTTTGTTATGAAAACTTGACATTACTTAGACAACATAAAATAAATTAAACAAATAAATAAAATAAATATTCTGTCATAAAATAATCTCACAGAATATTAACACTGAATGACACTTTTAATGACGCATTCAATTTGTACCACTGTACTTGAGGTCAAGAAAAGTATTCATGATATAAAATCATTTGACATAATATTAACACTTAATGACATTTTAATGACAAATTCAATTTGTACCACTGTCATGACAAGAGGAGCATCTCACTGCAGTCCACAAGACCCAGAGGGCGTGGTTACATCGAGATCCAACTCCTCCCAACTTACATATACCGAAAACTACCAATCTCACCCGCAAATTCAGTCCTGGAGGGCCAGTGTCCTGCAGAGTTTAGCTCCAACCCTAATGAAACACACCTGCCTGTAACTTCCTAGTGATCTTAAAGACATTGCTTAGCTTCTTCAGGTGTGTTTGATTAGGGTTGGAGCTAAACTCTGCAGGACACCAGCCCTCCAGGATCGAATTTGCTTACCCTTGCTCTAGATCAGGGGTGGCGAACTCCGGTCCTGGAGAGCCGCAGCCCTGCAGAGTTTTGCTTCAACCCTAATCCTTGAACGAAACCACACCTGAACGAGCTAATCAAGGTCTGAATGATAACTTAGAAGATACAGACAGGTGAGTTTTAATTACGGTAGGAGCTGAACTCTGCAGGGCTGCGGCTCTCCAGGACCGGAGTTCGCCACCCCTGCTCTAGATGTTGATCCAACCACGCCGATGTCAAGTTGTCAAGTCAAAGGGATCTCAGACAATGTCATCTTTGTAATAAAAATGACATAAGTGAGAGAATGACATTTAATAACAGCTGTCGTGAACATGAATAAAACCTCCTTCATATTCATGATGTGTCATGTCAGTCTTACGCACAAAAATAAAGTGTTACCCATAAAGTTTTTTTTTCAAAAGAACAACTCAGAAACAACACATTTCACCATTTCCCCACTTTTTCTCTGTTGTGTGAATATGAGAAACCAAAGAGTGTTATCAGAACACAGACATCCCACCACCCACAGACATAAACACAAATACACACTTGCACTCTATAAATTTGTATTCCCCACACTTGAAGTGTTAATTAATAAGAACGTGACATGACTGCAGAATTTACTTGTTGATTTAATTAAGCAATGGTGTGAATGTATTGGCTGTGGTATATGGCAGCTGTCTGGACATCTTTCTAGAGACAAAATAATTTGCATTGCCTGAATACAAAACAATTTTCTGTGTGATGAGACCGCAAAGAAATCACAAAGGTAGGAAGTTAATAATAAATCAAGATTGTGCCTCTTTTGCTCTGCTGTCAGAATTTCTAGAACTGGCTATTGCTTTTGACACAGTGAATAGCAGTAAGCCAACCACTGGCCTTGGGGTGCTTCATGGCTCAGTGTTGGGCCCACTTCATTTCCCAATATATGCAATTTAAGTACTGGGCCTATAATAAATGCATGTTAAGCATTAAGATTACTTTTTTTAAACAACAAGAGATGTACCACGTCGCACGTTAAATATGATATTTCTCCTATAATGGCAAAACTGAATTTTCAACAGCCATTAGGCTACTCCATTCTTCAGTGTAACATAATCTTTCTGAAATCCTGTCCAGCCCAGTCAAGTCCTGTCATCAGCTTTACCACAGAGTTACTCAGCAGGAAAACAGGAACCTCACACCACAGGTGATGCTCAGCAGAGAGGAAGCGAATTAAACTGACCCTGAGGTGAATTAACACCCCTGCTGCACACAGGAACCCATCTTAGCCTAAACGAATAGGGTGGTGCTCACCGGCTGCAGCATTCTTTCCTGATGATTAGTTATCGCCAGTGTTGCCGACACTTTTATGCAAAGCAATTTACTAATTGTAGGGAGCATGTTGAGGTTAACTGCCCTGCACTTACAATCATCACGTTTAAAGCATGGTTTATGGTCAAAGGTATTAAGAAGAAGAATTCTGGATCAAGGTCGTACAGTCAAAGCGGCTTCCACCATGTGAGATTTCTGTATTCAAAGTTCAGAGTGCCCAACGTTTACACCATACAATTACACTAACATGCATACTGAAAGAGGTGATTGTGTGAGAACAGAACCTGCTCGCCACTTGCTGCAAAGAATAATAAAGTAAAATCAATGTTGAGCGAGTGTGTGTGAGGATAATAGCCGCTCTATGCTGGTCAGGCTGGCGTAGATGATTCCACATCGACTGGCTGCACTCCAGATTACTAATCCTGAACAGCTGCCTGCTGTTAAATTATACACATCGACAGGTGTTAACCACACATACACACAAAACACAAGAACACACATTTATAAACATGCATATGTAGACCCACACACATGCATATGTTACGTTATTATATATTGATCTTTGTATGAAAGATTCAGTGGCCCGTGTCATATTATACGTGTGTATGAAGTAATCACAGCACTGATAACAACATTTGGGGGGCATGGCATGTTTTATGTAAAGCCATAATCTTTCTACGAGCTAATTACTCAGGGTTATAGCTAATTACTAGGAGTTATGGCTGGGCAACCAGTGTAGAATTACACCCTTTCTGGGTTTGCAAAGACAACAAAATGAGGCTTTATTCATCAAGCATATAATCAGAATGCTATTGCTATAAAACATGTTCTTTAAGAAAGTAATTAATCAGATTGCTCCTGATAGATAAGCCATGAATCTTTTTATTTATTTTTTTATGGCTGCAATACCTGCTCTGCTCAAAAGGGGGAGCTCTCAGTGAAAACAGCAGTGGCAGAGGTCCGTGAAAACAGATGCCTGTTTGTTACAAGGATCACTGGTTAGGTTCTTTAGGGAGTTGATCGATTCAGTCAGCTTCATTTTCAAAAAGTTCCAAGGCTAACGGTAAAAGATCCTTTTATAATGAAAGCTTATGACTGCGGATTTGCCAAAGGGTAAACATAATTACAACTAACACCAATAGATTTGCTGAATAAATAATGAATGAAAACAGAGAGTGTGAACGTTTTTCCAAAATGTTTTTAATGCAACATTATTGTAAAACTGTAACAGAAAGGTCTGCTGACAAGAGAAAAAACCTTATAAGGTCCCAAGAAATTTTTCACAGTCATGGATAAACCATGGAAAGAGAACCAATCTGGTAAGGGTTTTTCGGTGTTCACAATAATTATAACAGAGAACTGGACCACCAACAATAGTTTGTATACACTGTGAAATCTGTATTGATTAAAACATCCTTACACACACTCACACACACACACACACACTCAAACGCACATTAAACATTTTCAAGTATACAAACAAATCTTGGTTTAATTTTAGGTACATGCAGTGAAATACTGTATAAAAATAAACATTTGTATTGCTTTCTGTACAAACACATATATACAGATATATAAATACTGAGTAAAAAAAAACATAAAAGGTGTTTACAATCACATTGTGTTCACTTTTGTACGAAAAGACCATAAAGTCATACCAAGTAAACAATATAAACTGAAATGCTTCCACATGCGACTCAATCAAGGCTACAGCGCTGAACTCTCTCCCTTTCTCCTCCTTTAAATGATTAGTTCACTCTACGTATATAGAGCGAACGAAAAAGAAAGAGACAGGGAAATGTTCTTTAACAGATTGTTGTTTAGCTCTGGCGTACGTCCTGAAGCAATTTGTTAATTTCGGCAACCAGTTCGCTGGCGTCGACAACTTCGTGTCTCGTGTCGTTACGTTTTCCCTGCCGCTGGCTGAGCACACTCTCTAAGTCATCCTCTTCATAGTTCTCTGGGATCTCCTCCATCGCCGGCAGCCATTTTAAATGTGCCTGTGATGCCGCGTGATTGGTCGAGCTGCATCCGCTCGTCACAGCACTGCCAGGATTTTGAAAGTGAGTATTGGCCGCCCATACAGCAACGCCCTGCGGGTAGGCGGTGTTTGTAGATGATGCCTTACCCGGCAGGAAGCCCTTTCTGATCTCCATGCCGATGGAGGAAGGTGGAGGGCCAGCACACCCTTCGAGCTCATTGACCTCAGTGTAAGAAGTAGGCAGGAGACGTTGGAAGACGTTGTTCATTTCTGACAGCAGCGAACCGCCGCATTCCTCCTCGTTGTCCTTTCCGAAGGTAGAAAAGCTCTTCTTCGATGAGTCGACTGACTGCTGGTCCTCCTCGAGGACCTGAGGCCTGCTCTCTTCTCCAGGGATGTACATATTCGCACGGTAATCCGAAGACGCCTGAGATGGCATCCAGCACTGGTCAGAGTGACCCAACACACGGCACTCCTCCGTACACATCTTCATGACTGCAAAGAGACAGACAGACATTGAGTTTTAGGAGTAACGAAGAGCTAAATCAATCCAACTTGGAATGTAAACATGAGAACTATCATGCCATATCATATCACACGTGTGAAAGGTTCTAACAGGGTCTTTTCATATAACTTCATTGTTAATATCAAGATAATTTTCATAATCAGAAGAACCCTTTTCCATAATAAAGAACCTTGTGTGCATTGAAAGGGCTTCTGTGAATGTTAAAGGTTCTTCTGAAACCACGAATGCCAATGTTGAACATTTAGTGTAGCATTTCTGAAGAGAGCTTTACAATATCTCCAAATTTTCTGTTTATCAAAAGAGGTTTCGATATTAAATCCAGCATTTCTTATTTACTTCTTCCGAGACCACATTATCTACTGTACTTCTCATCCACTGTCTAAATTTTATCTACTTTTATTGCTAGACATTTTAAGAGAAACCTCTGAGACAAATTTGATACAGTATGCTTAAATGAACAATGAATCTCCTGAGCTATGAAAGAGCAACTTCTGAGCAATTACATTTTCTCTGAGCATGTGAAAAATGGCAGAAAGGAAAGTGAGAAAAACAAAGGGATGAAAGAGAATGGGAAAACGAAGAGGGATGATAAGGTTAGGAAGTTAGAGAAAGGATTTCAGAGGTGGGTGGGTGGGTGAGTTGGGGAGGGAGCTTGAAAAGCTGAGGAGATTGGGAGTTTGTCATTCTTCCATTCCAGTTTCTCTTGTGAAGGCTGACATCCTTTGTTAAGCTGGATTATTATTCATTACTTTGACAACGCTGCCTTATACGAATCAGATATGACTGAATTTGAATATTAGAGACAAAACAGAGAGGGAATAAAAATGGAGAGGACAAACTGGAATTGGGATGGAGGAAAAGCAACTGAGTGAAAATTACAATAAATCGCTTTGGTGAGGAAAGGGTGAAACTCTAATCGATGCACACAGGTTGCTTCTTTCTTTCCATGAAAGAGGAAGAGCAGGGCTGAAATAGCGGCCCTCTGGGGAGAGAAAAGAGAGTGTGTGCATGCGGAGGGGGGGGTTTAACTGCATTGTGAAAGCAATTATGGTGAATTTTCCTCAGTTCAGATTTTGAAAGCATAGGGCTGTCACTCAGGGAAGAGAATGAATACAGGGAAATAACACTCCAGTCCACGCCTCCACACATGCACATGCACATACACTGTCTTAAACTACTGATAAAACAGACTGACACTGCAAAAGGTAGTGGTTGCCAAAAATAACACGATTTCAACCAAGAACCAGAAGAACAAGGCTTTTTCCCAAGTTTTCTCACTCATTTTTCAGTATAAAAGCATAGTGCAGGTCATTTAATTTAAACCCGCACCTGTTCACACTGTAATAAAAGTAAGTCACTGTAGACTGGGTGTTAAACGCCTTCATAAACACAATGTGCCCTATATAATCAAGCTGATGAATGTCATAATTCAGGGTGATAAAAAGGTGAGAAACCACATGAGAGACCATTTGGACTTTATTTCTCACCTGGGTGGAGACGGTGGTGTCCATCGCTGTGGAAGAGGTCTCCGAAGCCATCGCCTAGCAACCGGTCGATGGGCGAATCACGGCCCATCTCGCAGTCGCTGTCGCCCGCATCACTGTCGCCACGCCCACTATCTTTTAGACTGAACTTATCCATGTCCTGGAGGGCGTACCTGCACACACATTCACACAAACACAGTTACAGGTTGATCATGATGCTATAGAGCATGCAGTACAAAATATAGACTAATTAATTAAAAGCAACGTGCAACAAGTTGCATCTGTCACCAAACTACAAAATGTCTCCAGTTAAAATGCCAGAGAAATCAAACATACAGTGTGACACATTAAGAGTGGCGTTATATGTTTGATTGCATTAAACTTTAAAGTTAAAGTTTGCCAAATGCATCTCTGTACATTGCATACAGTCTATGAACATGCATATGCAAAGCAGGCAAGCATATGCCCCACCCATCAATTTAACTTGCACAGACGATGTCTATTTTACCTAACCATAGTATAAACAGATCTATTCACTGATGTCTCTTTGGCACCATGCATTTATCTCACACCCAAAATGTCTTTAAAATATTTTGATTCACATCAGCAGAGGCGTGCAGGAAAAAAAAAGTGCAACTATCTAAAGCTAATATGTTTTTAAATCACCAAACTGACATTGAAATGCATCATTGTATGGAACAATGGTTTCAACAATATGCACGGAGTAAAATGACATGATCCAAGAACAAAACGCAGATGAGAGGAAAAAAAAAAAAGCACAGAAAGCAAGCTATGACCTCATGTGAGGAGCAGTCCAATCAGGATCTGCGAACGTGGGTGACCACGGCAACAGGGAAGTTCTGTCCTATTCTACCACAAACATTTTAGAATACCTATCATCCAATCCGATCGAACCAGCAGCACACAACAGGTTGAGTATCACTACCCATCTACTCTACCATAGTATTTAGAGCACATCATGCCCAAATATGGAGTTGGAGCTGGGAGCGTAGTATTTGTTTGTTTGTAAGTTTACCTGTAGCTGCGAGAGTATTTGTTCCCTCTGAAGCTGGGCCGCGGCTGATACTGACCCTGATGGAGTATTGAGAGGAGCTGTGAGACTTGCTATAGCAAAAACAGATGACATAAATAAAAATAAATACTGATGGAACACGACACTCATTCACACACGCACACACATGAATAACAAAATGAAAACTGTTAGTGTGAAAACAACACACGTGATGACGTGAATGTTATGAATGAAAAGATGAGTATAAACATGGACAGAGAATTCACAAGCTCTTTATGAAGATTAGCATCAATTACACTGTTCGAATATGCAAGTTTTCCTTTTACCTCCACAGGGGGCGTGGCATGTGTCATTTCCAGGGCGAAGTTCTCAGGGATGTGATTGGAGGAAATAGTGACCAAGCTGTTCAGTGATTGGCGGCTGTGTTGGCTCTGCCGGCTGCCCATGTGGGCCCGTTCAGGTCCGGGCGAGGAGGTTGGTGAGCGATGGTGTGTACGAATTGGGAGAGTCCCGTTGATGGTGGGCACCAGGGTGATGTCGCCCTTATGGATCTGCCGTGAGGGCTTTTTAGGGTGCTGTTGATAAGTAGACTCAGCCACCCTGCAGTTGTATGATCGAGTGTCCTTCTTTTCACGTGAGCAGCGAAGGGCGAAGGCCACCATGATGAGAAGCAGAATGGCACAGATCGCCCCAAGGGAGATGATGATGATCATAGACACGTCTAGAGGGCCGTCTCCGGTTCCTCCACCTGTCAGATGGGGATTCATGTGGTTCTCAATGTTTTCATAAAGCGAAAGTCTCAGCAGGGCTCTGGCACTGAGGGGTTGAGCACCAAGGTCCTGCACGAGTACAGTCAACTCCACGTGATCCTGTGGGATGTCCTGCATGCTGACGTTGGTCCGAATTTCGCATGTTTTAGCATCCATGGTGAAGTAACCTGCCTCGTTGCCCCCTACTACAGAACATGACAGGTCACCGTTGACACCAGCATCACGGTCTATCGCACGGACTACAGTTATAACGTCACCGATCTCTGTGTATCTGGATACTGGAACATCAGCAGTGTGGTTCCACAGCTGAGGCATCATGATGACTGGTCTGTTGTCGTTCTCATCCAAGACGGTTAACACAACGGTCACATTACTACGCAGCGGAAGACTTCCAGAATCTCGGGCCTGGATCAGGAATGAGATCTGACTCACGTCTTCACGATCAAAAGTACGTAGTGCGTAAATGTCTCCATTAGAGGGGTCAATAGTTACATATGTGGAGATGGAGCTTCCATGGACTGTACTTTCAAGTATAGAGTAGCTCACTTGACCATTAGGGCCCAGATCTGGATCTAAGGCCCTCACAGATGACAGATAAGCTCCTGGTGAGTTGTTCTCCGCTTTGGAAATCTCATACCTGCTCTTCTCAAACTTTGGTGGGTTGTCATTCTCATCCTGGACCTGCACAGTGAAGTGTTTAATGGTTGAAAGACTTGGAGAGCCTTTATCTTCAGCTATAACGGTCAGGCTGTACTCAGACCTCTTTTCTCGGTCCAGACTGACATTGGTAAGGATCATGTAGTTCTTCTCATATGTCTTTTGCAGCCTGAAATGACCCTGGCCATGGAGGCGGCACTCCACCTCTCCATTCAACCCAGAGTCCAGGTCATCTACCCTCACCAGAGCCACAAACGTATCTACAGGAGCTGTTTCTGATATATAAGCTATCTCCTCGTTCCCAGTAGACATCAAATTGATGCTAATGTCAGGTTTGTTGTCATTCACATCCACCACTTTTATTATGACTTTACAGTGTGCTGGCATTGAGTTGGGGCCCATGTCTTGAGCTTGAACATCAATGTCATACGAATTTGTGCTTTCAAAGTCAACTTTCCTCATTAGTGTCAAATGTCCATTATCAGAATTAATCTTAAAAGTCTCTACAATTTTAGGTGACACATGACTGCTAAAAGAATATACAATTTTACCGTTGGTTCCTTCGTCTGGGTCAGTGGCATTCAGATCAATAAGCAAACTGCCTAAAGGGGAATTTTCAAGCAAGTTGATCACGTAAGATGGTTTCTCAAACACTGGATTGTTGTCGTTCGAGTCAGCTATGCTGATTTTCAAGAGCGTTGTTCCAAATTTTGGGGGAACGCCCCTGTCTGAGGCAGTGAGCTGGAGTTCATAGCTTGCTCTCACCTCTCTATCCAGCTCTTTAAGCACAACGAGCTCCGCGTATTTGGCGCCATCGGTTCTGGTTAGAATATCAATCATAAAGAAGTCAGATGGGGTCAGAGAATATGTGTTCAGCGAGTTCTCTCCGACGTCTGGATCGGTGGCGCTGTCGAGGGGAATGCGCGTCCCCACAGCGGCGGTTTCGGAGATCTCTATGGGAATGACTGGTCGCGCGAACTGTGGTGCATTGTCGTTAATGTCCAAAATTTCCACCTCGATGTGGAACAGCTGTAGGTGCTCCGTGGGGAGGGTGAGGACATCAAATTCGATAGTGCAGTTGAGATTCTTCTCGCACAGTTTCTCGCGGTCAATTTTGGTCCTGATGCTGATCTCCCCATCCTGGTCGCGCACGGAGAGAAGAGACGCGCTGCCGCGCTGCATGGCTCTAAAGCGTAACGGAATTGAACTCGGAAGTTTGGACAACACATCAGCGACATCTTCTCGAAGTCTGGCGATTACTGTACCCACCTTCTGCTCTTCGTAAACTTGGTATTTCAGAGTTTTAGCCGAGCCGTACCGTGCCAATGTCACGAGCACAGCAAGTTTGAGTAAAGTGGCACAGAACACTGTGCCCTTGCTGGTATCCATGTTGGGTTCCGACAGGCACTGAAATAAACTCTCAAAATGATTGTCGCTTCCTTTGTTGAGCTGTCTCAATCCTTTACATGCGTTGTTATGGTCTCAAACACATCTCCAAATCCGAAAGAAAAGCGTCTTCTCAAAAGGTTCCGATGTTAAAAACAGGTCTTGAAAAATGAACAGAGCGCAAGAGCTGAAAACAAGCAATGACATTTAAAGCAAAAGCGCATATCCCTCTGTCACTAAGGAGAAATCTGTTGCGCGTATCAAGAGACTGTAAGCGCAACCTCCGTCTGGAGACCCTGTGCGCGCGCGTATCTGTCTCCCGCTGTCTGAAGACACTCTTTGACTGACTAACCCAAAATAGCAAAGCCTCCTTTACAGCCACGGCTTCAGACAAAACGCTTCTCCTAAATCAAGGGCTGCCCCCTTCTCTCTGCGACTGACCATTCAACACAGAGCCACTACAGATCCCAATTAAATGAAGGGGAGAAAGGAAGTGGATAACTCCGCCCTTTAGGGTCTTTCTCTCCCCCTCTCTCTCTCCTGAACGCGCTTTAACAAAGGATGAGAGAGCAGAATTTAAGAATAACTCGAGCTGAACTTTCCTTCTAGATGACTGTCAATCCCATTTATTCATATAATGTTCACATCTGTTTCTTCGGTTAAGCATTTCAGAATTTCTTTTTGGCAGCTAATAAAAAGATGAATTCATAATACTGCCTCATTTATGAATCTGAGTTGGGTAAGAACCGTTCCGTTAAAACATTTGCAAGTCGGTATTTTGTAAGCACTTAAACAAATATATAATACAAATATGAATATGTGTAACATTCCTGTACTTTTCTAATGTTAGAAATAGTTTAGAAAGCTTATGCATCCCTAAATTGTGTAAATTAATATAAAATGATGTGTACATAAAAGACGTGTACCATTTAGGGATCCCAAAATCATTACTCGGAATAAGCTACTGTATAGGCGCGTCTTTATGGGGAGAGGAACTTGCAAGATTCCTGCAAGGGATACCTTCTACAAGTTGTCTAAATGTTCTCTAGAGGATTTGATATTGTGGCAGTCTGGAGAACCTCAGAGCATGAGGTGGAGTGTAACACCAATGAAAACATTGTCATTGACTATTACGCACCGAGGGCAGTGTGACATATAAAGGGCTGTTGTGCTTGTGGGGTCATGTCTTTTGTTTCTCAATCATCCTAAACATATATAAGCAATTAAATAATGAAAAATAAACAATAAACATTAGTTTTTATTTTGAGTTTTGTGTTATGTAGATGAAATGTTTGCATGAACACATCTTGCAACTCTACATTAATTTCACGTGAATATAGACTACAGCATATAGATTCTGACACTCTCTAACACCATAGGTTATTCATTTCGGAGGACTGGACGAATCATCGCATCAGCTGCTTAAGTGCCTTTTATTAAATCCTTTTTAGTATGACCTGTTTTTCCCTTGTTTGGGTTTCAGTATTCTCACGCGCTACCGACTCCTCGTCTGCCATATATATATAATCTTAAGCTGTGTGTCGAATCACTTGTTCTGATGAATGAGTGAAATACTCGCTCACGCGCACAAACAGCTCTGCTCACGTGAATAATACGGTTTTTACTTCGCGTGCGTGTCTCTTGGTGTGGGTCCAGCAAAATGTATTAACCTAACATCCATGTAAGCGCTTCAAAATGTGCGCAGTCTGGACCGGGTCGTCTGGACCAGGTTATTTGCATTTGCGCAAGGGTCACGGTTCCTCTTTGAGAGAAAGCTTTCTCCGAGTCTAAACTATAGAGGGAAATTAGTTCAGTTTGAAAGTGTAAAAACGGGGACAATTCAATTGCTCTATCACGCTCACGGGCAAACGGATGAATAAAATACATTAAATGGCCTATTTCCTGACTCTCGCTCAAATTCCCATGGTGATATGTTAACCCGTGGAAATGTAGCCAACCGTATCAAACCCACAGAAGTTGGGCTTGGATTAATAAAAAGCCCTTTGGCGACAGATTTGACACAAATGCTGCTCCTCTTTTCCCAAGTCTGCAGTTCCATGCGCTTTAACAAACCAAGAGGGCCCATACTGAGACACTGGGGTATTCTAGCGACTGTTTGGGAAAGTGATTACCGGGAAATTTCAGCGTTACCAGAAGGCGCACGTTTGACCCCGCCACTTTCTTTTGTTTAGTTTATTCTTTTCATAAGGCATCGTGTTTGCGAATCGTCTGCGTTTCACCCGGCCAATTTTAGCAGGGCGACTTTAACCAGGTTTGATACGGCCGAGCGCTTTCTTTGGCTCCGAAGCCTTAATGCAATTACCTCAGCTCTAATCACATTGCCTGAACAAAGACGTCAAAGTCTTTGCTGAATTTCTGGGGTTCTGGAATGCCCGCGGTGTTGCATGAAAAATCACACAGTCTAAAAGAAGTGCGATAAGTAAAAACAGATGCACAAGTTAATGCACTTAGATACGGTTTGGCTTAAAAAAACACGAGAGACAAAAAACCCCTGCTTCATCTTACAGAACCTATTTAAAACTCGCGAACAATGCGATAATGAAACTAATACATTAATGTGAAAACCAACTTATGGGACAGGTGCAACGCTTAATTTTTTTAGCCATCGAAAAAAGAATATGTATTAATGACTCAAATGGCATAATGAACAAGTCAACGAGCAAAGAACATCTGCATTTTTGCTGCTAGTACAACTTTACGACACCATACGGGGCCACTGCGTCTCAATCTCCCTGACAGAGGCGCATCCCTCGCTTGTGCCATAAAACCAGGCCACGGATTCAACTTTTGTCATTGATATTCTGTCCTTCCCCAGCCAAACAATGGCCACAGCAGGTGGAACGCAGGCCAAATGATGTTGGCTTCCAAACTCGCGCGTGAACTTTGCTTTTAGTGTCGCTGGAATGCGCGTGAACGAGCGCGCGCTGCCGTTGTAAAGGCACGCGAGCATCTGTCGCCTCGTCTGTCTCATTATCCTTCATTCGATTAGCGCTTTCTCCTTCAAGGCGGGATGCGTCTCGCTTTCTCAATAGGCCCCCGGTCACAAAGGTCTCTGACAATGTATATTGTTATTCATACTAGGCCAAAGAGCAAACTTAGTCCTCTCCCCCCGGTTGGAACGGACTTTTACTGCTTTATGAGTCGTTGAGCGGAATAACAAGACTCAAGAGTCTGTTTGCTCGCGTGATGCATGTAGTGCGCGTTCTTAAAAACACCATATTGAGCTTCGTGTCGCGGTGAGGGGGACAAATTTATTGCCGTTCTTTAACAGTAGCCCACTATGGTAATCCAGCCCTGCTATAAAACCACAAGTTTGTGTATGTACCAGCTAATTTGTGGAAATGATATGACAGCTGCACTCGAGGGCCACCCTCAGCTACACTGTGTTGCTAATGTTGGCAGTGAGAGTTTGTGCTTACGATGCAGAGAGAGCTTAAAATTGTCCATTAATATTTGACTGAAATCAAAGTTTGCATTTTGTATGAATGAAAAGCCTTGCGTACATATTTGAATGAGTTCCCAAGTCAAAAATCATTAAGGACAGCGATGAGGAGTCCTGCTGAAAATCTATAATCATTTCTTGAATTAAACCTGAAGTAGCTATCCTAATATTTTTTAGATTAAACACTACCTGCATAATATGAAATATCCACAGGATTTTTTGTTCTATAGCTACTGTGGAATCTTTATCCTCCACTTGTTTTAGATCAATCTCCTGCTGCTATTCAGTTAAATAAATTATATCAGGAACTAAAGAATTCACTTTACCCCCACTTTATTATTATATTATGAATGTTTTATACATACAATAAATCACAACCCTAAAGTGCTTTATTGGTGTTACTATATAAAAAATGGACATTTTATTCCATTAATAATCATAATAGTCCCACTGAGAACCATGTGTTCTAGAATATATTTTTTTTGTTTAATACCGAGCACTGCCAGAAAAAAAAAGTAAATAAATAAATAAAATAATGGTATGGGTACACACTGTAACCGGGACAGGTGCCTTAAAACTACTCCTTGAGGAATACTGTATGTAACCCTAAAAGTAGGCTGCTACATCCCTTTAAGGCTAGAGGTTTGAGGTTTAAATCTGTATCTTTTGAGGGTAGCATATTGTTTCAGTGACAAGCAGCCACTGTACCATTTGAAGATGTCTTATTTCTATGTTGGAATCTGTAAAGAAAATTCTTGATAGGGTTGAGTCCAAATTACATCCAATAAAAATTCCATTAAAACTCATTTAAGACTTTGCTGCATGCTTCACCGCCAAGTATATATGTTTTCTCTGTTCTTGGAGAAATAGGTTATTCTTAATCCTGTTTTTTTTTTTTTTTTCAAACTAATAGTCAATGTCATGTACCTCCCTAAAGCTTTCCACACACACTCTCTTACACTGGCAATGAGTAATACCAACCTCTCAGCCCCAGTTCAAGCACTGTCACCCAGGACAAATCACTCTGACACTGATGTCTGCTGAGGTGGCTTCTTCTGACGAGTGAGAGAATGAGAAACAGAGAAGGAAAGAGAAATGAAACATAGACAGAAATAATGAGAAAAAAGATGTTGGTGGGTATTAAGACAACAAGGAACAGTGCACTCATAAATGCAAATTATGCCATTATTTGATCTGCTTCGCTTTGTTTTAATGTTACTTATAAAGAATACTCACCCAGAACGGTTGGTTTAAAATTTTAACCCAACCTTCTGGGAAATAACCCAACCGCTGGGTCAAAACAACCCAATAGCTGTATTTAACACAGCATTTTTAAAGTGTATACTGTATGTATATACATGTATTCTATAAAAGCATCATAAAAGGCAGCCATCGAAACTTCAAAATTCCAAAAATTTGTATCACTCCAATTATTTTATGCAACACAGAACATATATTTATTAAGTATATATAGAAAAAAAGTGCAATTAATGATGAACATGAAGCTCAGTTCCTGAATCCTTGACTGGACTCCATTCTTAATGACTGACAGCTCATTTTTGGAACAGTGATCACCATGGAAACAAATCAGACAACCATAAATGGGATACACATTGGAGTTGTTACAGTAATGTTTTAATGAAGGTATCAGAATGCAGATGGTATTAGTGCCAACATGTGCAGCAGCAGTTGTAAATGGGTCAGTGCCAGAGCTTGGCAGGAAGATGAGCTAAGGAGAAAAAACAAAAAACAGTGTATTTAGAAAACGTATTCTTAATTGCTTCATTCTTGACACAAATTTCAGTGGACAATCCCTTAGTTTGAAACACCTCCAAATAAAGCTATGCTTTCTCAGGACTGTGTCAATATATAAAGTAATACATATTTTACAGACGTGTTAATGGCAGTGGAGGCCCTTCTAAGGTTTAGGTCTCAGAAGACTGTCATGTTACATGATTGAAAAAATGTTCTGCTTTTAACAGTCTTTTAAACAAATGAACCACGGTTCGCTTAGGTTTGTAACTTCTGATGACTGTCTGTTTTTCATTACAGCCTTTATTCCTTCGGGGAGACATGAGCGGCAAAAACGTGAGTTTTAAAACAACAGCACATGCTAGCCGAAGGCGCTCCAGCAGAGGTAGTTAAACAGCGGGGGCCCGTACTCTTCTGTGTTTCTCATGTGAGCAAAGGTTCCTGGGTTACATGTATCAGGCAGGCTGTGAATGCTGTAGTTTGTTAGAGGCCAGATTTACAGCTGTGGGTAAAGGAATGGAGAACAGCTCGGCAGTGGAGAAGTGAGGCTCCTACGGGTAAATTTGCTTTAGGGGTCCCTAGGTGGCTTGGACAAGAGACAGAGACTTTATCATCCAGCTGCTGCACACCTAATATGTTTCTGTTTTTAGATCATGTCCATGTGTGGTCTGTGCAGTGTGTGTAAGAGACAGCATATTTAATTTACATTAAGCATAATGAGACTGTGTAGGATAATAAAGTCCCTTCAATATTTTATTATATTTTTAGGTAATATGTTTACTATAAAAAAAAAAATAATGGTCTAGTTCATGAATATTAATGAAGCTGTTGTATCTGATTGGCTGAAAAGCTGCATGTTTGTAAATCCAAAATCCAAATCTATAATCCATAATAACACTTCCTTGAGTAGAGAATATCCATCCCCTGTTGACCGTTCACATCAAGATCAACCAAAATATTTGTTTCAAACTGTTTTTGCTTGTTATCTATGCTTATTTCTCTCCTGATTCAAATAAGAAGAGCAATATTATGGATATAATACCCTTATTTTACCCTTTTTAAAATGTAAAGTGAACGTTTTACTGATCTTAATGATGCTCTTATTATCATTTCACTTCGCAAGACATTAAACTGGAGTTTATACTAAAAGACTCCTTGGAAATACGTGCCTCTAAATACATTTCTGCCAACCTGAAAACATACATGTATATATGAAATACTGCAGTTTTAGTTGAAATACACTAGAGGCAGTAAATATCTGACAACTTTTAATACTTTTCGAACAAAGCAAGATTTGCACAAATTCTCACATTTTCTAGAAGTCTAATTTTCGCATTATTATTATTAGGAGTATTATGTTATGAATTCAAAACAATTAAAACATGCTGCAAGGTTTGACAATCTGTGTAATGTGTGGTCACATACTGTACTGCTTCATATGTATGAGTTTTCTCATTCAGTAGGTTTGTTTGTTAGCTCAACACCTCAAATCTGCATAAGGAAGTTGAAATAGCATAGCTGTACCAACAAATGCTTTTAGCAACACTCCAAGGATATTTTAATTATGAACTACTGCAATAGGCCTACGTATCTGAAGGAGTGTAACACAAACACAGGAAAATGTGCCTATATCAAACAAAACGTGGCAGCATCGTGGATTGAATCTGCATTTTAGTGCCACTAATGGGACATTTCACTTCGAAACTGCCATGAAACGTGCAGTATGGTATATTAATATTAGTGTGGCAAGACTTATGTGGAGGCATGTATTTCCTATTCCGATTTTCCTCTTTTTGTATATATATATACATATGAACATTTTATTTGAAAACCTGCTACTCCTCTGAAATGTCTTTCTTTTTCACATGACAACACCACAAACATGATATTTCAACCTCTCCCCTCATATTACTGATCAAATCAAATCCCAGTGGACAAAATCATGAAATGTCCTAGGAATCTTACTAGGAATTCTGACAGATTCCGAAAGTAAAATGAACAAACATCATTTCATCTTAGAAACAGAACTTTAAAATAGTGGTTAAAATAAATGATTCTCCCTCTCTAATAACCCATTCCTCCAGATGCAGAAAGACGAGAAAGCAGAAGTAGAAAGAAAGCACTAGTAAATTCAAGGAAAAAAGAAAGATAGCATTTTTTAGCCTGATGTGTAATTTGTAAAAATCTTAGTTTGAATCATTTTGCACCAGCGGTAGATTGGCTGAGATATGCTTGGCAGAGTTTCTATTCATTAGCAAGATGTTTTTTTTTTCTTTCCAATACTAACTAACTACATAGATAATCACCTGAGGCAAACAAAACTGCATAATGAGTCTCTTTTGAAATGTGCATCATACAGTAAACACGACCTCCAGGTCAAAAAACGCTTTGCTGAAATACCGTGTATATGAAATTTCAATATATTATGAAAACAAAATGCATCTGCAAAATAATATTGCAACGACCCATAGAAAATTATTCCAACACATAATATCTTATAAACATAACGAGCAACCTGCATCTGCCATGACCTCATTAACGTTTAAGAACATCAAACAATCTTTCACTCTGTAACAATTCTTTAAAACAAAGAAAGTGGAGAAACTGAATGCGTAATCCATCCAAACGCTGATCATTTTCGTGTTCAGTAACATATGCGCCTCAGTGATAGACTCTCACACGAAATTGCAGCATGTCCAATGCAGATGTGGATAAAAATGGCAAGCGCTGAAATGTGCATCATTTACATCAAAATGCTTGGCAGAGGAGCATAAACAAATCCTAAGCAGCCAGAACGGCACAGTGAGAACATGCATGTGAGACCAGAGCAGCCCATGTGATGTTCTGCTGCTACTGAAGGGGCTTCACTTGAATCGCAGCTCTTACATCAGGTCCAACTAAACGTTTTATTCTGAATCGCTATGAGCCTACTGCCAAACCTGATCCAAAGGCAACAATTTTGGGAAACAGGCATCTTTGATCTATTAAAACAAGCTCTCCCTCTTTGTGTCTCTTCTTCTGGGGTGGTATATGGATCTCGCCTCATCTCGTTATCCATGGTGAAAAGAGAACAGTGATCAGAGATCCCCTTCTGCTCCATTGAGATTGGCATGCTAGAAGTCGAATAACAAAAGAGATGAAAACAAAACATGGCGAGGAAGAAAACAAGAATTTTCAGACAAGCCTTTCACATATTTGAGGACCAGAAAACCTGAAAGGAAAAAGAAAGGAATAGTGTTAGATACTATTCAAGCAATTTTTCAAAATAACTCACTGCGTAGTTACAACATTAATTACAGTAACTTTTTTGCTTTACAACTAGACATCACATGGTGACTCAAGACTGTATGACAAACCATTAACACATGAATTCATTTCAGAAAATGACACTTGTGAGCAAAGGAGTAGCCTACAGAGTTAAGAGTAGGGGAGAGTGGGGGCAGTTGCAACACTTTTTACATTTCCTTCAGTTTCTCAGCGACCGTTTGTTTTAGAAAGA
>JAUCMS010000001.1:7210746-7234644 GCA_032357445.1 Enteromius radiatus
AACTCAACACACAGCCATTAATGTCTGAACTGCTGGCAACAAAACTGAGGGGTGTACTCACTTTTGTGAGATACTGTATATATACATACACTGACTGTGATTAATGTGCCTCTTGAACTGAGGCAATACACATTACAATGGCAACATGATGGATGCATTTATACAATATGATGCCTCAAAATGCCTTAAAATGCTGTCCAGGTAGGCAGCTCACTAGGTTTTGGAACAACCGCTAAACTCATCCTGGGCCTGTAACTCTAAACCCTCAACCAAAAATTCCACTCAGAAACGATTAGAATCACTGTCTCAAGGGATCACAGCTGTCAAGCACCAGCATGTACGAAGAGTTCGATTGGTTTTACAGTTGGAAATTTAGTGTTAAAGTTGACATGGAACTTAATGTACCAAATCTCCCTTCACATTTAGTGAGTTCTGTACTGACAGTGTCCCTGATGGGTTCATACATTTGTTAAATGGGGAATAAGGGCATACAGGGGGCTGCCTGTGGCATATGTGAGCAAATGCTCAGGGCGGTGTTAAATGGCGAGGTTTAGAGTGGTGGTTCTCACAGCCAGCGCTGGCAGGGGTCTTCCTTCCTGCTGGCTTTGGTCCAATCTAATCACACTGTAAGGACTATTTCCCTTGGTTGGGTGTCAAGGTTAACATTTTCCACTTAGCTTTATTTATTTATTTATTTTCACCTCTTAGTGATGTTTAAGGGAAGTTATTATTTCCCAGAATGCACTGCACAGATGCCTTTCAGCCGTTTCCTATATTATCCTGATGTTTATCGGAGACAGTAACAGAATGATTAAAGGATGGGGGCAGATGCCGCATGCTCCTGCATCAGACAGAGGTCATGTGCCTCACTTGAGGCCATAAAGGCAGTGGCCAGAGGAAGTGCCCGCAGTGCAAATTAAATCTTTCCAATCACGCTATGGAACTTTCACACACTTAGACTACCTTTCCTGAGCTATGAATGGAAAAGATAGTAACATAACTCAGAGTGACTCACTCTTCAGGTTCAAAATAGAACATGACGTGAAATGACGTGATTGCATCAATAAATGCCTTTCTATATTTTTGCAGTTTTGCATTTGTTAACACTATCAAGTAGGTTTAGGGTCAGATTTGGTGTATGGCATATTTCTGACATAGTAGAGAATTAAGTTGTAGCGTTAGTCCCCTGGTATTTAATGTAATAAAAACACAGCAATGCTTACCTACAGTATACCTATACCACTCAGTCGACATTCCTCTTTGAGGAACTTCTTGGAGATGTGCAGTAATGCATGTACTGTAAAACCCATGTTGCACAAAAAGTGCACAGAGGTACATATTTTTATTTGCCCTAATACCTGTGTTCTTGCATACTAACTAAATGTGTACATAGTATGCAATCACAGTGTAAGTAGTACCTACAGCTGTCCACTTAATATAAAGTGTAACATTCTGGACACTAACTTACTGCTGCTGTGTAAGATCAGAGTACTTACATGGTAAATCAATAGGATTTGTTTTTTTTTTTTTACTTAATATAAAGTAACACTTTCTTCACCAAGTGCTGTTAGTCCTGTTACACATTTGTACTTTTATTACTAAAAAGTGTTGTTCTCAATGTCCTGTTACACATACTTACACAATTAGTTATGCAAGCATTACAGCTGTAGATACTAAGTACTTATACTGTGGTTACATACTACACACACATTTATTTACTATGTAAGTGCACAGGTCTTAGGGACACTTCATATATATATATATATATATATAGTGGGACTAAATAAAATACTGTGCTACTGAGCTTTGGTATTTCTAGCAGCATTACTCCCAAATTCCCGTAGAGTAAAATAGCTAGAACATCTTCAGCGCAAGATGTTATTACAAGAAGGTCATTACAAATTGAATATTTAAGGTTTTACAACCAGAGCCTGATATCAGATTGAATAAGCCTTAGTGTAGTGATCTTATGTATATGGAGTGAAGATTCTGTAGAAGGTGAGCTTCTATCAAAAGCTCTCATAATAGCTTTCATCCTCTTGAAGCCTGGCAACAAGCAAAAAGCATCCCTCATTCAAACACACTTTATTATTGAAATGAGCTCCATGGAAGCAAGATTGCTTAAGTGGAATCAGGCCAGCGGTTGATGGCTGTGTGTGTGTGTGTATGTATGTGTGTGTGTGTGTGTGTGTGCATTGGCTCATTACCCAGTCTATAATTTGAGATGTTTGTATGATGAAAAAGCCACTTGGTGACAATCAAAGAGCATCTGAAAGCCTGAGCGCACCTAATGCCTTTTCCACTGATTGAGCTACAACAAGGAAACATGGAGATCGATAGGATAGCAAACCCAGAGAGAAAAGAGGAAGAGAGAGAGGAGAGATTGAGTTTAGAACTGACAAATCCATAAACAGCAAGTGTTGAGTTGAATATAATAGAATTATCTTTTGTCTAATAGCCTGTTTGAAGCGCTTAGCTAAAGAGGAATATGCTAAATAAGAGAAAAACAGAAAAAAGCAGTTGCTTTAATCCATTACAGCACAAAAAGATGTCTGCATGTATGACACATGACACACACATATGACACATCACAGCCAAAAAGGGAACATCTGCAGCATGTATAACAGTGCGATAAAAAGACGCCACGCTTAATGTTTCTTCTCATCACAGACCATTTACTGGAACAACCACCTTACAAATTAATACGCGGAATGTTTATCTTTATTACTGACACCAAAAAGATTAGATGTTGCTTAGATGGTTCATTATCTCAGCAATTTAAGCTCAACTAATGATGATGTATGATGAAAGGAGAGAGTGAAATGTCGCCTGCTGAGAGCAACATATCCTCACGACCTCAACTGAATCTAAGGGGAAACATCAATAGAGGCTGCGTTCAGAATCTGATAATAAAGAACATCGCTTACAAGTTTAGAAAAAAATTATTATGGCGGCAATGAGGGGGAATTTACTAAGAATGAATTATGCTAAATGAAAGTGCAGTTTGTTTGTGTTGCACCCTGTTCACTAAACGAATTATGCAAATTGTGAAATGACACAAACACGCCCACTAAATCTGTGCTGAATGTGAATTACTAATGTTTGGTTGCATTGGCGGCTGCTTAAACTGTGCCATTTATCGGTACCATATAGGTTATTGGGTAATATTATTCTTTAAAGGTTTATAGTGAATAATATATAATACATACATAATATATATATACACACATATTATTAGAGATCTTAGTATTATAAGTGCAGTGTTATACAGTACTAGGTGAGGCACTGAGCAAGTTTACTTCACTAGAAAATCCATACATTTCATGCTGTTATGTCATGCAAACATCAAAATGTATTAGTTGAAAAATTGTGCTCTATTGTAAAAGTGTTTTAAGGTCATAACATAATCCTGTGCAAGCAGCTGTGTGATTTATTAATAGCAAATTTGCTTTACTGTTGTGTTTAACACTTTTTAAAATTACTATGAAATGTCATACTGCACATTATAATTATGTGATTTAAATGCATTTTAAATATGTTTGTGATTTTACCTATATTTAAAATTCATTGTTCTAAAGACAAAATAGCACATTTATCGGTAATACACAAAAAATAATTATTTGTTGGTATCAGTTTCAATACAAGTGCTTCTCTGAAGTGAATGAGAAAACACCATAAAGATCCCAATATGGAGAGCGAGTCACATGCACAACCCAATGACCTGTGAAGCATTTTCCAGGTCAGCAGGATTAGAGAGCAGAGTTTAGGCTAAAAATGTGCAAACAGTTTAACTTTGATTACCGCCAATGAGCTCCCCATTAAAACCATTAAACTAATTACAGACTGTCTCCTTCAGGACAGGGGATCCACAGTCCACTCTAAAACACACACACACTGTGATTCAATGAAGCATGGAATGCTGGGAAGGAGAAAAAACAAGGTAACATAGGATGTCTTTGTGCAGGACAAGAGTTTAAGTTCACAGTGTGTTCATTCAAGCATAGAGCTTTGGAAATGATTATATTAGAGGAGTTTCTCAAACACTGCATTGTTTTCGGAATAGTTGGGCACTAATAGCAAAAGCAGTTACATGTGTTCACGTCCAATATAATAATCTTCTAAGTTTGATGTGTTACAGAACAGGATGGAAATGAAAGTCATGTGTGACACTGGCACACACTGTTGTAACGGAAACATTATTTTCCTACTTAAAGTATGTTAAAAAATGTAATGTCTATTAAAATGAAGGAGATTATATTACAGGGAGAATGATTAATTACACACATACATACAAGCCTTCTCCTTCAATAAATTTCTAATTTGCTGCTTATTAATAGTTAATTAATAGTAAGGCTGTTGTTGTTAAGTTTAAGTATTGGGTAGGATTAGGAACATATAATAAGGCATTAATATGAGCTTAATTACTACTAATAAATGCTTAATATTCCAGTTATACACATGCACACACTTTAAAATAAAGTGTTACGTTTTTTTTTTTTATTCATATTTTTATTTAATTGATCAAAAGTGACATTAAACACATATACAATGTTACAAAATATGTTTTTTTTTGTTAATGTTACAAAAAAAATTCTAATAAATGCTGGTCATTTCAACTTTCTATTTGTAAAGGAACTGTGGAAAAAATATCATGGTTTTAACAAAAGATATTAAGCATCGTCAACTCTTATAATAATATAAAATATTCCTTGAGCACAAAATCAGCAAGAATGATTTCTGAAGGATCATAATGAGGCTGAATATTCAGCTTTGCCATCACAAGAATATTTGATATGTTTAAATAATATAGCAATTATATATTCCAAATATATATATATATATATATAAAAAAAAAAAACAATTTCAATTTCACAATATCTCAATGTACTGTAATATATATATATATATATATATATATATATATATATATATATTTGACATTCTGAATAAAACATGACTGGTGCAGCGGCTGCTAAAATGTTCTGGGTGGTAGGTAGTTACTTTACTTTCTAGGTAGTTATTTTTTTATGATTGCATATGAAGTGATGGGGCAAAAAGAGTTGTTTGCAGTATATAAATTCAGGTTTACAATTGCTTTACAAGTTTGCATTCAGAAGGTACATAGCTGAACATAACTAAATTGAAATGTAAAGAAATGTTACTAAAGGGAAAGAAAAAAAATGCAGAGGATCACTATACAGTAAGTGTTCATGAAAGACATGGCCTTAGCACAGTACATGTGTTCTTATAATGAAACATGACAGAAATTCCCAAATGATCTGTCTAGGAATACCATTGGGTTTTAGAATATCATATGGAAAATCGGTCCTTGTGATCATGTATTAAAGCAATGTAATCCATGATCTCTTCTGACAGCGGCTGATGAACTGTATGTGACAGTGTGGGTTGAGTATGGGTTGATCTTAGGCCAGTATCAATGAAACTGAGAATTATGAAAGAAAGATGGTCCTAAATCATGTGTCACTTCAACCCTAATCCAAACAGACATGGCATGTCTTGTTAGTGTCTCACTGATGGGTTTCAAATGTTCTTGTAGCAATAAAAACCACTGAGAGGCCACAATCACAGAGGCTCTCGTGATGTAAAGCATATGGCCATAAGTATGTCAAGCAGAATTACCACCAGCATGTGTGTGGGGGTGTGAGAAAGTGTGAGGGGAAAAAAAAAAGAAAAAAAAAGAAAACGAGAGCGAGATTGATTTTTGTAAGCACAATGTCAGAAGCAGTAATATAACTCTTTAGCCTTATGAAAGGGCTTCTTGTATTTTCTTTCTCTCTCTCTCTCTTCAGGATGGCAATTAGTCCAGCCATTTCATCACCTCATCACTTTAACATGGTTGTATGAATGGCCTATTTAAACCACTGGTCGTTCAGGAAAAAAAAAGAAAACGTATCTGAAACCCTTCACATAATCTGTCTGGAACGTATAAACACACACACACACACACATCAGCTCTTGAGGCCAAACATTCAAAGACACTAATGGACATTTCCGTGCTCAATATACTCAATCTACAACCAACAATACAAAGAAGCATTGTAGCTGAGGTCAGAGAGAGGGCAGTGGACAAAACAACCCATCTTAGCCAACACAACTGACTCACATTATGTTTACATTAATGAACATGTATGTGGGTAGTTGACGTAATGTGCCCTATGGTGTGACAGAAAAATGTTTAAAAAAACAAAAAACTACAATTAAAGATAAACCTCTCTCATGACTATCTGAAGTCATACTGGTAAATAAAAATCAAATATATATTTGTATAAATAAATTATATAAATAAATATACCAAAGCTACATTATAAAATGCAAAAAAGCTATTATAAAATGTTGCGCAGAAACCATCAAAAGATTTGATCTTATGATCACCTCTCAAATATACGTAGTGTATGTGTGATTTACAGAATAAATACTGTATACGCACAGAAAACACATGTATGCCTCTCTTTCAGATATGAAATCTTTGATTCACCAAGGATATTGAAATTGCGTGCAAGTTCATTAGAATTGGTACAAAGGTAAAACAAAAGTTAAACGTTTTAATAAAAAGACTTCTAAAAATGTGATTTTTAAAATTCATTTAAACCAGATTACAACCATCTCTGGTGAGCAATAAAAGAAGGAAAGTGTGATATATCATGTGGATACACCATTATTATTGATTTAGCTCATTTAAGTAATTTGCGGGTATGTGATTAATTACCACGGCAACTGTAAACCATATATATGTTTGTGTGTGTGTGTGGTTTTATCCAGATAAGGATGAATTGGATAGCAGTGGATACATCCATGCTTTATTACCTAGTGCCTGTTTCAATTTGCACCTTGATTGATGTTAATGAAATCATCGGTATGACATCTCTCTTTAGGCTGAGGAAAATGTATATAATCGTTTTGACGCTGGTTGATAGTCCGTGCCAAACGAACACCACTTTACAGGGGCCTGAACACTCCTAGTGCTCCTGCTGCATCAGCGAAGAGATTCGTATCTGATGCACGTCCCGCGTCAAATGGCGGAGGTTATCCGTCAGCGTTAAGCGTCTTGACAGGTGACGCTTGTGTGTTAAGTGGCAAGCTAAATGCTTTAAATGTAAATATACTACCTCTAGAACACCGTCTCGTTTCCAAGCCATCCTTCATTTCACTTTGTGGCTTCACAGCTTTATGCAAATCACTCTTCTCCTCTCATTTTCATAGAAATGGATGATTAGTATGTATGGAAGAGAGTGTGTTTGATGGTGTTCGAACACGACGTCCCTAGCGTGTGCGTGTATGTAGATGAATGTGTGTTTTGGTTGAGTTTGAACATTCGGTCCCTTGTGTGAATTCTGGTCGCCATTTTTGTCCCGTCGCTGTGATTCTTATAAATCCAGGCCCGGGGGACATCAAGGATTCCGTATGTGTCCTATTTCGCAAATCCTGCTTTAAAAAAAAAAACATGTTGATTCTGGAGTGTTTCTACCTCTTTATTATCCAACTGTATTTCTTTGTCTTGCACCGTTTGTTCTGCATAGTCTCGGCATGGTGTCTGTTTCAACAGTTTATCAGGTTTTCTCCGTTCTCCACTTTTTTGTTCAGAGCGTCTTTCTTCCTCTCATGTAGCTCTGTGGTTCCCTGGGAGGAGTTTAAATGAGGACTCATTCAGAGACGTGAAACAGCCTGTGACTGTTAAGCAGAACCGGAGATTTGAGATTGGAGCCCTCTAAGGACTTTGTGGACCCCTACAGACGTCTTTGAGTGTTTCTCCTCTCTTTTGGGTGGTCAAATCAATAGCAAAATGTAAACTGACCCTGTGTTTGTATGCATTCGGTGCTTCCAAAGGCGAGTATCACTATTTTAAAATTGCACAACTTTCTTTTCCATCCGCTGTCACTTAAACAATAAACAAAACAGTTATTTAGAAGTCATTTTAGCATTCAGGTCTGGCTGCAATCAGGTTTTAAAGGTCACTTTCCATGATGCAAATGATTCCCGATGGATAAAAGTCATGTTCCAGACTACATTTTTCTGAATACTTTGAAACACATGACAGATTATGGTACTTTTGGACTTTTAAACACACTTTTCAGTCTACTAACAAAAACACTAACGTTTAAAAGTTTACGGTCTCATGCTCACAAAGTATATGTTTAATGAAAAATACAGTAAAAAACAATAATACTGTGATTTTTTTTTATCTCCTATTAAAATAAGTAATTATTTCAGTGAGATTAAAGCTAAAATTTAAACATTACTAAAATCTTATCATCTTCTAATATGCTGATTTGCTGCTTAAAAATTAATTTGAAAACAGTTGTCCAGCTTAAATTTTCTTTGATTCTCTAATGAATAAAAAGTTCAGCATTTACTTGTAATATAAGCTATTTGTAATAATTTTAACCGTTCAATTCAAACTTCTAAACTACAAAAACTTATTTAAAATGCTAAATTCGCTAAGTTTTTCTGAGCATGTTCTCTACTGAGAGAGAAAAAAAAAGAAAAGAAAAAAGTCCAGGTGATCCAAGCCTAAAGAGATACTCAAGACTATATAATGGGAAAGCTGAAGGCTTTAACATGGCACAGGACCAAAGTGTATATATGTGTGTATCACAGTGATCTCATTTAATTTCCCATGCATGTGAACTATATTGATCTCACCTCAGGCAGTTCCTTAAATCAGCTAGTTACTGCAACCTGTGTGAGTACGTTACACACATACAGCATGTGTGCATCTGAGTGTGTATTGACCCGAGGTGTTAGTTATAGCCTGGTCCTCTGAGTGCTGACCAGACAGAACTGCCAGTCAAACTCAGGGTATGCCCAGAGCAACTGCTGATTAATTCACCCATTACATGCAGAGAGAAAAAGACAGGAAAAGTGGAGAAATAGAACTATGAAAGTGAGTGACAGTACTTCATATAAAAAGACGAAATATGACAGTAGAAATTATACCTGTAGAGACAAATAGATGAAGCTGAGGCACACTGCTCAATAGAGACAACCAAAATGGCAGTGAGCAAGAGAGACAGAGAGAACAAAGGGAGATGAAAGAAAGAGGGTCGAGTCAGTGGGGGGCTGTAAGCTGACAGAGCAGTTAAAGTGTAGCCAGAAGCTAAGATTACCTCTGATCACCGGTCTCACCGTCCCTTAGAGTTATCGTACAGACACCTGACACACACAGCGCGACACTTACACATTAAACACGTCTATAATCATACAGTGTTAACAGTGCAGTAGAACAATATGCAGATAACATGATTCATACGATGCATGTTGAATACTATATGTAAACTGGTATGTATATATATATATATATATATATATACAGTATATGTACACAGTACCATTTGAAAGTCTGATCTACAGTAAGTTAATTAGATATTTTATTCTATTCTATTTAGTTATTTATTGTACTTATTGGGCAAAAGTGAAAGCAGGGTCATGTGACACTGAAGCTTTTCCATATATAATATAGCAATATATAATTCAAGGTTAAAATATCAATAAAACTATGTTTATCAGTGGTCCTAAAATAGCACTGTTTTGCCATATATAAAAATGTATATAAATAAATGCACACAAGGGACTTGCCATAAAACTTTTTAGACCTCAAACTTTTGAACAGCACATAGTATGCTCTTTTAAAAACTAATCTTGACACCACAAGCGCTAACGTTTAGCTAAAATGATTACCATAAAACTTTAAAGTTTCTATATTTAAAACTGCTGTGGCAGCACATGCCTTGCATTTCCTTGCAACTTTTTTTGTTTTTAAGTTTCTAGGAACTATCACAAACCTTTCTTACCAAAAAGGGGTTGAGGGCAATATTAGCACAATGCATGCATGGATGGACCACATACTGTGATTCGGGATGTTCTAAGCTTGCATACTATTAAGACAGAAAACACTCAAAGTGTCCCAGCACTACATACTCCACCCACAGGACTTAAACATAACCAGGTGTTCATCCACTTAAAAATGGTCCACTACAGTACAAAAGGATGAATTTAGAACTTTAATAACAATCATATTTACTCAAATATTCAATTAAGTGCTAAACAAAAGTACACATTGCACATATCTTCTTTAAACCCAATGACTTGTCTCATAGACTTCCAAAATTAGTGTGACATATCAATCTTAAAATACAGTATGCACTGTATGGTGTTTGGAAATAACAGTAAGGAAATAACATTTCTGGAATAAAATTATTGTCAGTTTTAATTAATATTTTATGTCTGCTAAATACTTTTCATTGTTTATTCACAGCAAGCACAGCTTATAAAAGAAAATATTTTATTTTATTTTAATGTCAAATCAAATCAAATGAAGGTTTGTTGTTTGGTATTGCCAGCTCAACAACACACCACAAATATAGCCCATAGACCTTAAGCTGTACTGAACTCGGGATATTCCTGTAAATTCCTGAAAGGCCAAAGTCACATGCTGAATTACTTTGTCGCGTGCTAGCAACACAGAAAAACAGCAAGAGATTTAGTCAAAGGAGGTTTAGTTCTCCCCAGGTGGACTCCATCTTGGCTCTGATGGCTTTGTGTTAATGGAATTAAAGTGAAACTCCCAGAATCCTCTATTCCACCTCAGATATGCAGCTTGAACAGCTCAGCTGTGCTAAGCCCATCCTTATGCCCTCAAATCAGCTCTCTGCCACCTTTCCCATTCAAACAACCTCCTCATCCCTGTTCCCTCACTCCCTCTCTTTCTCCCTCCATCTCTCACTCATAGTTTCTTAGTCCCATTTAATACCTTCTTTCTTCCCTGTGTTTCTGCCTCCAGTGCGTTTTCCCCCTAACACTCTTAGATCCTCAGCTAATACCCCATTCTTTTGCGCCTTTTCCATTTTTTATATCTTTCTCTACTCATCCTCTTTTAATTTCATCTCTGCCACCTTGGCTACGTTCACACAGTCAGTTTGGGATTGACAACCTAACAGGTGTGACACTTGAAATTTCCTGGCAGATTGTACAAACAACCAATGTCGAGCCTATACTCTATTAAAGTGATAGTCGTGAATAACACCTGTAACCAAAATGACAGTTGTTAAAAATAAATAACAAAAACACAGATGTTTCGTTAAAGCATTATTCTTCATGAAATATCCCAAAATTTACATAAAAATGCATCTTATTTTATATTCATTAAATATTCAGTAGCCTATCGATACTCTCTCAATTGATAATAATTGATTGATGTGCCATCTGTTTATTCATTATGTTATCCATTATGTTTATTTAATATATTTAAGTTTAATTTAACTAAAATAAATAAATAAACCCCCAAATGACACACTGCTCACATGTATTCCAATGAGTTACCAAAACTCCATGCTGGGGGAAAAAAAAATGAAGTCAGTTTTCCAGGTTGCAGAAATCGGTTGTCACACAAAACTTTATAACCAAACTGTATGTGAACGTATCTGTATTTACCGGGACTGACAACTGTATACTATTGCTTCAGAGCTATTTTTTCCATCACTCCATCTCCATCTCGGTCCAATTACAATCTGATCCTCACCTGCCATGCACATTCCTTTTAGTCTTTCTCCTCGCCGTCTGAACATTCTGCAAGCTGGGTGTCTTTGTGCCTGTTTAACCGCTAACTGCTTAGGCTCCCTACAGAGATGGCGCGAGAGCGGCATGGTGGAGTTCTCCGGAATACTAAAACACACTCCTGTTTACCAAGCCCCGACTGCATCTGAATCTAGAGCAACACGCATCAGGTCAACAGCTCTTTAATATGCGAGCAAACACGGATAGTTCCCTGTCATCTGCATTCTTTTAAAGACGGCGGTGAGCATAAATATGGAGATGTTAGAAACCGCCGCCTAGTTTTAGCTGGAAAACATGCATCCGCAGGCGGCTTGATTTTCATTTCGCAACCAAAACAAGGAATCCCGATAATTTAAAGTACACACAAACCCGCCCTTCAAAACACAAGCTCGTGAGCAATTACAAGTGTTTTCCTGGTTTTCCGTTTCTCGCTCTCTTCACTCTCTCAGGCCTTTTTTCTGGTTGTATATTTGTACAGCTGAGAGACTTACCCCGGTTCCTCTAATTGAAGGCGAATTTTATTCAGCAAACACACTCATTTTGGGGCGGGATGGGTATGTGTGTGTGTCGGCCATGTATAATGATGTAACCATTGGTAATATGCAGCACTTCCTTAGCTAGCTCCAGATGGCAGAGTTCATCCTCTCGCTCCTCTATCGTTCTTCTCCTCTGAATGTAAAGGGATGGGGAGTTGTCCCAGCATGCTCTGGGACTGAAGCTAAACAGCATTGCTCTGTGCCAGTTCCGCATGAGAGGGGTGACAGTGCTGATGAGTGTCCTTTAGAGGCAGGCGTAGCTGTGGTCAGGACTGGGGAATGAGCTCTTTGATGTGCTGTGGTGGGACGCGGTGATAATGGACTATTCTTCAGATGACTCTCACACACTTCCAGAGTTCCGTTTGATATGCCGTGGAATGGGGAAGTTAAGATGGCCGTCAAGCTTCATGCCCTGAAGTGATCCCTTGAGCAACTCTATGTGTGTGTGAATGAGTATTTCAAGTCAATGCTGGTCTGGGCAGCTGGTCTTCCTGAGAGGTTTAGATCTAAAGGTTAGTTCTGGTTTAATCCTTTCTATTGAAGACTTTAACACGGTTTCCTTCAACTTGTTCTCACTCCCTATAGGTGTCAAAAACTAAAGAGCAGTCAAGCACTTTTAGCATTGCTATTAAAGTGTTACTCTGGCCCAAAATTACAATTTTGTCATTAATCACTCGCCCCCACATCATTCCGAACCCGTGAAAGCATTGTTCATTTCTGGAACACAACAAAAAAGAAATTGTAGATAAAACCGAGAGACTGTCTCAGTGACTGCCAAGAAATGAAGATTGTCAAGGCCCATTCTGTTGATTTATTTTGTCATGAAATATAATTTTGGGGTATAATTTTGGGGTATGATTTTCAATTTAAAGAGCCAGAGTAATTTTATTTACATGACACTATTTTTAACACCTATCCTGACCCTTACCCCTGACTCTAACCATTTGTCAAATTAAATCAATATACAACACAGTAGGTAACAGGCAGATTCAAACAGTCACAATTTATTCAAAAATGACAAATATTTCAAGTCTTCAAGACCAAAAGATTGGCAGAGGAAAGCTCAGCTTCCTTTGAAAAGCGGTGAGCTTTTTTTAGAGTGTTGTTTTACAAGAATCATTCCAGAGTGCTCAACGCCTCAAGTGTAGTGCTCTACCAGGTGAGCATCTGAGCATGTTTTCTACATCATAAAAAAACATACATATGGAGCTGGTTATATGATGCAAAGTCACGAACTGTGTAAAAGTGTTTTTGCGATGTTAACAGTATTGTGCAAGGAGTGTGCAAAATCTTTCCTAATTGATAATATGTCCCTGTAATAAGAATTTGTGTGAAAGGTTGTGGCAAAAGTTGTTGGTGTTTTACTTCCTCTAGTGGTCATTTCAGCTGAAAGCTGCAGCCAAAATACATGTTTACATACCATTGTGCAGTTATGTAGCCAGTCATGTACTTCCAACGAGCCCGGATTGCTCATGCTCCCTCATCAAGTGTCATCTCCTCTCCTCTCTACTGCATCTCATCTACTCTGTTCCTTTTCTTTTTTGTTTAGTCTCCTTTCTCCTATTCATCTCTTCTGCTCTCCTCTCCTCATGTCTAATATCATCTTGGCACCTCTCCACTTCTCTTTTCCAATCTTTGTACACTCCAAGTGGAGTTTGAAATATTGTAATTATGAGTTCAAAGCACATGAATAACAAAATCCTATTTAGAAATGGAAAACTCTGATTTGTAGACAATTCATGAGTTGGAAGGGGCGTGTCAATTAAAAAAATTACAGAATTACATAACTATCCTTCTATATACATATACTGTATAACATAAAATGATATGTTTCCAACATGAATGCATGAATGACTTAACAGTGAATCGCTGAATTAGAGGTATGAATTTCCTAGATGCACACAAAGGCAGCATGTCACATCTCCTCTCCTCATGTCCTCTTAACTTTCTTTATCCCATCTTATTTCCTCTAGTCTTATTTCGTCTCTCCTCATCTTCTTCTCTTCACTTACCTAGCCTTTTCTTTTTCTCATCTTTACTCTTTCACAATCAGTTGAAATTATGAACATTACACACTAAAAAAAGGAAAATACATAATTTTTTCTACCTGGTCTTATGACAAACGTACCATGGTGCACTTTTTAAAAACTCCTTTACACAAAAATGTACAGATTTTCAATTAATAAAGCATATTAACTGCACAATTACTTAAATAATATCATGTTATGGCTTCAAAAAAATCTTAGTATTGTTTTGGGTTTGGTTTGCTATAGGGCATATTTCCAACATTAACTGAGAGCATTAACTTTTAGTAACAGATATTTAAATTCTGAACTGCCGCAATACATATCTATATTGACATTAAAAAGGGAAAAGGTTCATGTACTGAACCTGTATTTTAGCGCCACCAATTCAGTAAGGCATGTAAAAACAATGCTGTACAAAAAGTGCACAGAGGTACATACAGTATTTAAAGGCCAATGGAAAACTCAACTCAGTGGCCATATACTGTAGGCTGGAAAAGCATGAGGATGAGCAAATAAGGACAAATGTATATTTTTCAGGGAACTTTCAGTTTAACAGCCATATATTGTAGGCCTATAACCATTCAATTGTTCAACTGGCCAGTGTCAAGAGATGCTTACATCCTCGGGGCAGAGCACTGAACACTGAACAACTGCCTAAACAACACACTGCTGAGATCCTGTCCTATTGAGTGTGTGTGTGTGTGTGTGTGTGCACGTGTATCTTTGTGAACACAATGAGAGTTAATAAGAGTATTACGAAGCTATTTTGGGCAAGCAAGCAGGCCATGAGGGAGAGTTTTAGACATATTATCACTTTCTTTCAAAAAGGTTTTTGGGAAATTCACTCAATAACAATAGAAGAGAGAGCGAGAGAGAGAGATTCTCCCAGTTACAGAGAAAAGAGAACTGTCTTCACTGAGATGCAAGTTAATTTTACACACATACACATACATGAAGGTCAAAGTCAAGGTAACGCCAGGAAAAAATAACAAACAGAGAAATGAACAGCAGCTAATGACAGCGGAGGCAGGAGGTAATCAATGAAATCCCAATATAATCAGCAACTGCTGGGTAATCACAGATAAAGAGGAGGATTCTGGGTATGAAATCATCTGAGGAGGTGCAGAGCTCTTGGGAGAAACTGGAAAGTATGTCAACGAGCTCATGTGTACCAAACCTTCATATGATTATACAGAGATTCAACTGCCACTGGCTATTATGGTCCTTGGAAACAGAGGAGTAAAGTGAGTTTACGCATGGATAAGAGCATTTGTGAAACTGGTTAACCCTTTAACTGTCACCCCTAAAAGGAGCTAATGAAAAAATTATTTAACATACAATTCTTATTAGTAGACATCTAATAAACAGTGTCCAGCGCTTTAATTTTTTTAAATTATGCTTTTTATGTAACTCGACCATACGGTTGAGATGTCAGTCCAGGGGTATTTTGCAATAATAAACAATCCTTTAACTTTAATAGTATCTTGGATACATTTCTTAACCTTCAGGGTCCACAATGAAAAAAATATATATATTTACGCATCTGTATAATAGGCTTACTATATTTAGCCGTAGATGCTATTCCTCTTTTTTACTGACATATCAACCATACTGTCACACTTGATTTTGGAAATTGATGCTAAATAAACATTTGTGCATTTCTTATATATTTTGCTATATTGCTGTTCTTTAACTGCTGCTGTCACATGAAAACTGGAAATACCCAAACAGCTCATGGCAACAGCGGACACAGAGATGGGCAAATACAGCAGGGAACAAATTTCTCTCTCATATTTTCCTTTTGATAGATTCATTCTTTATCAAAGTAAGCTCAACCGTATGGTAAAGATATCAGTTAAAAGGTTTACAGCAGAAAAGAAGAAAATAGTTTCAACATGGCTGCTGGAAAAGCTCTGGTTCATTCTTCAGAGTAGTTTAGCTGTTCACCCAAGCATGTGACTCATGCTCGTCCTTGATATGAGATGTTGGCATCCTGGGGACAGATTCTTACAGACGTTTTATCCAAAGCAACAGTTGAGGACAATAGAGACAATCAAAACCAACAAAAGAGCAAAATGTAAATGCTGCGACAAGTCTCAGTTAGTCTAACACAGTACATGCAAGGTTTTTATTTTGTATATGTACTGTATATATTTATGTATTTATATATTTTTAATAAATAAAAAGAAAATGTGTAGATGGAATAGAAAACGAATAGAGAAGGCAAGTGTTAGAGAGTCAATTTTGAAAATATAAAGAAAACAAATAGCGAAACAAAAATAGAATAGAGAGTGCAACTGTTAGAGGGGCAGATATTTTTTATTTATAAATAAATAAATAAAAAGAAAAAATGCATACAATTTAAATAGAATAGAGAGTGCTGGTGTTAGAGGGTCAAGTGTGTAGATGGAAAAGATTTGTTCCTGAGGAAAAAAAAAAAAAAGACTAAAAAGTTTTCCAACACAAAACATCCAAAATATCTATTAAGTTACAAATAAAAAAGTAAAATAAAAAATAAAAACAAAATGCTAGTTTTATTATTTTAAATATTTAGTAAATCTAGGTCCTGTTTCATAAAACAAGTTCATTTCAGTCTGATTTATTAATCTATTATTATAATAAATTATAAATACTACCTGGTCTCATGGCATAAATGTACCAAGGTTCACCTTTTAAGGAGACACAAAATATGTATCAATAAGTACATATCACTGCAGTTTCCAAAAGAAATTAACGCTAGTTCCTTTTCACACAGATTTACAGAGATTTGATTAATAAAGCAGAATTTTCACACAATTACTTGAAGAATATCATGTTATGACTTCAAAACAATATTAAACACAATCCATATCCTCATTTTCTACACTCAAGGAATTCAATTGAAAACAGCAAACTTCATTTTGCTTAATCCATTTCAGTTATATTTAGCATAGCATATAAAGCTGGATCTATTCTACAACTGCTGGATTTTGATGACAAATATGGCATTTGGTGTGTTGGCACAAAACATTAATAAAGCAGAATTTTTGCACAATTACCTAAAGAATATCATGTTATGACTTCAAAACAATATTAATATGCTGGAATATTTGACAACTGATGCTTTTGAATGTTAGCATCACACATACCCATCTTCATATCCATGGGTTTTCATAGATAGTAGGTTTGTTTGGTAGCTCACGGAGTACAGAAATGTACTTGAGAGGTGGTGGCAGTCCACAAATTCTGAACATTATATCAACGTAATCAAATTATACTAGGGTCCACATTTTAGCGCCACTCAGTTGACTTTTCTCCTTGAAACTCTAGTGAAATGAGCAGAAAGCCACGTAAAAATGGTGTTCCACATATTTTTTTTTGACACCAGGTTGTCTGAACAAGTTAGACTAACTGAAATAAGCCTGGCTTATTTGGTAAACTCTTTCTACGATACAGACTCCAGGTGTCCCATCTAGCTAAAACAAAAGAATTCACTCACAAGAAAATGGATATTTGCTAGCATTACACCTCATTTTGTCATGACAAAACTGAAATTGTGTTGTACAGTGCTTTGTTGACCTCAACAGTCCCTGCCACCATTCATTAAGAACTGTACTGCAAACAAACATCATCATTATTTTAACAAGTAAGACTTTCTTCAGCAATCACCTTCACAAGAAAGATTACGCTTAAATTTCAACAAGCATATGCCAGAAATACCAGTTAAATCAGTACTATGAACTCAATATTCAGTTTCCTCTCCGCCACTTTCACCAAGCATATTATTTGCTCTCAAATACCAACTGAATATGACACCATATGTCAGAGAAAAAGTGTGCGTGCAGAGAGTTTTCATGTATTCTTGCCATTTTCTGGCTTGATGCGTGCGAGCCAGTCTGTTTGCACATGCGAGTGTGTGTTAGCGAGAGAAAATGCAAGTGAGCATGTGCATTTGTGTCTCCAGAGCCTGACTGTAATAACATATTTCCAAAGATGACATTTAATCCATGCAAACAAATCACCACGGAGACCATCAGCGTTCTGCCAGGCTTATCCAATGAGCAGGAGCGTATCAACCCAGGCAGGAGTAATCAAAGCTAATAGATGACTGGGCGAGTGGAGCAGGGACAAGCGGGCATGGGCCACTCTACCCAATCTCATATTCCAGCCATGAGAAGCGTCCTCAGAGACAACAACAATCTATATCCTCATTTTCAACACTCAAAGAGGAATTCAATTGAAAACAGCAAGCTTCATTTTGCTTAATCCATTTCAGTTATATTTAGCCTATCATTTGAAGCTGGATCTATTCAACAACTGCTGTGTTTTGATGACAAATATGACATTTGGTGTGTTGGCCCAAAACATACTCTATGCAAGTACATGAATGCGAGTGCTTCTAGCTATGCAAGCTGGATTTCCAACACAGTCTCACGAGCAATTCGTACGTATTCATACGAGGTGCCAAATTTGTGCCAATTCGTACTAATTCGTACGACCTCATTCGTACGATTTGTCTAAAACCACGTGATGGGTAGGTTTAGGGGCGGGGTTGTGTTTAGGTCATTCGTACAAATTCACACGAATTGGCATCTCGTAAAATACGTACGATTTAGAGTAAATCGCATGAATTCGTACGAGTGAGGTCGTACAAATTCGTACGAATTAGCCACCTCGTAAAATATGTACTGTACGAATTGCCGTGAGATCAGGTTTGGATTTCAGGCATCACTGTGTTCCGAAATGGATCAGACTGCATCCCAATACACAACGTGTAAATACTGGAATACATGACTTTTAAAATCGGAACAGATTTAAAAACACTATATATATATAAATCATTTTAGAATAGAAATCTTTTTAAATTATATATGCATCATTGTGCATTTACAGTCATATTTCAATTTAACATCATTTTTGTTTTGTTGTTTTTTTTTTATTAAAAGCAAAATCAGACTACATTTAAATGGTATCCAGTACTTATAATGAATATATTTGAATATAAATGTAAATATATTATACAGTGACCCAGTGACTCCCAGTCTTTCATATTTTCTCTTTACTTTTTTATTTTGAATCTAAATGTATAGTGAGATTGCAGTAAATGTGACAAGTCACTGATATGGAATTGATATGCTGTGCATTGATATATTTTCAGCCAAATGTTATAGTTAAATGCCCACTTACTGTATTTGGAAGATTAGAAAAGCCTTCGAACTGAATGCTGAAATCATCATAACAGTAAGACACACATGCGGTCATGCTGAATTAAGCTCAGCAATAGAAGATGCAAAGGTTGTTCATGAGTGATCAGTTCAAGACATGACAGCACCAGCATGAAAAAGGAAATGATAAGAATACTTTGCGGACATAAAACCCTGCTTTGTTTATGTCCCATATCTTTACTACAGCAAGGTTAATGGTGTTTATAAGCTTTGAGTTTTGGTTTCTAAGCATATGTGATATACTCTGTGGCCTGTCAGTAAGAGGAAATGTACAAAAGCCTCAATTTTAAGTCAATTGAACAAGACCTTAGGAAAGTCTCCCTGAGAAAGATAAAGAGAGAGGGAAAAAGGGAGATGCTCTCTGTTATTTTGTTTGTAATGCCTTCAAAAGAATTGCAGAACATCAAGGAGAACTCTGAAAAGAGAAAGAGAGAGAGGAAGAGAGGAGTAAAGACATGTTGATATGAGACAAAAGTTAAAAAGAAAGATGAAAAGGAAACACTGATACAAACAACTCCCATGCTTTGAGTGGTGCTCTACCAAGACGGGAGACTTTGAGAGAGGTTTTCCCTCACATGAAAAATGTGTGTGTCATATGTGTAAAGGAGTGTATCGGTGGGTTTGGGTTAATCCAGAGCCAGATGTTCGCTTCCAAAGGCACAGGCGGAAGCAGAAACAAGCTGCCTGACATTTGTGTCTGATTGAAACAAGCAGCCAGAGACTGAAACCTGACATTTGAGCTTGAATGAAAGTAACGTATTACAAAGATCTTTCAGGCTGACTGAAACAGGAAGAATCACATTCAACATGAGTAAAGATTAAACTCCAGGAGAGGAAAACAAGTGTCAACATAAGTGAAATATGTAAACCTCAAAATTGTGAAATCTTAATTTCTCTATTGCATTTTGTGGCCTTTTTGGAATAAAATTGAAAATATTTTTTTTCAAAACTCTTTTGATGTGACCTTCATATTACAAAAATAAACCTGTTTTAATCATTTTTAGTCCCTGAGAAATACAAGAAACAAGCACATACACATGCAGCCACAACACACACACAGAACGTAATTTAAAAAAAGGAAGAGTGAGAGACGGAAATAGGATGTTAGCCCATTGTGAGATGAAGCTAAATGATCATGACAGCTTTGTGCCTTTGATGCCCCTCTGAATTGTGCTTCAGGCTTCAGAGCCCCTGAAGGTCTGAGAGTGTGTGTGTAAGCATGCAGTGAAGTGACCACCAGACTCTGGCCACTGACATGTGATGCTTTCTGACAGCTTGCTCATTATTTAGATGTAGAAAGTGTGTATCTAGAGAGAGATTAAAAAAGACTTCAAAATAGGGAATAAGTTGAAGGTGACTTTAGAAATCAACATTCCCTTGATAAAAATAACTACAAATCGCTTGTTTTTCAGTCTTTTGAGGGTGATGAAGATAAACTGCTTTGATAGGATGTCCATTTGCTTCATGAATGAACAAGAACCTCCAAAGATTTCACATGGAACTGTAGTACATATATAAGTCAACAACCTCCGAACTCTAATTAAAGAAATAGTCTAGCAGAAATAAAAGTTCTGTCATCACAATATACCTTCAGTGGACAAGATTGACATTCTGTTTAGCATATTATCATATGGCTTCTGAAACATGGAAATTTAGTGCACAAGACCAATTTTATGACGCTGTTATGGTTCTTTTTTTCCATTATGAGACTTGACAGCATCCCCACAAAAAAAAAGAAGAAAAACAAAAATATTTTTTGGGAAAAAAGTAGCCTGAATGTTCTGCTAAGTTTTTTTAAAAATAAATAAAACAATTAAATAAACAAATGCAGTGTTAAAAGGACTAAAGCGGAATTTAAAAAAAAGGTATAAATAAATACAAAAAATAAACACTCAAATGTCACATAAAGTAAAAAAGATCAACTATAAAAGTGAAAATATGAAGAAGAAAAAAAACTAGTTAATTAAAATGTTCTGAAAACTGAAACAATAGTAATGTCAATGTTCCTGTTAGTAAAAGGCAATTTTATACAAATCAGCAAGGTCCCACATCACAATCTCATTCTGCCTCAAACCACATGAAACACACACATGAGCCTGGATCTCAACGCAAACCTCTTGACACCACTGGTGAGGGTAAGTTCAATATGAGCTTCATAATGGCAGCAGTCCTGCTCTGTTTAACCCATCCGAATCTCCTCAGAACAAGAGACTAAAGAAGAAAACTCAAATTGAAGTGACCTGAGAGGCAGCTCAAACAAACTCTCACTGAAATAGAGAGATGGAGGGAAATAGTGGACAGATGGAGGGATGAGGGAGAAGGAAACGCTATTGGTCTGTGATATAAAATGTCACCAAAGGGTCTGTGGAGGTGATGTGGCTATTGGCCCTTATAATCTCTCTTTCTGTGTGTGCCAGTTTGTTATTTTTCCTCTCCCCCTTAATTCGCTTTTTCCCCTCTCGCTCTAGCATTGCGAACGGTCTGTAATTATATCTCTTTTGGCCTAGGGTCAGTCTGCGAGGTGACATTGCTGATGTCCTGCTGTATTTCTCTCTGGACGCTTGTGATCTTTAACAGCTGATTCAGGTTCAGTTAAAGCTCTATTCCAGCAGGATTCATTTTCTAAATGATGTTTAAGTCACAATCATTGACACCAGAGGGCTGAGCTCTATCTCTCTACAATATAACATTTTTTGCAAGGGTATATTTCCATAAAATGGCAATGCAGACAAGACTTGCACAGTTTTTTTTGTTTGTGTGTGTGTGTATATATATATATATATATATATATATATAATAAGTAATTTTTTAGATTATTATTTTCTATTTTATTTATAATCAATAATAAAGCTGTAATTAATTTTATATATTAATTGCAGATTTAATATTGATTTAAACTTGAAACTAAAAATATATATATATATATATATATTATAAGAATAAAAAATAAAGCAAGAAACAATGGAGAAAATATTTTTTAATAAAACACTAGTTTTCATATTAGTTCCTAAAATAAAATTAGTTTTTCAATTGAAATCAAATCATATCTCTATAGTTAACTGTCCCATCAGTATTGAAATGAGTTGAGGAACAATAACATTCGACTCAATAAAATCTGCATAAAGCCCATTCCCAACAAAAGCTCAAACTGCCGGAACCAGAAATACATATTTATATGTGTAATATATATGTAGCATTTATTTGAATGTGGCATGGTTGTTGGTGCCAGATGGACTCAATGCTCATATGAGTATTTCAGAAACTGCTGATCTGCTGGGATTTTCTCACACAACAATCTCTAGGGTTTACAGAGAGTATGCAAAATAGTGAGTGGCAGTGAAAATGCCTTGCTGATGCCAGTGGTCACAGAAGAATAACCAGATTAGTTTGAGATGATACAAAGGCAACGGTGACAGTAAGATATACAGAAGAGCGTCTCGGAACAGACAACATGACCATGTTGAGCAGAAGAACAGAAAACTGAGGCTATAATATACAGCTCACCAAAATTGGACAATATAAGATTGGAAAAAGGTTACCTGGTCTGATCTCGGTTTCTGCTGCAACATTGAGATGGTAGAGTCAGAATTTGGCATAAAAAACATAATACGCATTTGTCATACCGTGCATTAATGGTTTAGGCTGGTGATGAAGTGGGGGATATTTTTTGACATACTTTTGCCCTTTAGCATCAATTTAGTACTGTTTAAATGCCTGAGTACTGCTGCTGACCATATCCATACCCTTTATGACCACAGTGTATCTATCTTGAGATGTCTACTTCCAATAATCAAGATCTGTGCAACATCAGAAAGCTTAAATCATCTCAAAGTTGTTTCCTGAACAAGAGTTCACTATACTCAAAAGGCCTCTGCAGTCACCAGTTCTCAATCTATTGAGTGGAATGGACGATTCACATCATGGAAATGCGTGAGTGATACTTTCATGCCAACATGGACCAAAAAGCTATAAGAAATTACATTTTGTGGAATCTATATCATGAAGAATGAAAGGATTCGTTCACCCAAAAATGAAATATGTCCTTCCATATCCATAATCATGTCCTTCCAAACCCATAAGACCTCTGTTCATCTTCAAAACACAAATTAAGATATTTGTGAGGATATCAAAGAGCCATTTGTCCCTTTATAGACAGCAATACAACTGAAGTGATCCCAGAAACGCAGCAAAAACATCGGTAAAGCAGTCCATGTGACATTAGTGGCTCAACCACACTTTTGCAATGCTACGAGAATACTTTTTTGCACAAATAATAAAAAAATAACATCATTTACTCTTCTCCCATGACATACGTCTTCTGCCATGCTCAAAGCACTGCATACCCAAGCTTTAACGCAGTTGACGTAATCAGCCTTGTTTATATCCGGATCAAAGCACGCACATGTGTGTACTCCAAGGCTGTTTGCGCCTAGAAGAAAGCTTGCGCTTACAAAGTAGGGGAGAGTGGGGGCAGTTGCAACAATTTTTACATTTCCTTCAGTTTCTCAGCGACCGTTTGTTTTAGAAAGACAATATATATATATATATATATATATTAAA
>JAUCMS010000001.1:7243220-7259323 GCA_032357445.1 Enteromius radiatus
AACTACTTCAGTTGTGTGTAATGAATCTAAAATATATGAAAGTCTAATGTTTATCAGTACATTACAGAAAATAATGACCTTTATCACAATATGCTATTTTTTTGAGAAGGACCTGTATACTGTATATATCATAAGACATATTAAATGTATACAAAATATTAAAATAGAAAAAGTAGGAAAAAATTCACAATACTTCTCAATATTTATGAATATAAAATACTAAAACCAAACTCCAGTGTACAGTATGTAACTACTATTATAAATCATATTTCTTGATTATTATGGCATATTTTTTGATAATTATGGATGCCCATTTTTTTTTGTTTTTCAACAGTCACTTCATCCCGTATGAACATTCATGAATACTTAATGTAGGTATGAAACATTCTATATGACTGTTCAGTGGTGCTAATGCAAGTACTCTTCTATATAAATGTCAATTCTAACTGGAGGATCAACTCTGAGAGAGTGCTTTCATTTACAGAGCTATTCTGTCTCCATCTACGCCAGATGAGGCTAAACACCAGAAGATGTTGATGTGATATGATGCCTCTTAGAAAACATCTTGTTTGGAGATGTTCTTTCTGGCTAATGGCAGGCCAAGTTATGACACATGACATATTTTTCTATTACAGTCGAAAATGGCATCATATTTGCATCATTTATGATGGGAACTAGAGCATCAGACAACAGATGGTCATTATTGCATAGCCATATCTAGCCATTTAAAATAAATCTCTCAATTTAGAACTTGCTAGTTCATATATTGAATGCATGTCATATGCACATCTTAAAATACATGCAAAAAGGGGTTATACACGGTTAACAAATCACAATATAACAAAAAAAAATGTCTGTACTTTTTGTTATTAATGAGACAAAACGATAAAACATGCCCCTGTCTGTGCCATAACAGCTGCAGCCAACAAATGCTGGGAATATAATGGCAGTAACAAGATGTTATTTGCATGTCCGAAAATAATGTTCCTTATCATGACTGATCATATCCTAGGTCCATTGTCATGTGGTCATTAGTCTGATGGTAAACACGGCGGAGGCTCCACAATGCTAGAGCAGAGAATTCTGGGAAAAGATGACAGCTTATTAGGGTGGCCAAACCTTTTCATGTCAGTGCATTCATTTCCAATGCCTTAAACAGGAAGAGGGAGAGAGAAAGAGAGCGAGAGAAACAGAAAATAGATGGACAGGTGTCTGGGTGAAGAGGGGGCATGTGTCCAACAGCTGTTAGGCTGTGAGGAGAAAACAGGAGAGGAGGAGCAGGAGGAAAGGAAAGAGAAGAGGAGGAGGAGGAGGAGGAGGAGGAGACTCAGGGCATCCGGGAGGAGGAGAGGAAGCAGAGAGAAGGAAGGATGATTTGCTGCTGGCGTGAGAAATACACATACAAATGAACACAATTAGCATGTCACAAACATACACACACACACTTAACATGAATTAACATACAAATATGTGTTCTGTCATGAACACACGCACTAACTACCACTAATGAATACACAAATAATGCATTTAGGGGTCTCAATATCCTGTGCATGTCAGGGTTGAACAGCTTTCAGAACTGAATGGAGGATGTTTTTTAACGCTGAGGTAGCGAACAAGATGCCCACACACACAGTCTCTTTTATAAAAATCAGTCTTGACTTATTAAAGTCTGGTTTTCTAAAAAAATAAATAAAAAATGGACTGAACGGACAAATATTAAAAAAGAAGCAATATATAAAACATAAATATAGTATGAGCAATACTAAGTAAGATATCCAATTAGGTCTTAAAAATATAGTTTACCCCAAAATAACTAATCTAAAACAAGGTTAATCGTCAGAAGACAAATTAAGATATTTTAATGAAACATTTCATTTTAATGAAAAGCTTCTGTCCTTCCATTACAAGTCTAGGGAACCTAAAACTAGATAAAAAAAAGGATATAAAGGCAATGTTAAGCAAAATGGTATGAACTGAGTAGTTTAATTGTGAAGCGATGTAATCACTTTGAATGATAAACATATATAATTTAAGATTTTATTCACATTTAAACATACACATGCATACATACATACATTAAAAAAAAATTAACAAAAGCTGTTACTAGGTCAGTAACTTTTCAAAAAGCACTAATACAGTATGTACACTTTAATTACCAGTAGTTATGTTACAATGTTACAATGCAGCCTTTAGGGGTAAAAAAAGGTGCTCTTTGAAAGGTTACCATCCCAGCAACAGCTTTTGTGTATTTTGTTTAAAGTGTATAGATTGAGTCACATATGGTAAGCATTGATGTTTGCACATGCATCACATGATAGAATCTTACACATATAAGAGCCAGTGAAGTTTGTTTTAGTGTGTGACGCACAAAAAAGCTTTTTTCATTTGCTCAAGAAAAAAAAAAATACAAAAGCTGTCAGCAGGGATGTACCTTTTCAAAAGGTACACTTTTGTAACTTATTATCCATAAAGAGATCAGTGACAGCTGTTTTACTCTCACTTCTAAGAGTGTATGTGTGTGCTTCCAAATTAAATCAGCTCATCATGCAAATCGATCGTATCAGGTGTCATTAAAAATATCTTCACTTCAACGATTACCTAACATCTTACGCGCCTAAAATTATATGATAGTGAACAATCAATGACATTTTCCATTTTTTGAGTGAACTGCCCATGAAAATATGAAATGCAATGGGTTACAGTACAGAAGTGCTGTATTAGCTGACAGATAATGTCATTATCTCAGTATAAAACTTGGTTTACATTTCAATTTTAGTAACAGCGGTTATTAGTAAAAGCAGTTCTTCTACAACCAAAGCCAAAGTCAGACAGACTGAAGGACTATAATCAAAGAAAGACAGAAAGAACGTGTGAAAGAGTGAAGGAGCTTTGGCAAGAGGAGAGGTAATCAGATGAATTCAGCGTGGCTCTGGGCCCTCACTGCTTTCATTCCAGCGGCAGCTGCAGTGGCTTGGGCTGACACCACTCTTGTAAAAGACCGTCCATTCAGAGAGAGAGAGAGTGTGTGTGTGTGTGTGTGTGTGTGTGTGAATGTGTGAGCATGTGAATGTGTGTGCATTTTAAAATGAGGCAACAGTGCCACCAGCAGGCCAAGATGATATAACAATGTATTTTGCTCCATTCTTATTCGCATTTAAATGAAAGGGCGTTGGTTTAAAGCATAAAAGTAAACCACACAAGAACACACACACACCCTCAAGGTGTAATAAGTAATAAGACAGGAAAACGTTAAGTCTTATTTAACCGGTTTAATCTGAGGAGCACGCGCTGAACTGGTTTAATACACACACACTCATTGTTTTATGAAAGACTAGTTAACAATAAAAAGGGTGTAAATAATAGGATGCTTAACAAAAAATGTGTGATTGTGTATCACATAGAAGAAAAAAAGGGGAAAAGATTGCAATGCACAATGATGCAGTATAAGTTTGCTTAACTTCTTTCCACCATAATGAATAAAACACACATGCATGAGGGATAGACCTGTACCATAATTACAAAAGCCATCATTATGCCACCAATTCAAGCAGCACACATTCAGCACAAATTACCTCTCTTGAGTCTTAACTTGCTCTCTCTAGTTCTCAATTCAGGTCATTTCACTTGTTCCCTTCACTGGCTCATATTCTCCATCTTTCTCATTTTCTCGCTCATGTTGTCCCTGTTCTGTCTGTTCACCATCTTCTCTGTCCTTTTCCTATTGCTTTCTCTCTCTCTCCCCGTCTCTTTCAGTGATGGCATGCTGAGCAGAGCTGTTACTGGCTGAATACTAAAGCGTTGATCCATATCAGCGGTGTTCAGCATCTAGAAGACTTCAGCCAGAAGAGAGACAGAATCTAATACAGCACAATGGCATTTGCACACATGAACACTCTCGATAACCTCTACACATATAGCCAGCGTATACTTTCACATGAGATTCCCTCCAAAAACTGCTCAGTCCCGTGACCTGAGAAAACAGGTGTCTTGTCTTCGGTGGCACATGCCTTTTATAGCGCATTTCACCTTTGAGTGCAAACTGTGTGGTGAAGCCGAACAGAACAGAATGCATTTGAATCTATTCAGTCTCACCCTGTTGGAAAACGTTCCTGTAACTGGAGAAAACAGGTGTCTTGTCTTTAGGGGTGGCTATTTCTGATAGCACATTCAGTGAAAATAGACTGGTGAATCCGAAATGCGTTTGCTTTCCCTGCTGGAAAAGATAGGTCATACTGTTTTAACGTGGTCTATCTGTTTTTTTTAAAAACAGCAGGTTGTGCTGGCCCAAGGTGGTCTACTAGCATAAACCAGATTGAACAAGATAGACAAAAACAATCTCCTTGGAAGAGCTGGAGTTGGTTTTGAGACAAACCGCAAATATATAAACCTAATTGTAAAACATATATCCATCAAATGAAGGGTAAGGATATGACAGCTGTGGTTACCATCAAACACAATAAAAACCATTTTTTAAGAATCACATGCACAAAACTGATAACATTAGAAGAAATAAAGCTGAATTATTTTATTGCCATTACATTTTTACACAACTCATAAATGTTACCTTTTACAGATTATATATTTAAATATTTAATAATATTAATTAACTACATGTAAAAGTAAAGTTAGGTAAAGTGTTACCTAAAATGATATATACTGTATATAAAAATGTTATATAATTGATTTATTTATTATTGCATACTGTACAGATTACAGTATATTTTAGCTCAATGAAACTGAGAGTCTGGTTTTGGGATTAGGTTTTGTTTTTGATTTGGATTTCTGGGGGTTTAATATTGGTCTTGACGGTCTGATCTTGATTACAATGTTGCTAGAAAACCTTTAGACCCTCTTACAGTTTAAATAACCATTTCCTAGATGTTCCAGCATGGCACTGTTCAACAGCATCTCCAGTGGGCATTACTTCCATTGAATAGGGAAATCGTTTAATTCTAGTGCTGATACAATCACACACATCAGCCAATCACCTGGCCAGCCCACAGGCTCACACCTCTGAATTTCCAATATGCATTAACTACACTTAATAGAGGTGGTCTTCAATCTTAGCTTGATTAGCCGCCGGCTTCTAAGTGAAGTATGGATAAAGGTGGTAATTTAAGCACTAATGCGACACATTACTCGGTTGTGTTAAAATGGGTAATGCTGCTCCCCGGCACACAGACGCACATTCAAAAAACTGAGCGGTTTATGATGAATGCCACCTTTAATGTCTGCTCGCTTCGCTTTTTAATCAGTAGTCACACGCGCATACACAGACATTAACGGATGAGCTTTGAGAGTGTAATAAAACAACATGAAGGAACATGTTTGGAGGTTTTATGATACACGAGTGTATGTTCAGAAGCAGCTAATGCTGCTATTATAGTTATCAAAGGCTGTGAGAGCTCACCATATGAGCCTTCTGAGATCAATACAAAGATCATCTCAGCCTTACAGAGGAATCTGAGGAGGAGGGTCTCATCTAAAGACTTATACACTTACACACGGTCATAGAACACAATAGAAACAATAGAAAATGTACAGTATGTGCAAAGTGTTTAAGGTTAAGATATTGCTTGGGTCTACTCTTTATCTTTTACGCACCCTTTGACTAGTTTTCTTTGGTAGAACACAAAAGGTGTTATTTTATAGAAGGCCTGAGCAACTCTATTCCATTTAACAAAAAAACTGAATTATTTTTTGTACAATTGGTCATTCAAACTGTGAGGCTCCAATCAATCAGTTAATCAATTTACATTTATATTTAGCAGATAGAGTCAACAATATGCAACTTTTGTTAGACAGCTAAGCTAATGAAGTAGACTAATGTGGAGAAGATTGTGCATGTGTGTGTATGTGTCAGAGAGAGAGAGAGAAGAAGAAGAAGAAGCTTGCAGAAGAAGCATGTCTTCAGCTGCTTTTTTGATGGTCTCAGCAGGTTGGTAGCTCTATCCACCAGAGAAGAACCAAGAAGGTTAAAGTGTTGGAGAGAATTTTCAAAATTTTGCTCATTAAATAGTTCATAAAACTCCAGTTTTCTGATTCTAATATATATATTTGTGAAGAAATTAAGTCATTGCACATGGAAAATCCCCTCAGCTGTAGCTCTTAAATCTCATTTACAATTGTGCACATTAACACTAGGCTTATCACCAAACCCATGATAAACACTGCACCAACTGTGATGCACCACAACATCATAATAGTGGGTAGTGCAAAATAGGAATGCACAAAATATATATTTGTCTTTTGTAAAATCCATTTTGTTCTGTTTGGTGTAATATGAAATGTACAGATAAGAGCTAAATGTACATGCATTTTATAAATGAGGCCCCTGGTTTTTTGAGAGGTTTTCTTCTGTGCATCTTAGCAAGGTATGCATCAAGAGCCATTCTTTGAGCTGCTGCTTTTCCTGACAAACTTGAAACACTCAGTACCTTGACATGTTGTGATCGATTGCTTTTCCTGGCAAATGGTACAGTGTGTCCAGGAAGTTGGCTCCTACGTTTATAGCCCATTAATTTTCCCAAATGGCACTTTCCATTTCCAGCCCTGCAGCATATTGTGAATAAGTTTTAAGACACCGGGCAACTTTTTTCTGGGCATCGGGCCTCGTCCAGTCCTGATTATGATGAAGTGTTGATAAGACTGGTAGTTTTTTTTTGTTTTTTTTCTCCTTTGGCTTCTCTCAAGTTCCTCGTACCCAACTGATCAGATTGGCTCTTATTGTGGCTCCATTGCTTTTCTTGGCTTGGTGAAACCTGAATAATCTGAGTGGCAGGCAGTGCCCTCAGTTCTATTACTTGGACATTCTGATCCTCATGTTGATCAGGTTGGCACCAAATTGGGTTCGTTAGGCTTTACCTTCCTGCTGTAGTTGTTAATCAGATTGGATCTGCTGGGAATTTCAGATCTCTTCTCTCAGACTGAAGTGGATGGCATTGCTTCGCCTTTCTTTGATTCCTCCATCAGATTTGGCTCTATAAGTAGAACAGGTTTCTGCCATTCGAGAATCAGTTTTAATCAGCAGAGCCACAGAATGTGTTACACTTTACTTGATATGTCTGATCCTCTTGATCCTCTATAACAGATTTATTTTTTTTACAGAGTGGTTTGCAGTGTAACTCATGTATAAAGATGGGCTTATTTGTCTATTATAAGTATTATTATTAGTAGTAGTCCATATTTAATAATAATAATAATAATAATTATAAATATTATTGTTGTTGTTGTTGAAATGTCTGATATTTAATAATAATACTTGAGCAATAATAATCAATCATGGTAATGATGGTGATGATGATAATTAATGATGTTGTTGTTGTTTTATATTATTAAACAATAATATTAATCGTTATAATGGTCATTATAACTATCATCATTATCATAATGTTAACAGTAAACTCATTCAAATAATTAAAATTATTATTAATTGATTAAATTTATTAATTAAATAAAATAAAATAATTCATAGTAATAATAATGTTCTATAATAATAATAATACTGTGAATTATTTAATTTGATTACATTTATTATTTCTGATATTTAATAATAATCATCATCATCATAATGGTAACAATACTAGTAAATTGAAAATAGTAAAATAATATATAAATATATAAATAATAATAATAATTATTATTATTGTTGTTGTTGTTGTTGTTGTTGTTGTTGTTGCTGCTGCTGTTGTTTTCTAATAATAAACAATAATCTTGATCATTATAATGATAATCACCATTATCATCACCAAAACATATTTTAATTAATTAAAACTTTTTTATTCAGAAAATATATGAATGGACAATTTCAAAAATAATTATTCTGGGGTGATTTTAAATTTTTTGTCCTATATTAAGTTGAAAGACTCTATATAATTGTTTTTATCACTCTTGTTTTTAAGATTCTGTTATGTACATAATTTTTTTTGTATATTTGTACTTGTTTGTTTATTTATTTAATAGCTATGTCTTTGTTTTGAAATTAATGTTTGAAATGTTTGTGAAATTGATATTATTTTTGCAATCAATTTAGCCAATGTTGCTGGCATGGCGTTAAACCATAAATAAATCAATAAATGCATCATAATGGTAACAATAATAGTAAAGTGAAAGTAAATTCACTTTAAATTAAAATCACGTAAATTAAAGTGAAGTAATTTTAAAATTATTTTCAACAACAACAACAATATTATTATTATTATTATTATTATATTTATTGCATCATAAAAGTACACAAGAATCCATTTTTAATTCGCAGAGTGTCAATGTGCTTCACTTTATTGATATGCCTCCCCTACAAGGGAGAGTTCTGTGATTGACTGCTTTGGTCTGTCTGATTTGCAGCATTACTCATGTTTAAAGATGTGCACTCTTGTCTATTAAGAGATCCTTTAATCTAAATAGCTGGCCTTGCCTTTGCCTGTCTTTATAGCCTGGGGCCTCATAGTGGCCTCCCTACAGTGCTAGCTAATGTAGCCAATAACACACTCACTGCAGGGGAAAGGACGCTTATACACACACACATGAAGACACACTCTCTCACACACACACATATGCACTGCAGGGGCCTGAGCTCGGAACAATACATCAAAGACAAAACCATCAGAGGCACAAGCACATGATGGATTTATCCAGGATAGAAGGAGGAGGGAGGAATGGAGACGGTCCAGTCTCCTGGTGTCGAAAAAAGAAGTCCTGAAGAGCTCGTTTAGAAATCATTTTTATGAAGCAAGGATTTGTGATATTATCGCAGACCCACATTAGATTAAGTCACATGTCTTAGATCACTCAAAGGAATGAATAGTGTGATAAATTACATTAAACATGAAAATGTTTGTTACTTTTAGCCAGTGTTAGCATTTCAAATTCGAAGTTTGCGGTCAGAATAGCCGCCCTGAGCCAAACCAGAGCCAGGAGTAAGCTTTTTAGTGTCCTCCAAACTGCTGAGCGTCCTTCAACCCCTTCTGTTTCTCATTTGCTGGCAAGAAATAATAGAGCCATTAAAATATCTATTATAAGTGCACACGTCAAGGAAGTAGCAGAAGGAAATAGGATGGAGGAACGCTGACTCCTGATATAAATATGACAAGTGTGATTTAATAACAGCTGCTTCTTGGGTTTTGAGAAACACTGGGGCACCTCTGCATGAATGGCACGGCAGGTAAGAAACAGTGAACTAACTAGATTTAAATTGAAGGTATTTGTAAAGAGATTTCACAATGCATTACCAGACCAGACGAAAAATACTTTTTCTTCTCCTTTTTTTTTTAAGGGAGCGAGGTCACCCTTTTGCTTTAATATTAAAAATGTGACAGAGTTCATGTAAATTAACATTTCAATAACTGAACTGTTCTCTGTTTAAAATCACAAAACAAGATGACATCTTGCTCATTAACACTAACAAATGTGCCATTTTGACTGGCCATATTCAAGGAATTATGAAAAGTCTTGTTTTTAGTATAATTGCTTGGCTGTGAAGCAATTGCTTTCAAACTTCCAGCAGAACTTTCCAATTCCTGCATTAATCTTTTCAAATACTACTGTTATAATATTAATAATATTAGTTATAACAGCTACATATTATTATTAGATTTACAAAGATAAATGGCAGCATCATTTCTAAACATGCATGATCACCAATGAAAGGAAGTTATACCATCAACAAGTGCTTCTCTAACTAACAAGTGGTGAGCGGCATCTATTTTTGGTTTGACCTCATAACTGTGGCCTTTATATAGTGCAGTTCTGTCCTCATTAAAAGCCTGAGTGCATAAACTCAATTCATTTCTGACAATTTTTGTGTTCTCACACCATTGCAGCCAAATAATCAGTCTCTGACTGCATTCTGAATGTACCAGCAAATGTCACTGCAGTAACAAAATCCTATTTGAATATGCATCTATCTAGGGCATAGGAAAATGAGATAGAAAACAACTGTGATTTTCATGAAGGGTAACAAAAACATTTCTCTGTCTTGTTTGCTAATAAGCTAAACTCTGAGCAGGGTGATGAATATATCATCGGCTGTAGTCACAAGAGTCTTGGTCTCATAAAACCCAACACGCCTTTGATCAGCGCAACCCATATAACAACCTGTTAACATTTTAAAATGAAATAATAAAGAGAAATAATGTTTTCAGCCTCTTCTCTGTATCATTACATCCCAAGTCCTGATTGGGGTTGGAGTTGCTATAGCAACCTCACTGTGAGAGGTGCAGAGCATGTTAGGTTTGGAATTTGATAAGCCAGAGGTTGAGGTAAAAGCCCTTCTTTAAAACGTAAATACTTTTCACTATGTATTATTACAAAAAATTGTTTATGTTGTATTATAAATTGTATGTATTTACAGTATATATAGGGTAATAAACCTACTTTAATAAAACAATTTATCCAGTCAGCTGTACGCACTGCATACGCTAGTAAAAACAGTAATATTGTAAAATATTTTAGAAGTAAAATAGAATGTATTTTAAAATGCGATTTATTCATGAATTGGTAAAGATGGATTTTCTTCACTCATCAGTGTCACATGATCCTTTAGAAATCATATGCTGTTCAAGTACTTATAAATTAACAACTGTTTTTAATATTCAGTGTTATAACAACTGCTATTGTTATTTCTAATACCCACTTCATCAGTGTTACCTTGCACTTGTATTATCTTTACTGAATTACTGCTTTCACAAAACAGTTGAATTCAAACACAAAATTCAGCTTTTATGCTTTGAGGCACAAAACAAATCTTTGTGTCTGCAAACATGGTGAAGTAGTTAAGTCAATGTAGAAGTATGTGGAAATGTTTCAGTGCTTTTATTGTTGCGCTTCCATTGAAGTCTTGCCAACTGCAGGAACTGAAAACAGCTCACATTACAACACCACTTTGTTTCTTCTTTATTTTATGTTTTAATGATGCTTGAAAATCTAAAGAAAGCTGCGCTATTTGTTTTGCTCATGCATGCAGCTTATCTCTAATTTAGTCTGCTTTTCATTCGGGTCATTTCCCACGTGGATACACTATCTGCTTTAAAGGTAAAGTGCATTATTAAAATGGCTGCTGGTTGATGTAATCTCTGTTGAGTAATGTAAGATGCCGGGGTTTCTTTGTGATGTCACAAGGGAGAATATAAGGCAACGATGGCTTCACATTGTCAAACATTGGTAGTGTAACGAAGCAAAAGGTCAAACAAATTCCTTTCTATTCCTAGTCATTCTTTGCTGCTTTATTGGTTAAACATACACACTCTCCTCATTCTAAATCGTAACAGCTTTTTAAATACTTAGAAACAAGCCTGTATGCATATGTGTATGCTCATGGCAATTTGCTGAAACATTTACTCACCTTCAGGCCATCCAAGATGTTGATGAGTTTTTTCAGAGGAACAGATTTTGAGAGTTCATCACTTTCTCACAAACGGATGCTCTGCAGTGAATGGGTGCCGTGAGAATAAGAGTTAAAACAGCTAATAAAAAGACCAAATGACTCCATTTTAACATCTTAAAATGTGAAAAGCTTTAAAAAAGTGAAGGAAAAACAAACCAAATCCATTATTTATTTATTTTTTACTTCAAACACATCCTCTATCTATAACATTCCTTTACCCAGTGACATTTTGAGAGAAATATGCAAAGATGAAGCACCGTTTACAAGCGAAAATGGGCCAAAACCGTTCTAAACAAATATGTTGGTGGTTTTTGTTGTGAGACTACAACAGGGGATGGACTTCTTCACTGGAGGACGCATTATCATGGATTATAGTCTAATTTTTGACCAGATGCCACGATTTAAAATGCCTGAATGATGGAACTAGTTCTTACAAACACACAGCTTTTCACTTTACAAGGCATTAACTGGCTTATGACTGGAGCTGTTTGCATTACTTGTGAATTATTGTGATGCGTTTTACTTCAGTTTGAACTCTTATTTTGATGGCACCCATTCACTGCAGAGGATCCATTGGTGAGCATGGTTATGCATTGCTTAATTTTACATCTCTGTATCTTGGCTGGCCTGAGGGTGAGTATATGTTCTACAAATGTTCAATTTTTGGTGAGCTATTCCTTTAAGGCATCAGCATTTTATGAATGGGCTCTAATGGAAAGTGCGTGTCCCACTGGGACCTATCATTCATCCAACTGAGAGAGCTGCTTGTATTTGACCAGATATCTCCACACCAGCTGCCATGACCTAAAGAGGGGGTGAAGTCCCCCAATGTTATGTGGAAAATATGCTGCTTAGTTCAAGGAGAAGCTTTCTTTTCCATTTTGCAGTTGAATGGCTTTAAATTGCCACAGTTTTCCCTATTCACGGAGTGAAAATAAATTGCCTGGCAAAAATGTCATAAGACAGCTGGGCCACACTCTCCATATATTGTTTGGTGTTGTGCTTCAAAAACAGGAAAATCATATTTAAGCATCACTTGTAAAGAGTGCATCCAGGCTCATGCTCTCAGTCCTTAAAATGATGATAGCAATGCCTCAATGAAGAAACCCTGTAACTCTGTCTATATCCGTGTACCTCATACCGCATATTATTTATAAGAGAGAGAGTGAGAGCGAAGTACAACTAGACAAAAAGTGAGTAGTTCTCCTATGCAGACATGCTTCGGCTGCCTCTAACAAAAGAAGAAAGCAAAAAGCATGAGAAAAGAAAAGAAAAAGTATGCAGTAAAAAGAAGCGAGAAGGTACAGACGGAAGCGGAGAGGAAAGGCAATAGCATTCACACTGTAATGTGAAAAACAGGAGGGGGTGTTTGATATTATCAGTTCTGAGGCACCGTAGATCATCTCCAAAAACGAATTATCCCCTAAAGGAAAACACGACAGCGAGAATATAGAGGGGGCAGGATGTTGAACTGCAGGGCGGGAGAGAAAAGGAGGGAGACGCTAAATCAGACTCCATTTTCCACTTTTTCATTTTAGTAATCGCACACACTCTCCCGGAACGGCTTCATCCCACATCTCACAACTCCATTACCGCGGCAACGGAGAGCTTTTGTGTACCGGTAACAGAAAACGGCTGGGACAGATAGGGAGGGGTCTGGAAGCAAAGGTATTCAGGGGTTTTAGTACGGACAGCAGAAAGGGTGCAGGGGAGAGAAGGAGGGAATAAAAGAATAGAAGAAAGAACACTGAAAACGGTGGAAAAAGAGAGAGATGGGAATTCTTTCCATGCAACTAGCTCTCTAGCTTTATTACAGGTTCAAATTACAGAGAAGGATGACAGAAAGTCCAAGATACAACATGGCAATTATTCTCTTTAGCAATGTCTTAGCTTATCCCGAACAAATATAACAGGTAAATAAATATAAACTAAATCTTAGACATAACATTTTCAACAAACGCAGTCACGACTGTTAAATCACACTTACAAAGACCAAATAACAAAGACCTTCAAAGTATATTAAAGGCCAAAACTCCACCGGTCTAATGAGACCACCTTTTATTTCTTCAGACATCTAAAATGCAGAAAATGGAACAGTTAGAAAGAACCTTGAGTAAATATACAGACATAAGCCAGGACAAAGATAAATGCGTACACGCACATACTAAAATAAGTTAAAGTTTGTGTGCTGGGCAACAATCCTACAGTGGGCGCTTGCTTTAGCCAAGATGTGTATCAAGACAGTGAAGATTTCAGCACCATGGACAGTGCAACCACCACTGAAGCAATTCAGGATTTTAGTACCTTGGACAGTGCACTTGCCAGAGGATTTCAGTACCTTGGACAGTACATGTGCCAGAAGAAAGCTGATGATTTCAGCAGCATGCAGAGCACAGGCATTACAGAAGCCTTCTGAGATTTCAGAACCATGGACAGTACAGCCACCACAGAAACTGTCACGGGTTTTTGCAATCACTAAAGCAGGTCAGAATATCAGTACTTTGGACAGTGCAGTCATCACAGAAGACCCCTGAGATTTAAAAACCACAGACAGCACAGTCACCACTGAAAAACACGAGCTGTTTCAGCTCCATGGGCAGTGCAAATACCATTGATTTCAGTTACCTGAAGAATTCAGAAGCATGGACTGCATAGACTAAAGCACTAGTACTAAAGTACCAAAGTGATTTAGTGTTATAGACAGTGCTTTTCTGAAAACAAAACCTTTTCACTTGGTAGTAGTAGAAGTAATCATATGCTCCAGAAAATATAGTATAAAAAAAACCTGAAATAAGCTCTAGGAGGTACCATACAAACCTACAATTTTAAAGTCAGTTATACTCTTTGAGTTTCTTACAAAGAAACTCACTTGTTAGTCACAACCCCCCTTTTTCAAAACGGAGTATTTTGTATCTGTAGGCCTACAGAGCTGCTGATAGAGACTGAAGCCTGCTGTGCGAGGTATTTGCAATTTTGGGGCTGCTCATTGTCACTCCATCTGTAGTGCAGTGGGGGTTAACTGCGGTCCACTGAATAGCCAATTTGTATGTTTCAAGTTGCAATTCCTATGTTCAAAAAAAGAAAGAAGAAAAAAAAAGAAGAAAAAATGACAGTAAACTATGGTTTTCTGCTTTTTCCTCTCTTGTGTTCTGGTTTCTTAGTGGGATAAGATGGTTATCCTGCTGGGTGAAGATCTCAGCCAGGACTGGCATCGTTTCCCATCTTTTCTGAGCCATTGACGGTTTGTCACTTTTGCTACCTCTAACTTCCTCACTTTACTTTTTCCACTTTAGCTTTAGCTTATGTCCAATACCACCTACGTTTGTTACCAACTGTAAAAGCAGTGTAAATTCAATATAATAGATACATTACTATTAGGCAGAGCTTCTAATGTTATTTTGTCTGAGTGCATTAAAAGCCTTTCATTCATTCTAAAACAGAGAACTATTTAGATTTAGATGTTAAATATTTTGAAAAAAATGTCCTGTCTGATTGATGCAACAGTGCAGACTTTAATCCAATGGCTATTTTTCAAATGGCAACATCCGCAAAGTAACAGCTCTCTTGGTAACCAGGTTTCTTGCGTCCATTCCTGTCAGATTTCAAGTCTGTTAAGTTTTATACCATATGTTTATTTACCAAATATTTTAATGATTAGAAAATGTTTATGAGAAGATGTATATACAGATAAAATAATAATAATATATATATATATATATATATATATATACACACACACACTACTATTGAGAAAATTGGGGTCAGTAAGATATTTAATGGTTTTTAAAGATGTTTCTTATGCTCATCAAGGCTGCATTTATTAGGTTAAAAATTAGACAAAAAAATCCTGATATATTGTGAAATATTATTTCCTTTTTTAAATAACTGTTTTCTGTGTGAATATATTTTAAAATGTAATTTATTCCTGTGATACAAAGCATCATTAGCAGTCTTCAGTGTCACATGATCCTTTCAGAAATCATTCTAATATGCTGATTTATTACTAGAATTGTCAATGTTGGAAACAGTCGTGCAGCCAAATATATTTTTTGGAACCTGGGATTTTTTTCTATTATTTGATGAATAACAAGTAAAAAAAAAAAAAAAAAGTATTTTTTTTACCAAATATAAAACATTTCTAAAATTTAAATGTATGCTGTGACTTTTTTGTTCATTTAATAGATTCTTTGTTTTAATAAAAATATTTCTTTCTTTCAAAGAAGAAATAACAAAAATGTACTGATCCCAAACTTGATCAGTACTGGAACAGTAAACTACTGTAACAGTAGTTTTGAACAATATTATCCATTTTAAATAAATGCTTCTCTTTTAAGAGAGTATTGAAGCTTTGTATCACAGGAATAAATTACATTTTAAAATATATTCACAAAGAAAACTGTTATTTTAAATCGAAATAATATTTCACAATATTATTTTTTTTTCTGGATTTAAAATCTATTAAAAGTAAAGTGCTACCAGTTTTATTTTACTGTAGTTAAATGTATCATGGTTGTAGAAACGATGAATATTAGAAGGAATATTATTCTACAAAGAATATTAAATTTCTGAAGCATCACCGAGGACAATGATAACTGGAGTAGTGCCTGCTAAAATGCAGCTTTGGAATCACAGGAATAAATTACATTATAAAATATTAGTGCTGGGCAATGATTAATCGCGATTAATCGCATCCAAAATAAAAGTTTTTCTTTACATAATATAT
>JAUCMS010000001.1:7268509-7280856 GCA_032357445.1 Enteromius radiatus
ACTTAATAAATATACACAGTATATACAAATATATTATGTAAAGAAAAACTTTTATTTTGGATGCGATTAATCGCGATAAATCATTGCCCAGCACTAATATAAAATACTCATCTGCCAGTATATAACATGATCCCACATGATTTTGTAATAAATATTATATACTCATGTGGGATCATCTTTTCCACAAACGATACATACGTTACCTTAACATTTGGTTAAAATAAGGCAAATAAAATCAAATAAGTGCAGCTTTGAAGAGCATCGGGACTTCTTTCAAAAATATAGAAACCTATATATCAAATTAATACATAGATATATAATATATGAGTGTATATATGACAGAAAAAGAAAAACTGAATGAACTGAGAACCACACTGAAGCAGCCATATCCTTAATTCAAATCCTGCCTCCTTTCTGTTACATCATTTCAGGAATTGAACTGGAACGGAGGTATTTGCATTTCAATTCTGAATGGCGCACAACCCTGCTAGTTACAGTGGAGAGAAGGAGAACTGTCATGTATCAGTCACTGGAATTGAATAAGAACGTACTGTATCTCTTCAAAATTCCATGACACAGAGTGAACCTGACACATGTAGACGGCATCTCCACCAGCACTCTCACAGCTTCATGTGACTATAACCAGCCCCTGTCACAAGTAAAGAGATATTAACCTCTAATGCAGAAGAGTTATTCAAGCTCAGTGCCTGCTACTGTCACCCCATGACTGAAGCCATGCACATTTGCCATCGTAATGAGAGGACAAATTGGAAATATGGCTCACTGCTCCCCATTGAACAATAAAACCTCACATGCAGCTCATCTCATTAAACAAGGGAGTTATTGCTCAGGATACCACCGCTAGATTAATTAACACAATGTATGGAGGAAAAGGGCAGGCGAATGAGCGAGAGAAAGAGAAACCCGAGTGAAGGTGCAACTGTACCTCATTTTACTTAAAATAATATGTGTTCAGTTTAATTTCCTCATCACAAGGACAGTAGCCGCAAAAGGAAATTGAGAGTTCAGTCGGCCTTAGCTTTAAAGATCACGTCAGTAAGGAACGGACCAGCGGACCAAAGCAACATGACTCCAACAATACGTCATTCCTTGAACCCAGCGGTAATGTCCTCATTAAATGCATGAGCAAAATTTTGTCAAGTCATTGCTGGAAGTGGACTGAACTCACGAATAACTCCAGACAATTGGACACTATTGAAAAAGTTAACACATAACCAATTTAAGCTGATTTTAAATTAGAATAGTTCACCCCAAAATTAAATATAATAGATCCTGTCATCCAGCCCATCAATAGGTGTCTTGTAAAGTGAAAAGCTGCATGTCTGTAAGAACCAAATCCTTTATTAATATGTTTTAACTTAAAACTGTCACTTCTGGCCAAGATAAGAATCCATAATCCATAATAATGGATTCCAGTCCATTTCCTGTCCTGTTTTCCTTTCACATCAAATCCATCATTTGCTTTGGACTGTTTTTGCTTGTAGACTGTGTGCACACTCCTGATTCAGACAAGATGCAGGCTTTTTTACTAGATAAAGCAATATTATGGATAGAGGACTTCAAGCTTGAAACAGTTGGAGTTAAACTTTCAAACACTATAATGATTTTCGCTTCACAAAACATTAACTTATGGACTGGAGCTGTGTGGATTAATTGTGGATTACTGCAATGTTTTTATCAGCTGTTTCAAACTCTCATTCCCTGCAAAGGATGCGTTGGTAAGCAAGTGATGTAATGCTGCATTTCTGAAGAAGCAAACTTACGTAAACTATTCCTTTAAATCTCTCACAAAACCAATCGAGCGCATGTTGAGGCAGTTAAGATCACTGACAAATTGTCAAAGAATCAAATAGTGACACCTTCTTCTCGTCCCGCACAGTTGAGGCGGTTAATTGGCCATTAGGCAGGAAGCGTGTGCACCTGTAAAATAATCTGTTAGCGGACTCTGAAATTAAAGACCCAGAGGCGCAGTTTATGAGTTACAGTATCTTTACAGAAACACAGGCTTTAATGATGTCTGTTATGACCGTATCAGAAGACCTATTTAGTATTTAAACAGCATGAAAGACCTCAATTATAAAAAGTCAAGCTGATAGACATTTATAATTGAGATGGTGTGAAATTATATATATGGGCAAAAAAAGCACATATTGTCTGAATTAGCTGAGAGCTTTAAAAAAAAACTGTCATCAGACTGAAATGTTCGAAATACTCTTTGGTAGGTGTACTCCAAGACAGTATCCATTTAAAAGTTGACTCAAAAGTTAAAAAGCACCTTGAATCATGATCAAAGTCAAACACACATACATAATACTATTTTCCACAGATGTGTACTTCCCTACTACATGCAAAAAGCAATACATTCAATGAATAGGATTTCCAAACATGCAGTATTTATGAAACAGTAGGAGAACAATACCCGCATGGCCTACTCCATCTGCTAAGGCTCTATAATGCGCAACTATTGAACTACGCCATAAGACAAGTGCTATAAGCAACAAGAAAGCTATTTCTTTCCTGCAACACAACAGTAACAATGCAAAAAGGGCAGACACCTTCCCAATCTGTATACTGTATGCCTGTAAATTTTTTATATAATTTATTAATTAATTCAATGCAAAAAAATAACTAAATCACTCCCCTTGCATATTCTAAATGCATTAATAAATTAGACTATCAGGGGTTATTTGTGTATTTATTGTTTGTTTGCTTGTTTTTGTTTATTTATAACTGTAAAAATGTATACTTATGTTCCACATCATTTTGATACACTCAAAATATATGATACACACTATTTTTGCACAGAGTACGTAGCTAGGCCTTAATACGAACTGCATGAGATTACTTATTAATTATTCAATCAATTAATGATTTTCAACTTAGTTATATCATGGAACTTATGTATTTTGCACAACCGAAATAAGAAAATAAATGCATTCAAATTAAAATAATTGGGATATATATTCATCATATTTCAAATCTGAAATGAATCGTGTTTCAGGCAGAGGTAGACGAGAGTTTAGTCGTGTAGTAACTGGCCATAAATATGACATAACAGCAAGCAAAATTTGATTGTTGATTTAACATGCCAGTCAAACAGCCATTTGTACAATTCATGGTTCTTGCAAAGAATAAATTATAGGCTTATGCACCAAATGTTGCCAAAGACTACTTTGGGAACCCAAATCAATCTTTGAAAATAAATGGCCTTAATACTTTTCAATTAAACTGAATGTATTTATTATTGTGCAGTTATTTTTTTTAGATCTTACACATTATCTTGGATTAACATTTTTATTTGATTAGATTAAACTGAGTAGCCTAGAGTACATCATGTCACAAGCACACAGCTTGTTTTATTAACTGCTCGTCCATCTGTGGAAACATCACTATGCTAATTCATTCTGATTGTCTTCTAAAATATAGGCTGCTGAAATAAAGAATAAAACAATACAAAAATAAAATGAAAATGCATTTTCCGTCATCTCTGACTGACACTGTTGATGCCGAAAATAATACAGGTACCTTTTTTCTTTTTTAGTATAAACAACGAAAACAGTTCCCTTGCTAAAGTACAGCATTACAGTAAAGCTCTGAAACCAATCTTCAATAATATCCATCTGTTGATTTTTAATTAGGTCAGAGGAAACAATTTAATACATTTTAAGAAAAATATAATAGCTTCGCTTTGGAATTAATCTAGAAGCAAACAGCTAGGAAGCAGAACATGGGGTTAAATTAAACAATAAGACATAATAATATACTCTATGCTTTAATAATTATGTCAATATCTCAATGGAAATGAGAATGTGTGCCAAGATTATTCTTAGCCTTGTGAGAATGCCAAGCACTGAGATTACGTGTCTTAAACATTAAAATGCAGCTCGAAAAAGTCATTGATTTGATGACACCTATGCACTCATCATTGCTGTTAAACATTAACACACTGACAAAGCAAATAGTACTAAAAAGCTTCTTAGTAGCATTGTTTGTTGATTATCCAATTTTACCCGAAAAAGTCATTAAACTTCATTGTCACTTTATCACAAATTGCTTGTCAAGGTCTGCTTTTGCCCTTAAATAACTATTAAAATCCACTCATCCTTAAAGAGCGGTCAATTGTAAACTTAACACTCCATTAGCAGCTTTGAATTAAACACCATGTGCCGTTGATTTGTGTCTTAACACACCAAACGAAGACTATCAACATTGTAAATGTGCTTATAATTACACATTTCTCAGCACATGCTTTAAATGATCATTTATGTCCAGCCCTTCGAGCCATAATGACTGTCATCGTGTTTTAAGCGAGACCTTTGGAGCATAATAGTCTTCACAGTGAATACACTCATTTGTCCAAATGTGATGCTGCAGGAAAACAAACGGAACAGTGATCAGTAAACAAAACAGCGTTCCTTGCAATTACCCATGAATGTGTGGAAAGCAAGTTATTAACCTCATAAGAGTTTGTTCACATCATACTGGACATCATCCTGATACAGTTTTGTAAAGGTTAAGTGTGTAATTTCTGTAGCAGTACCAAAATAATATTTAAAGTAATATTCCCTACTGCATGTAGTGCTTTGGAGAATGGATGGATTTTTGTTATAAAAATAATAAAGCACATCAGCGGATGGCCACTTTTTCAGTGGACTTGTTGTCTTTTATACAGTAGGTTATACAACAATCTACAAGTTGAATCACAACAGCAAACTTTGATTTGAAGCAAAAAAGCATGAAAAAATGTAAACATAACTAATACTAAACTTCTGTTTCGTTTAGTTATATGTACGATACGTGCATTGCCTCTTTGGTGAGGGTCCGATGCAGTCTCGAAGTCTGGATGGTTCCAAGGTTTTGGATTGGCAATCATGTCTTCCTTGTTGGAAGAGTGATGCATTCCCAAAAGATGTCCTGATTCTGGTGATTGGTAGATGAAAGAAGAGCTGGGAGAGAGATCTGTAGCGATCTGTGGATCTTGGGTAAGATACAAGACCGCAAAGGCGGCTGCATCGGCTCTGGGGGCCTTGGTCAGGAGACCAGAGGGAATGGAGAGGTTCCAGCATCCAGAAAAGTAAAAGAGACAGGCGGGTCCAAGCTGTGGGGCCTTTTAAAACATGTTGAGGTCACTCCTCTTGTGGGTCAAAGGGCCATTGTCTTTTTAACAGGGAGAACTAGAGTCAGAGTTACTTTGTTCACATTCCATCAAGCAATAAACCAGTCTTATCAGTCGTTTGCCGTGGAATCCGAGGCCTGGTTTGCCTTCCTTTGTTATTAACTGGGTCCAAAGACACTCATAGTTGCAGTTTGATTTACCCCTTGAGTTGGTGAAAGCGGTATTAAAGATTATTGGTTAAATGTAACAAATAGTTTGTGCCTGATTGGTTCAAATGCTACACTAATAACTATTAATGTTGGAGCAATGCTTTATAAAAGATGAACGGACTATTTACTAATGCTTAAATAATGATTCATAGCATGTAGTTATTATAAAGTGTTACCTTAAGTACTTAACAACTTGAACAAAGAAAAGAACTACAATCCCATGAAGCGCTGAAAATAATTATACAGCTACTGATATAAAGATGTTGGTTCTTGGTTCTCTATATAGAATCAATATATTTTTAGTTTACAGCAAAATCTGTATATGCATACAAAAGTATGTAGATTTCCTTGACGTAATTGTCTGATTGGTGGAATTGAATTTTTTGACAGAATCATGGGTAATGTAGTTTTTCATCATGAGTTTCTGTGACTGTTAAAAACAAATACTGTTAAGCAATAGTGCACATACGACCGATTAACAACCTCTTGGCTCATAGTAGAGATGTCTTCTAGCATTTAAATTGTATTCCAGCAAAAATTAATGGGATACAACACTTGCTTTAGAAGGCACCACCAATTGCCTAAACATAAAAAATAAATGAATAAATCTCACCCGAACATACACTATTGGCTGAGCCAGTGTTGTTGTGTGGAACTAGTCAGTATAAACTGTTCATTTAATAAACAAAAATATAGTGCTGCAGTGTTTTTCTCTTTTCAGGGGGAGACCTACAGCTTTCTTACAGATGTCTCTACATATTAAGCTGAGTTAGAAGTATTTTAACATTGAAAACATTCACCTTTAAAGTCAAGAAAGATATCCTAAACATCTAAGTGCTATTCTGAAAGCCTTAAGAAGTTGAACCTTCTGAATCGTGACCTAGTGAGATGAAATTTAACATTTCTTGAATGTGAAATCCCTCTATTCCATACTGTCTGATGGTTGTTTGATATCAGCCTTATCTGAGGTTGATGAAAAGGGACTTCGAGAAAAGTTGAATCATCTGATATCTCCTCTACTCCTACACAAGGTTGAGATGTCTGCACAGTATGATGAAACCTCAGAACTTCACAGAAACTCTGACTTCACAGCTTTCAAAGAAGAGATGAGCAAACTCCTCGGCATATCTGCATTTAAACCGCACACTGTGTGTTGTTCCCTTTCAGTCAGTCACTACGAGTCACGTCGGTAACCGACGAATCGGGATCTCGTCAGAGAGACCAATCTACTTCGAGTGTAACAAAACAAGCCGATGGGCATTGGCATGCACTGATTGCATCCAACTGCAACTGATCACTTTGTGAGTATAAGTGAGCAGCCTGGTGCATGCATCATTTATCCTTTTGCTTCGGAGCTGAGCAGTGGTGCACTACTGTTCATTCTCTTTGAGTAAGCTGACGGAATGAGTGGGATAACCATGTTAGTGGTCCAGGAGTGCCATCTATGGCTGTGTCTAGCCGACATGAAAAAGTATGAGAAGGTACAGTTCCTGAATGCTCCTGTGTCACAGGCCAGCCTTTTTGTCAACACTGTCGAGAGCTTTGCCCAGCAGTTCTCAGCAGCCCAGAAGCAAACTGAGGCAATAAAACACATCATGTGCTGGAGGAAACCTGCTGCTTCCACCCTGGCTGCAATCCCTCAGCCTGTTCGTCGCTGTGGGTGTCCCCGGAAGTGCTCGATCAGAGTCGTGCTTTCCTTCTTGCAGTAAGGGTTGGAGCATAGGCTGTCCCCTTCCACCCTTAAAGTTTACGTTGCTGCTATTTCCGCCCATCACGACCCCATAGAGAGAAGGTCGGTGGGGAAGCATGATCTGGTCATCAGGTTTCTTAGGGGGCCAGGCGGTAAAATCCACCTAGGCTACCCTCCCTCCCCTCTTGGGATTTGGCATTGGTGCTAAGAGCTCTACAAAGCCCCCTTCGAGCCCTTGCAGTCAGTTGAATTGAAGTTCCTCTCTATGAGTACTCCTGACTGCAATGGCCTCAATCAAGAGGGTGGGGGACCTGCATGTGGTGGAACATTTGGTGCCAGGCCCTTCAGCTAAAGGATAATTGAAAGCTAAAGTCAAGTAAGCGCCCATTTGAGCGACCTTGTTGGGATCCAATATGTGTATTCCACGGTACACTTACAAGGGCCGTGTTTTTCTGGCGGACAACGTTCTGCCATCCCTAGAGGATGCAACCTGAGCTGTCTCAGAGAGTTCCATGTGCAATAGGGCCCTAGGGGTTACTTCACGTGAGTAATTGTCTGGGAGGTGGCAACTCCGTAGTGTGCCTCTTCCGGTGGAAGGGCACGCTTTCCCAGTGGTAAGTTGGTTGGGTTGCTCGAGGAACAGCAGTAGTGACTTCTTTTGTGTAGAGCCCTGTCCTATTGTCTGCCTTATAGGAAGGATCAGGAGGCCTACACAGGGCACTGGAAGGGGGAAGCTCCTGTGGTGCTTTGGGAACTGACTGAAAGGGAACGTCCCGTCGCCACAGCCACTGTACCTCAGCTGAGCACCTGGGCCAAGCTCGGCTCCTCAGCGAAAACATGCAACTTATACTCATAAAGTGATCAGTTGCAGCTGGATGCAATGCCCATTGGCTTGTTTTGTTACATTTGAAGTAGATTGGTCTCTCTGGCGAGATCCCGATTCGTTGGTCACCGACGTGACGTCTCCATTCCCTCCTTCAAAGAACGAGGGTTACATACGTAACCGAGATGTTTCTCTATCTCTCTCCCACTTTCAGTTTCTCTCGCTCTATCTCTCTCTCTGTCACAAAGAGGAATGTCACTTTGTGTCTGGTTTCTTTTGTCTGTTCTCTCCGGAATGATGATTTAAATACTGCTGCTGACAGTCTGAAAGATTTTCCTCCACCTGTTTACATTCTATTGACGCCCCAAATGAAATTTAATGGTCAAAATATGGCACCCTGTTACTGTGTTTGTTTTGGTGCCTTTTCCCATTTGTGATGGAGAAACGGTAGATTAATATGTTCGATTTGAAAGGAAAGTGATGGATAGGAGCAGAAAAAAACCATGATAAACAGGATGGAGAATTCATCCTGGGTTTATCCGTCTCCGACCGGGATTCATCTGCCCTCTAAGCATCTAGTCAATCGCTCAATTACTCCACCGTTCGGGGTCCGCACGCACGTACACACACACACAGATATCTAGGATTATTTTTTTTTTTGGAGACCGAAACTAAATGCCTCATTTTATTCTACTGTGAAGTTTGTCCGTAGGACTTATCAATGTCAGAGGTTCCACACAAACCCCATGAGGGAAAATCTCTGTGGTGAAAGACTGCCAAATCAGTAGCGCACTGCTTGGAAGCTGCTGCAAGCCGCCAGGCCCGGATTCTTTCATATTTATCTCATGTCAACCTGAACGGCATGTGCGCGCATGTGTGTATGTGTGTGTGAGGATACCCTCCCTCCCTCCCATACCAAGATGAGGGCTGGTAAATGAAAGACTGCAGGTGTCACACTAAAGAAAGGTTTCCTGGATGTGGATACACCGGGAAACAGTTTTTACCTGTCTCTTTTCACACAGAGCTGCTCCTATTGAAGAAATTAATTACCAGGCAAGCGTTATCAAGTATACAGTATCACACACACATTCATATGAGGATGGCATCATGCATACAGATTCAGATATGATGCTAAAAAGAAAAAAATTATTTCAAAGCAGTGTCATTGTCAAGTCAAGGCATGAATATGGAAGAGCGCACATATAGCTAACAAATATACCAACTTGTTATTAATAGTTTATTATATTCTCTGAATGTTGATAGAAAATGTTCTTAAATTAATGTTTTTGAACATCCTTATGACATTATTTGCACTTAATATAAGTCCTTATAATGTTAACTTACTTTACATAATTAATTTGTTTTCATAATGTTTTATTAAAACATTCTCAGTACAACGTTCATGGAACATTTTTACGATATAATTTGTACTTGAATGCCCTTGCACTGTTGAGAGAAAATAATAACATTTTCAGGACCTCCTTATAATGTTATTACATTTTCAAAATGATAGAAACGTTTGCTTAAACCAAGAAAAAATACATGTTTTTTAATGTTTACAAAACATCCAGGGATAAACTTTTCATAGCTTCATAGGAATGTTAGCAAAGCTTTTTTTTAAAGATATTTTTCTATGTGTGTGTGTGAGTTGTTAATCACAACAAAGTAAAATGTTCGGACAAATTTTGTTTTGTTGTGGTTTTTTGCTAATTTAATTCTACAGTAACATTATACTTCTGTATAAGATCAGAAGAAATGTTCTGTTATTTGTTCATTTTCAATGAATATGGATTTTCCAAGTCTCAAAAATGAGCCAAAATGATCATATAATTGTCTATACTGTATGAGTTATAAGAAGTCTTTTAAAGTCATGTAATACGATTGTGGTAAGAAAAAAAAAACATTAACCACTGCAAATGGATCGAATCCATCAATCGTTGAGCTTGAGAACAAGATCTAGTCTTGTTAACAAATTATTCAGACCAGTTTTGTGAATTGATTCAACTTATTCAAAAGCTCTTTAGTTCTTATTCACTTTGATTATGCTAAAAAAGAATGGGCAGAATATTCTTGAAAAGACTTCGCTTCTTGCAGGCAAGTTATATGGATTAAGTACTAAGTGTGAGTAAAGTTTGCATGAGCTACTCCTTTAATTCGCTGTTGTATATTAAACTCACAAACTAAAGTGAGGTGAGAATGCCACATTGCTGTCATTGTTATCACAAATATCTAGTCCAGGAAAGAACACAGTGTTATCATTGTACCCAAAGTAAACTGGAGAAAGTGTCATCCTTTGCTTTTTGTGTGATCTCGCTTAGGAGGTAATTATAGAGCACAAATTATTTGCATAAGAAATGGATTTGTTAAGGCTGATTTGGCTAAGAAGAGACAGGGAAGGATACAGGCTGGTGAACTCCGCAATCGTATCAAATTAAATGTGGCCTTTATTCACTTTTGAATGGAATAATTAGTCAGAGCTACTAACTATTAAAGTTTTGATTTAGAACTCTTCTTGCATACTTTCACAAATAATTACCGTCTGGAATAGCTGAAATCTATTGTGTTCTGCGAGTAGTGTCTGCATGTTATTGTAAACCATCTAGGTGTGTCAGTGTCGCCTGGGCAACAGCTTGGTGACATAAGTAGGCGATCAGCAACATAAATGACAACACCAGTTCCCCAGTGCATTTCATCAAAGGCAAAAAATGGGTAGGTGATGGCCCGATCCGTTTAATGTAAGAGCAGTCAGTTTTTATTTGAATGTGCAAGGATTCTGGTGCCACTTGCTTTCAGTTATTTTAGCTGTATAAAAACAGTCCATTATGCTGTTTGATATTGCAAACTGGTATTTGTTATCATAGCACAAACAATTGTACTGTTTGCTGCACTTTGTTATTCCTCCTGGTAGTCCCTCCTGCACATTTACAGAAAATAGCTTAAACTGAAAAATAAAATTGATAAGATATTGTAGCGCACAACTAACATAACTGTGTTCTTTTCAAGAAGTTCACCTAATAAGCTAAACAAATATCATCGCATAAGGATTCTGGGTTTTCTCAACCTTGAGAACAAGCAACAGCCTAAAAGCAAGCTTGCATCCACCCACAACACATTAGCATCGCACATTCACTCTGAAAGATCCCAGATTGTGGAAGTATATGCTTATAAATGCAGTTTAAGTCCAAAACATATCTGAGATTTTGATTTCATAACATTTTCAAACTTAGAATCGATGTTAAAATGGTAAAAGGTGGTAAAAGCGAGACATTAAATATGTACCGATAAGTACATTTCACTGCAGTTTTTAAAAGAAATGAACACTAGAGGCAGTAAAACTGCAACACCTTTTCTTTTCTTTACAGAGTTTCGATTAATAGAGCGTAATTTTTGCGCAAAGCGTAATCTAGCTTTATGTCTAGAGATGAGAAGAAATTTTAATAATGTAATAAGGTTTCTGTTTTTGCATTTACAATGAATTGGCTTTCTTTTTATAAACCTTTCTTCAGTATAAATATTAAAAAACACAGCTGGTTGTGAAAAATAGTCCTTCTGCCATATGATGACAGGTCTTCACCCACCCATTCCTGCTCTCTCTGAGATTTGTGATGTTACAGTTGGTCCATCTGAACAGATAAGAATTAATGACTGTGCCTTCACAGAAACAGCTGAGTGCCTGTATAAATGCTGTGAAGCGTGTGTGTGTGTGTGTGTGTGTGTGTATAAGAGAGAGAGAGAGAAAGAGAAGGCTGCAAAGAATCAGGCTAAACCTGGGCCTAGAGACTTCCTAAGATTCAATTAACATTTTTATTAAGGGCTGTTCACACTTGGGGGCTAGCACATCACCAGAACTGTGAGTGTGTGTTTGGGTACAGGCATTAAGAGAGTATGTGCATTCTTTAAAGAGTAAGCTGTATTAATTAGAATTCTTGACTCTTATGGGAGACCGCTAAGTGCCGTATGTTTATCAGGAATGCGATTGGAGGAAACTGAGTGTTTACTTACCAGTGTGTTTGTGTGCTGAATGCCTCACTGAGACTGGTTTAAGAGCGATGCTCGTAATTAAAATGTCACGTTTTGCATGACATTATCACCTGTGAGTTTGCTAATGGAATAACTGATGATCCCCACAAAATCTTCATGTATCTTCATTTTGTTCTTCGCTGAGATGCGGCAGTATTCAAATGACGATAGATAGATACGATACGATGGTTCTGCCACTAGATTTAGTAAGGTAATAAATTAAACTAATTGTATATCTATGTAATTGTAATAAACATCTTCATCGTCATCTTAGTTCACAGAGCATTTATTCATGTTACCAGACAGAACTTGTAACAACTGCCTTAAGTTACATAAAATTGAGGGACCACAGAAAACTTTCCATCGAGTAACATGTATTTTTAAATATACGCACGCTATTTCCACAATCAAGAATTGGAACAGTTGGATCAGTCTTTGACCAAAAGCAAAACTAAACAAAGGAAAAAA
>JAUCMS010000001.1:7290745-7310169 GCA_032357445.1 Enteromius radiatus
ACAAGGATAGAATGCAGCAACAGATACTTTTTAGGTTTTAATTGACACGCACAATAAGCAGAAATGTCACGCACCCACTAACATTTTTGTCCATTCTCGTCTCGTCAACGAAAACTCACACACTTCTCGTCATGTTTTAGTCATCAAAGAGCAGTGTTTATCTCGTCACCATCTCGTTATTGTCATGAAAAATGTATTGTGTTAGTTAGTGTTTTTTAAGTAATTTTTTTAACCTAGTCAAAATAATTGCAGTTTGACTGAGATTAATTGGAATGCACAAAAAAAAAAAAAACATTGTTTATCTGTTTTTGCAAATTAACTTTTCAGTTCATATTATCAGTTGAAGACATATCGCTTATAAATATTTCTGTGGAAATATTTTATATAGATTATTTGATGAAAAGAAAGTTTAAAAGAACAGCATTTATTTAAAATGGAAATAATTAGTAACATTTTAAAAAGCTTTATGCTAGTGCGTTTTTACTGTGTTTGTTGTGACAAATAACCCCAGTCTTCCTTATAATATGGAATTATATAATTACCATATTTATATACTACAGTTTTTGCTTTATACTTCAAGGTATTTTTACCACCATAGACGTGTCACAAAAACCTGTTACAATGCCTAAAGAAAAAACAAGAAACTTTTTGCAAGAACAAAAGGGAGATTGTCTTTTACTATAATGAGCATAGAATGGCTGCTCTCATGCTGATGAATATTAAAATGGTAGAATATACGAAAAGAGGGTTTTATAATATCTGACAAACTCAGATGTGTGGTGACAAGCAATTTATCTAAGAGGGAGGAAAACAAATGACGAGAATTTAAAATTGAGTGAGAGCGAAAGAGTGAAGAGGAAGACAAAGTCATCAACTCATTACTGTCTGTCTCTCTTTGAAAATCTGATAATTGCTTCATAATGGCTCTCATAATGCAATATCAAAGCCCTTTCTAAACAAAACAAGCACATAAACGTGCACATGCAAACAAATTCACTAAGTGATGTGTTTTACTCAAGGCGGGTTCAACAGTTGTTAAAGTTCACAATATTTACAGCATGATTTTAACCAGCAACAAGGGCAAGCCATGTGTTTCAACAACTTTACCACAGTAAGGGGTGTTCCATCCTTTACCATGGACTGTTAGTAAAGGATAGACTGTTTTATATATTGAAAGTGTGGCAAATACCGAATTTATCAGTTATGAAATGGCCATTCTTTATCCTAAAAAGTTAGTTCAAAAGTTAGGAAATGTTCGATCATTAATTACTCTGCCATTCCAAACATACAAGACCTTCGTTCATCTTTGGAACACAAATTAAGATATTTTTGATTAAATCAGAGAGCCATCTGACCCTCCATAAACAGCAAAAAAAAGTATGTTTTACGACACTAGGAGAATACTTTATTTTGCGCAAAGAAAACAAATATAACAATTTATTCAGTTTAGTCTTCTGCCCTTTTAAAGAGTATCATAACACATGCGTATGCTTTCCACTAGATGCAAAAAACCGCAGATTATATACATGCACATACTTTCCCTCCGATGTAAACAAGGCTGATTATGTTAAATACGTTAAAGCAGATCATTTCAGTTGTGTTGCTGTCTATGGAGGGTCAGATGACTGTCTGATTTCATGAAAAATTTCTTAATGTGTGTTCCAAAGATGAATGAAGGTCTTACGAGTTTTAGAACGACATGAGGGTGAGTAATTAATAACAGAATTTTCATTTTTGGGTGAACTAAAAACTAACAAAAAATTTGAAATAAGCGAATTTAACTGTCACAGCAAATAAAAAAAAATAAATAAATAATGAAATGTGACAAAATAAATATTATTTTGAATATTAATATTAATAATTATCATACTGTTTATTATATAATAATAATGTTAAATAAAACTACTAATATAAATAATAATAAAAAAATATCTGAACTGACATTGCTGTTAATTTACCCTCAAGTTGAGTAAAGCTGTATGACTTTCTTCTGTTGAACCCAAAAGAAGGTATTTTTAAAAATGCTGGTAACCAGCTGACAGTAACAACTGACTTTTAGTTAAAAAAAATACAATGCATGGCTACCATCAACTCTTTAGTTACCAAAGATTCTTCAAAATATCTTATTTTGTGTTTAACAGTAGAAAGAAAACTCTTACAGGTTTGGAAACAAGTGAGCGTGAGTAAAAGATGACAGACTTTCATTTCACTATTCCTTTTAAGTTCTCCGATAAACTTCGTTGCATGGCCAACAGTTGCTGTCGCCAACAAATCCCGCCAACTGTCTTTGAAAATTAATGACTTCCGGTGGCAAACCATCAATGTGAATGCCCCTTAATGGAAGCATTCTGCTTTTGTCAATGTGTTGCTCGCTCGCAGCGCACACATGCAGAATAAATCCAAATGCACTGGTGTGAGTCCAGCTGAGAGATATTGGCTCATTTATCTTGTCGATCTGAGCAGATGGAATCATTACACACTTAAACTCTCTGTGTGCCTTCCACCTATACAACACCTGTCAATCAATCACGGAGCTCTGACACAGACTCCCTGACTGAGAGCATCTCATAGCTGTCCGTGACAGTGAGCGGTGTGATCTGCACATGAGTACAGGTCTCTGTCAGTGCTCAAGGCTGTAGCCCAAGGCTATTCGCTCCTGTGTGGGACGCGGGACTCAAACCGCTAAAGTTCTTCCTGTTTAAACATGATCTAACTGAACTCAGTCCCACGTCCCCCTCACGAAAGAAAACGCTAAAGCGATATTCTTTCAGTAGCGATAGCGATTAATGCTAAATGTCACTGAAAATGTCATCTGCCTTTAATCGTAATTCAGGATATGGACACTAGCACCGCGGAATTTCAGAAGAGAAAGTGCTGAAAGCTTACTTGACATTCTAAGGCGGTTGTGCTCTGTTTTTAATGCTCACATGTGAAATGTCTGCCAAGCTGACTGCTGGAGTATTTTTAGGGTTAATTCAGTGTATAAACAAGCTGAACGCTGCTGGATTGGAAGCCTTTTGGCACCAGCTCAATGTTTTCAGATGGCAGCATTGTTCGGTATATTCAGTGGACCTCAGATATCAATGAATGATAACTCTCTTTGTCTGGATGAGAACACCTGCAAAATTCGTCTTTGTTCCCACATGTATTTTGTTTAAGAGCTGTTTACTCACACTTAAATAAACACAAGCATTCTCGCACAAAAGTAATCCTCCGCAAAACCGCTAGCTGAAGTGAAACAGTAAATGTAAATGGGTTTCGGCACCTGTATCTGCCGTGTAGAGCTCCACTCTGTCAAACAGACATGCAAACACATGCTAAGTAAGTGCTGTTGTTATATGGTTACATTGGAAATGTCTGAATGTCAACAGCTGTGTGTGTGGAGTGCAAGTCCGCACAGAAACACTCACTGAAATATCTCATCTGTGGCCTCCACACCTGGATCTACCATTAGTCTCTCAGAACTATTCCTCCCACGCACACACACACACACACACACACACACACATATGCAATCTCAGAATTTTGAACTGAATTTCATCCTCCAGTGTCTCTCTCAGAAGTTAAAGTCAACATGAGTCGCCATCCACAACCTATTTTACTAACTTACTGTATTTTCAACTGTGACGGTGTGTGTGTGTGTGTTGGGGGGGTGGGGGGAAGGACTTAATTTCATCCATCAAAACACATTTCATTTGTATGCACTGTATACAACATTTTAAATAATTTGAATTATTTATTGACAAATCAATCAAACAGTCAATAAATGTATAAAAATGTATTGTTTATGTAATATACTATTTAAAATTTAACATAATTTTTTCATTTTTATGTACTGTACTGCCTGCGTTGTTAAATTTATAATAAATAAGATTTATTATAATTATTATATAAATAAATTATTTATTATAATTATATAAATAAACAAAACAATCAAATTACAAAACGTTACATTAATAAATTATAAAATAAATAATAATCCAAATGTAATAAATAAAAGATGACTATATTTAATTAATCATAATCAATTTGTTATATATATATATATATATATATAATTTTTTTTTTTTGCATTTTCATGTATAATTATGCATATTACATCATCAATAATGTGCCTAATTTACATATAAACAGGGCATGTTTTTACTAAAACAAATGACAATGCCTTCATTCAAATACTCAATGTTATTACAGCGCATTTAGAATCTGGTCAAAATGGATAAGGTTATTGGATAACATGCAGGTTTTTTGCACTGTAGTGCATTTGTTTGGTGAATTCGTCCTCTCTCACTCTCTGTCTGTCTTTCCCCAGACAGTCAGAAGTGAAACAAAAGCAAAGAGTCAAAGAGGTAGCAAAGAGAGAGAAAGGGGTGCAAGTTAAGAATAAGAAGGGAAAAAAGCAAAGATAGTGTAGGTATATAGAGAGGGAGACAGAGAAAGAGAAAGACGGCTAGTTAAGGAGGGAATGTGATGTCAGATGGTGCAGTCGGGCCACTCAGACATGACAGTCATGACAAGATGAAGCCCCTCTCTCCTCCTGTAACATCACCCCATCATCTCCACCCCTCCCCCAGTTTCTCCTCCTTTTCTGACAGCACCTATCAGGGCATCTTCTGTGAAGCAACACTGCCCCCTACAGTCCAATTTCACTCAGTCGCCCGCAATACCAAACTTCAGCTGGTTTCAAACGGAAGGTTGAAACTGAGCACACAGAAACTTAGACACATCATTCAGCCTGTGTAGCAGTAAGCAAGAGAATATTCACAGTAAAACCACCAAAGCTGTCTACACTGCAAATGTTCAAGTCATAGACTGCTGCACTACTGATCGAGGAGTGAGCTGCCTATATAGACAACATATGAAGGCATCTTAGGCATTCTACTGAGGAAGGAATAATAAAATGGATTCTGTGGGGTACCTTACCGAAAAAAAGCAAAGTGGGGGAAAGAGATTAAAATAGATCCTGCAGATTTCTCTCATACGTGGTTGGTGTGATTCAGTTACAGTATTCAAAAAGTATTGATTTAATGAATGAAGGAAGTACCAAAACGCACTGTTTATATATCTCTCGTTACATACGATTATTTAACAACATGCTAACATAAAGCCCCGTTTGAAATGAGTTGGGTTTTCTGTGCATTTCATGCATGAAATGTTATTTGTGAGATGCATAAAGCACAGTTCTGTTTTCAGTTACGGTCTTGCTTTTCAAGAGAGCTTCCAAAGTAGGCAGTAAACAAAGGCAGCTCACTAGATTTTAGAACAGAGCTTTATTGATTAAAACAGAAGCATTTTAGATTTATTGGGTGGCTTGCTCGCATTGTAGATTGGGTATAACAGTGTGAGGCTCGTGTGTCAGGCTTTGGAGTTTGAGGAACAGTGTTTCCTCTCTGTCTGGGATCAGTTTAGTCTTCCGTAGCTGATCTGAAAACAACGTGACATCTGCAGGACTGCGTGCTCTGTTTCGAGCACGGTGAAGCAGGCTGATTCGGGTTTTAATCATTCGGGTGTTGTGTATTACACTCAGAAGTGTAATACACAAGTTTTCAGAAGTGTCTCTTTGGTCTGTAGCTGTATTCGCAAAAAAAAAAAATATGGAGGAACCATCTGTTACTTTCCCCACCTCATTTTGCAGGAACACTCAGAGGGATAAGGAAGGTTGTTTTGGGTTCAGCTAAGTAAACAGGAAGAGTTCAAGCTTTTCTAAAAGCAGATTTCACTCATTAAAGTGTCATCAGCCATTGGTCCGACTGCATGCCTGTTCAGAAAGCAGGTCTCTCGCTTTTTCTGTCTCACTCACCATTTCTCAAACTTGTTTACTCTCTTTTTCCATTAACTGAAGGGGGTAGGGTTTAAAAGTGTAACGTAAAGAAGATTTGGGGTCTGTCAGCTATATTCGTAGCCCTCTCCTGCTGGTCCTTTGGAAATCTCTGAGGAGCCATCCCTTTTTTGTTTTGGTGACAGACAAAACCAGATGAAGACTATATTTCTATTCTATTCTATTCAGTAAGTCGTTTACTGTAAATGTGCAATATTTCCAGTTCATTAACTGTAAAACTTTCTATGACAAACCAGTGCGTTTATGATTAAAATCATATATAAAACTAGTATGATAATAGCCTTGCTCATTCAAGTTAAGAACGGTCGCATCCATTCCTACATTAATAATGAGAATTATACTGTTTTATGTTGCTTCTGGAATGCATTGGAACCTCATAGATGCTGTAATGATTTTGAATCATACACAGTACAGTTATCTTCTGTACAACATTGCTTTTCTCAAAGCACATGAGGCTTGACAAACAGCTGATTAAAGAGTTTGCCAAAACCATGTTGCTAAGCTAACAACAATATACTCTAATAAGCATGACAATACATGGTATGCAGACATTTTCAATCCAGGCTCACTAGATTACATTATGTTATTGTTGTTTTTTTTATGTTTAATGTTTCATGTTTTATTTTCAAAACATACAAACATGAAACTTTCGGGAAATAAATGTAAGTGAATATTGCATTGGAGAAGTGACGTAAAGTAGCACCTACTCTGAACCTTACCCTCAAACCTAAAATTATAGAGTTAACAAAAGCAAGCATGAGATAAAAATGCATTTGCTAAAACAACAACATTTTACATTCCTTCTACAAGTCTTTTTTATTGCCATTAATGTTTTACAGAACTCATACAGCATCTAAAGTGCTCTGCATTGCAAATTCAATGCCAGGTGAGCCATCAAGCATGTTTACCTCATCAGAAAAGCTACTGAGCTGGTTATGTGAGACAAGTATTTTGATTGTTTTGAACATACACTATTTTTAATAGTGAAAGGAATCACATAAAAAGTCTTTATTAATCAGTAATTTGCGTGCATAAAAAGGTAAACATTTTTTGCTGTTTAGCAATGAGCCTGGGCTTCGAATTGGGTAAAACAGTATTTTTATCAGCACTTATTCATTGCAGTGAATTCTGTTATTGCACTCTCTCAAACAATACACAAACTGCTTCCCTATAATTCATTCAAAAATGTATTGAAAAGAAGTAATGTTGTTGATGATGCATTCTTTTGCCTACTCTTGCTTGGGCTGAGAGGGAAAACACACAATTAATGATTTTTGTAGCATGCAGAGGCACCAAGTTATTAGCCATAACTTCTACCAGCGCCATTTCTCTCACTCTCTCTCCAAAAGCACTCCAGACTGAGTATTATACCATATTGAGTCATGGCTCTGGCAAATGCAATTAATGAACTCTGGATTAATTACCGTAAATTTCATCACAGTCTGTCCGACTGTTTAAATATGGATAAATATGGGCCAATTATTTTACTGGCCTCAGTGTTTGAAAAATAAAGTATGTTTGATAAATGGTTTTAACCTCTTAAAGAGGCCACTGCACATGTACAAGAGAGGAGAGGAGATCCTGGAAGTCAATTTCACATTCAAGGAGCATCATAGCCATTGGGGTAAGACACAGGAAGAGAGTTGATCATACGGGAACAGACTGGCTTGATTTGATGCTTGATTGAGCACTGTTTGAAGATGTAATCCATTTCAATTGTGATGAGCAGGAAGGCGAAAAAAAAAAACAGACAGGGACGACCAGAGACGTACATTAAAAAGGGGGCGAAACAAAAGGGATTGCCCACATGTGGAAGTCCTGCTCACTTTCTTCTAACTTCTAAAGCTGTTCAACCTTAGCAGATAAGAGGAAGGAAGGGATGAAAGTTAAAAAGAGTGCCAGAAAAAGGAAGACCATAATGAGGGCCAAGGTGCAGAAAGACTTTTGAATGTTCAGGGGTGGAATATGCATCTCCTGTCAAAGAGGGAGAGAAGCCTCTCGGGGGCTCGTGTCTTGACATTCTCCCATCGTCAGTGGTACTTTGGGTGGATTTAATTAATATAAGAACAAAGTCGAATGATTCTGCTTCCTCTCTCTCCTTCATACAGATTCACATTTCACTCTCCTCGCACTCTCGCTACCTCCTCAGAGAGTGGGCTTCTATTTGTTAGCTTCTCTATACCCTCATTCCCACTCACCCAGTCAGATCAGAGTCGCACAACTTTTCCACCAAATTGTGATGTGTTTTGTTTTTTTTTGTGATATACTTTTTGGATTTCTTGAGCTGGTCTTTCCTGATACACAGAAAAGTCTTTGCAGCAAGGATTCACTGCGGCATCATTTTGATAAGCTTTTGCAATGTAACAACATTTATTCCCATCCACAGTTGCATGAATTTTTCACCAAGATCTTGTAAAGCTCTGTACATCTGATATATCCGCAAGTACTACGTCGTAAAACTAAGCTATATGTATCCTGGGGTTATCACATGTCCTCAGAAGCAGATAGATGGGCTTTTGTAACAAAAATATTTCTTGTTTTAAAATTATAACCTGAATAGCTGATGTAGCATTTGAACCAATCAGGCGCAAACTATTTGTTACATTCAACAAATAATGTTTAATACCGCTTAACCTTGCCCAAGGGGAAACTCAAACTGCAACTATGAGGATCTGTGGACCCTTCCCCTGAAAGGCTAACTCCTCAGGAAGGCAAAACAGGTCTCTGATTTCATGGCAATCGACTGATAACACTGGTTTATTGCTTGAAGGAATGTGAACAAAGCAACTCTGACTAGCCTCCCTTTTGAAAATACAATGACTTTTTTAATTCATAGGAAAACTTTCTTTGAGTGAACACATATCCTTCAGGTCATTGTGTGTATAGTTATTGTCCTATATATTGTATCTTGTGTATGGTATACAGTTTTATGCATGTTTATGATCACATCACCTCATAATATCACCATTTTGTGTTTGGTATCTAAGGACTCGTCTTCAGACGATCTAATTGAGAGTTTATGTTATATGTTGATATCTTTGCAACATTCTGTGTTTTAAGAATCTCTTCTAAATTGTATATCAACCTCCAATCCCGTGCATATGCAAATTACCATGCTTCGAAACAAAGAGTCGTAAAAGTTCCCTCCAAACGATCAACACACTATTGGCTCTTAGACCCACAAGAGTAGTGACATGTTTCAAAAGGCCCCACGGTGGTGACCCGCCTCGCTTTTTCTGGATGCTGGACCCCCACCATCTCTCTCGTCTCCTGGCTAAGCCCCCAGGACCGCATCAGGTGGGCCTAGATGCAGCACGGCCTGCAGTCTTGTGAGACACTAAGATGAGGATTTAACTCCACGGCAACATCAAAGTTTTATGCCAGGCAGAGGCCTTCACTTTCCATGTAACTCGAGATCCACGGATCGCAACAGATCTCTCTCCCGGCTCTTCTTTCATCTACCAATCATCAGAGTCAGGACATCTTTGGAATTCATCACTCTTCAAACCAGGAAGACATGATTGCCAATCCAAAACCTTGGAACCATCAGGACTTCGAGACTGCATCGGACCCTCGCCAACGAGGCAATGCACGTACGATTTCGACCCTTGCTACATGCTCTGTGGCCACGAAAATATCCCTTCTTAGAGTTTATATGAACATACTCTATATGTTTGCTGAATCAACAGATTAGTTGATGGTAATTCTGCTACAGTTACTACTGGCAGCTAATATAAATAATTGCAATTAATCATAATTAATAGTTATTATTTATATACATTTCCCTTAATGAGCTAATATGCCACAATTATTTAAGAGTAACTTAATATATCTACGGATATAAACATAAATATACATGAACAAATTATTTATGATTACAGCATAAATGTAATAATATATATGGTAACATTTGTTGTACCACTTATCCTTAAGCTCATAACGCTTGAACCATTTCCCCACCATTGACGAGATAAATCATCAATTGGTCTCACAGCAATTCGTACAAATTTGTACGACCTCACTCATACGAATTCATACGATTTTTGCTAAATCGTACGTATTTTACAAGTTGCCAATTCGTATGAAGGATCTACACCTAACCCCGCCCCCTAAATCTACCCGCCACTGGGGTTTAGACAAATAGAAAGTATCAGAAACAATATAGATCATAATTTAGATCATATATGTAGATCATGCATGTACAGTACACCGTGTTTTGATCATTTTGAAACTGATCGGAACAAAGTAGGCTAGTCAGTGACGGAGATGCTTTTACAGACACAGAAACATCTCTAGTTATGGATAGATCTAAACCTGGCGATATGAATATACATGTACATGTATACATGTATAGGTACATACAATCATTTTCAACTTTTACAGTCAGGAGCAAAGTACTGACATTTTGTTATATGGAGTATTTGCAGGCAGAGTGGTGCATTTGTCATTTTGAGTTAGAGTGGAAGGTTTGTTGGCACTGGTTTAGTGTCAGAGGAAAGCACCTAAAAATCTAAATATAACTTAGCAGGCTTTTAATTTATGATGTATCACATTTGTTACGATCCACAAGGTCAGGCCAAGTACTGACCAGACTCATAAAAAGAATTTGTTGTATCAAATCGCAGAAGGATTTGTGAGCTTCCATTTAAACAACGCCACAGCACAGTCTGAGCGTACGTATGTGTGCGGTATAATCACTGGAGCTCAGAGCACTTCTGGTTAGTAGATTAGTTTGTGTCACCAGGGGTCCCTGCTTTCCTGAGGTGCCTCTGTTATTTCTGTCTGCTTTGTTTAGTTGTGTATTTGTTTCCTTGTTTATTATAGATGCTCCAGATTGTAAAATTGTTTTGAATATAAATGCAGCACAGACTCTTCAATATTCACCTCAGGTGAGGGGCGATAAAATGTGTTTCATTCGGCAGAATCTCTGAGACGCTGATTCTTAATCACCTAATATCATGCCACAATGAACAGATCGGAGAGTTGCGAGTCAAAACCGCCCAAGATGAAAAAAGAGAGAAGGAGAGAGAGAGAAAGCAAAAAGTGTTGCTAATTTATAGCTAAATATGATGGAAGTAATTGGGGAGGACTTCAGCGAGACAGGGAGAGCAAACATTGGATGCTCCTCAGATGGAGCGTGATGGAACTTTTGTTCTGCCATAAGAATTCCAATATGCTCCCTCATTTAGATTAGTTTTGCCAGCTATATGCCAGCTATTTTGTCTCTCATGGGAAGCAACGTTGAAAAAATAAATAAATAAAGCCCCCTGCATTAGTCTAAAATGCCCAAACAAACACCTACACTAAAATGTTGGCACTCTCAAGCCAAATGAACTAGTTGAAAGAGAAAAGAAGGTTAGAAATCGCCCCCACGCATGCTAAGGTTCAGCATTTTAACAATTGGACCTTAAGCGTGCTAGCAAATATTGGTGTAGGATGATTTTGAGGGCCCACGGCACATTGAGTTGTAGAAAAACATGTTTCCGTCCTCCTTAGGAATACATTCAGCTTAAGTTGAGAAGCTAAAACCAGTCAGGACAGAGTGAGAAAGGAATCGGTGGCATTAGCTGGAACTAAAGACTTCAAGCTGGCATTTTCATGCAAATTCAGTTGGCACATAATGCAAAACTGTCTACCAATTTACTTTGAAAAGACATGAAGAATTTAAAGGTTTTCATGTTGCAATTTGATAAAGACATACTGTAGACGTATTTCTTCATGCACGAAAAAACCTTCAGTTTCCAGCCATTCAAAGATTACAGTGAACACAAAAGGAACAAAACAGTGTGCTGTATACTAACCTGTAAACAAGAAAACCCTTTTGGACTATTGACCACCCCATGAATGGGGAGTAATCTCCAGAGCCAGAGTCTTTCTGTCAATAATGCGTTGAGACAGACTGTTGATAGATTTTAACGGAGGGGAACAGGGAAGGTAAGGAGAACAAATCCACAAGCAGCATCATTTTGCAAAGGATTTATGGAAGACCTCGCCTTGAAACTTCACAAAGACACTCATTCATCCTGTGAACCCTGCCAGGTCCCCGAAGCACAATCCATCTACAGCTGCAGAAGTAAAGCCTCAGAACCACAACTGTGTCAGTTGACCCCGTCTGTACAACTCTGGCCTTTTTTTTGACAAACAAACAGCCATTTTGGCTCAAACAGAATGCTGAAGAACAGTACACGATCCTTACGTGTACAATCGATACAGAGCACTGGAGGGAAGATTCTCACACATCCTTTTATTGTGGAAGGCAGACAGACACACACAGCAGAAGGGCAACAAAGTTGCCAGATCTTATAAAAGAAATGACCCCTGGTGTAATCAGGGCTAGCACGAAACCAGGCCAATGTCGGTGTTTGCTAAATGTTTACTTCAGGCTTTTTTAGCAGAAATGCAGGTATGTAAAAAGGTTTTTTAGATGTCATCGATCAGGAATTGACTGGAATATGAAAATACAATTAAGCAATTAAAACAAAACATCAAGAACTTTTTTTTTTTTTACATGCAATAACAGGCACTGATGGATAGTGTACATAAGAGCAGAAATGTGTATTAACATGCACAATAATCAAATTCCACATAATGCTGATATTCACAATTTTATGCTATGGCCGATAATCAATAAAATTATGAAAATTAAAAACTTTACTATTTTATGTTACATTAAAAATAAAACATTTAAAACCTAAATCAATTGTATTGAATGCTTCAAATAAATTTAGGGACCATTATGATGGAGATTCATTTAGAAATGTACAAAATTAATCAATGAAACGCAAAATCAATCAATCAATCAAATCAAATTAAATATTGACTACTATTGGCTACTATTGAACACTGTTGTTCTGACATATAACGCGTAGCAGTATGAATGAAAACAACACTGCAAATATGGCAATTAAACCTAAAAATAAATATTTGCATATTTACAAATAATTAAACTTCAACATTTTCTAGATATTGCAACAAAAGTATGATAGAAAACAATGAGGCCAAAAAGAAAAAGTAACATTAGTTATATCAGATAAAATAGTGGATCAGTGGTGTACTTCAAACCAGCATTTCTTTGTTTACCTACCTTTCTTCTTCTTTTTACAACCTCTTTTGGTAATCACTGTTATGTGCCTTTCAGAGTGCTTCTGTTGGAGTAACTCTTTATTATCAGACAAAAAAAAAAGCCGTATAAATGGAGAGATACTGAAGCCAGGCAGAAGCGCTCATTGCCAGGTCAAGACAATGAGGAGTGGAGATGTGCATCCATTTGGCCACAGCCACAGAACTAACACACAAAAACAAGAGAAAAGAGGAGAGGACTGGACTGATGAATAGGACACATGAATAGGAAGGTAAATAATTTGTAGGGCACATAAATGGATTAAAAAAATTGTAATAATATGATGAAAAATGTGATGAAACCAAAATCTGTGTAAATAATACACTCAGACTACATTTTCTAAGATGAGTATGGTGTTTACTTAGCATATTCTTATTAACATATAGAAGTGAAATCTTTTATGACAGTGGTTCTTTCTTCTGTTTTACTTCAAGGCTCTTTATTCTCCACAATAATATAAGAAGTCCCTGGGATTTTTCAGGTTGTTCAGGTATTTTATACTCAGAATTTCCATTGAAACATTGAATATTTTATAGCTTGAAATAACTACAAAAATACATACTCATTTTAAAAGTGTCCATGGCATTTAACGATTCATTTATATGTATAAGGTTTCTTAGACTTGAAGTTAAAATTAGGCTTCCTCAGATATCCAGGTTTTTCAAGACTGTTGTTAAGGGGGTGAATTAAAATAAGAAATATCTTATACTATATATCTGTTTGTAGTTGTTTTGGCTTATTTGTTTTGTTATTTAACAATCATTCATTAAAAATGTAAACCAATAAACACTATATGGCCAAAAGGTTGTAGAATCTGCTACACCTTTACCATGCTATAATAAAACCATGACATTTACATAACTAGAAAATCAGATGAGAGCACTGATGTTGGCCAATTATATGTAGCTTGTTGAGCTCACAATTTCATACGACATGTGGTTGATTAGGTTGAGGTCATGACTCCTATCAGGCTAGTCAAGCGTTCCCTTGTTAATTTTAACTAACCATGTTCTGTAAAGACTTGATCGTTACCATGTTGAAACAAAAAACGAAACATCTTCCAAAAAAAAAAAAAAAGGCTTCCATGATTCTGGAAACCTAAAATGAAGCTAAAAGCCCTATTCGACAACAAAAAAAGTCCATTATTCATCATCAACAAAATCTGACAGTTGGCACACCACATTTGGGTAGGGAGCATCTATTGGTAATTGCCAAACCCTCATTTTGCGTGCCAGAAAAGCATACTTCAGAGAACGGCGGTGAGCTTTACAAACACTACAGCCAAAACTTTCTATGGTTTGTGGTGTTATTCCATCGGAAACCCATTTTGCAAACCAGAACCGTGATTGGTCCGTTACGTAAGCTAATGCGGCCTAACATTTCACAGCTGTTGCTGCTTGTAGATGTGTCCAATTCTCAATAACACCACTTACGGTTGACCCAGGCAGCTCTGGCAAGGCAGGAATTTAACAAAATTACTTGTTGGAAAAGTGGCACACTATGGAGATGCCATGCTGAAAGTCATTTAGCTCTTCTGTATGGGTTATTGTCTTGGCAGTGGGATAGCCGACACCGCTAATTAGAAAGAGTGTCCATTTGGCATTAGCATTAAGAAACAGACAGATGAATAATATCCAATGGCATCCCAAAAGACTGGCACATGAACAAGTCTTTCCCTGGATTTCCTACTACTATCATAATTATGACTAAATAAAAATGAGAGCAGGACTATTAAGGCCCTGAGCAAAGCTCTTGTTTGGTCTTTATTCAGGGCTAAAAAGAAGTTTGAAATAACCAACGATTCTATTTTTAATCAGATATTTAAAGATGATATCTCTCACGTAACTTAGCGTACCAGAATAGAAAAGCATAGAAGTGTTAATCAGTTGTACATGATTTGTCATCACAGATGGGTGTTAAAATTACTCCTGCTGCTTTCTTTTGCATTGTTTAAGATGTAACCAAAAGGTTGCTGGAATGTCATTGAAAAAAGATGATACACATTATGCCCCTGAGCTGCCTTAAAGAGACTCAGAGAGAGGAAACAGAGGGAGAAATTCATTTTTGACTACGTTTACTGTTTCAATTAGCACCAGAAGAGCTGTGTGTGTGAGTGTATGCATTTGAGGTGGGAGGACAGATTCACTAACCTGAGGGCACTGACTTTACCTGTTGCAGATCTCACTTATAGTGTGACTGTTGTGCTGTAATAAGTCACACTTTACAGATGAAGACATCTCAAACATCAGAGGTTCAGAAACTTCCAGTTCTTTTTTGTAGTTAAAGTCATTTTGAAAAACAGCACTTGATTTTTAACTGGTATGTATGTTAGAGGTCATGTGGTACTATTTTTGTTTTGGCCGTGTTATCACAACTTTCATGTCGACATAACAAAAGTTGTTTTTCTCACAATCTTGCCCTCATTTTCTCACAAGAAATGTGCATGTGCATTACAAAAGCACAACTTTTGTTATGCTGAGATCACAAAAAGATTAAGCAGTGATCATGACAAAAAAGAAAAAAATTAATAATGCATGGCCTCTTAAAGGACTCTTTTAAGGAAAGAAATAACTACAATCCTCTTAATATCTTTGTTGTTTCTCCTAAACTGAACAAATCAAAACCTTCAGTAGCCTGTTTCTAAGATTTTTCTCCAGTTTGAGAAAAGATCTCAACGAATATCATGTTAGCGATCTCGAAATGAACACATACATATTTCTCATGAAAGCTCAAATTATCTAGGTTTTGTTATTTATAATTCATTTACATCTTGCATATCAAAGAATTTCTCATTTGCAAGCTTTATATATAAGAGACAATTAAGTTCAACATTTATAGATTCATCATGACATTCAGAAACAAATTGTGATACTTAAAAAAAAAAGAAAAAAAAAACTCATTTAATCTTTAGATACGCGGCGCTGAGGTTTCTGTTCAAATGTCTGCCTTTTAACTTTTCTAACATAAAATTTGACTACATGTCTCCTTATCTTGAGAAAGGGTAGGCAGTTCATTTGATATACTGGATAGAATCCGTTCGCATTTATATTTACTGTGTGTCACAAGGTGTCAGAATATATTGTCTTAAAATTCACTAGCAAAAGCTTTTTCATTGCACAGTGATACTTTGTGCGATAAGAAACACATTGTACCTCTCATAACCCTGTGGAAAAAAACAGTCTAGTTAGATCATCAGGACTGGTTTTGGAGGCATTTTGCAAACTTCAAGATGTCAAAATGGGAGACCAGTTAAATCACCTTAAACCAGTCCAGCAAAGCACCTTAGGCTGGAATAAAGTGTACCTTTCAGCTGGCCTGTTTCCTATCTGCTAAAATAACTGAAAAAAGGCCTTTACACTATATATTTTCACTATTTAACTTTTTTATCCTAAAAAGTCAAGATTGCAAATGTCTTCCAAAATGAACTGGAACTGGTTTGAAGATGTATTTTGAGTGTAAATGGATTTAGTTTGTTAATACATAAATTAATGTTACCATACAAAAGTTTGTGAGCCCCACAATCCACACATGAGTAAGCAATGGATGAAACACATGGATGGAGCAACCATGAAACTGGATCGTTAATTTCCATATGGGAGAAGCAAGCAACAGACAACAGACAATTCCACTGGCCGCCATTAGCATCACCACAGAAAGGGAATGATTCCCCTATTCCCTGATCTAAACAAAGAGAAAAACAAACAAAATCCACTTCAATATTTACTGTGTAAAAAATATTTACTTTTACTTTTATTTATTTACTGCAAAAGTAAATACCCCTAAATAAGTACCCCTAAAAGTTGATGCACTTGTTAGCTAAAGAAAAAGCAGTGAAGATCATACATAAGACAAAAGTAAATATTACAGAATATATTTTAAAAAGGTTCTTTCTTCTTTTTTACTCCAAGGCTCCTTATTCTCCACAATAATATATGAAGTCCCTGGGATTTTTCAGGTTGTTCAGGTACTTCATACTCAGAATTTCCCCCTAAAAACATTGAATATTTTATAGCTTGGAAAAACTACAAAAATACATACTCATTTTAAAAGTGTCCATGGCATTTAACGATTCATTTATATGTATAAGGTTTCTTAGACTTGAAGTTAAAAGTAAATACATTTTAAAAAAATGTAAATTGTAAATTTTATCAAAATTCTGTAAAAAAAAATAAAATAAATTTAAATAAAATATTGCAAAATATAATTACAATTTATAATAATTGTTCTCTTTGTTGCTGTAATTGAAACTAATTATATATATATATATAATATTTATATATAATTATTAGGGCCAGGACTTTAACACGTTAATTTAGATTAATTAATTACACAAAAATAATGCGTTAAATTTTTTTAACGCATTTTTATCGCACTTATTTTTGCACCGCCCCTAAACGGTTTTCAATTATCTATCATAGCCTGCCTGTTGACTATGGCGTTTATATAGCCAAGTACGACAAGTACACTTTTAAGACTTTTTCAGATCGCTCTTGTGATTGGTCATTTTCAACACATACCGCTTAACATGGCTTTAGGAACAGTGTGTTTGTGTGTGGGTGTTTTTTAATTAATAACTAATCCTTTATAAACAACAATAAAACACAAATACATATTTATATGCAATTAAAATGTGATTAATTTCGATTAATAAATTACAAAGCCTCTAATTAATTAGATTGATTTTTTTAATCTATTCCCGGCCCTAATAATTATATATATATATATATATATATATATATATATAATTAATTAATTTTATTTTCCTCTCCTTTTGCTCATCTTAGACGATCACTTTAAATGCACCTTTGCTGACTGAAAGCATAAAATAAAAAATAAATACAAATCTTACAACAGACATTTGATAAACTGCTAACAATGTCAATAAATGTAATTTTCACCAAAGCTGAGATTGCAAATTACAGATATTCTCCAGTTATATATGTATGCCCACACTCAGTCAGGACATTGTTAGAGGACAAATTAAACAAACTAGTGAGAGTGTGAAGAGTTTATTTTAAAAGGGTTTGTTTGCAGAAGTCCTCAGGGGGCAAAAAAGCCCATAGTCAAAGGAACACCCACGTATGACTCAAAAACAACACTGGTGATTAAATACCATCCAAACAACGATTTCACTGTCAAACTATTACCTAAAGCCCACTCATTCCCCAGACATGATGAATGACACAGGTGGAGAGTCATTTGGCCAACTGCAAAACCAGCTGATGTTCAAGTTTTAAACTTCACAGTGATTTACTAATCTTGTTAATTATGATAACACACATTCACAACACACTCCCGGACAAATTAGAAACTTTAACTAGTTTGTATTACCCCCCTTGCGCAGTTATTTATAAAGATCATTTGTCTGTTCACATTTTTAAAAGCCCCATCATTAAGCATGTCCGGCTTTTATTTGGGTTTGCTCTGAAGTGTTTTGCGCTCAAACAAACGATCAGCCAGAAGCACTCAATAATTTTTCAGTTATTTATGAGTTCATTACAACTGCTTTCACCTGTTCCCAATAAACTCCTGTGCCTGCGTGTGCTTATAAACATGAAATATCATGTCACAGTCAATGGGTCAAGCGTAGACGAATTAATCAGAGCAAAGCAAATATGATCACGTCAAATAATCACAGCAGAAAAGTAGGGCGATCAAAGGGAAAAAGAGAAGAGTTCTAGACTGCGTGCACTGGGCATATGCATTCATTTAAATATATGTGTTAGTTTAAATCAAAGCTATATGCAGTCCATAATATGTAATATGTAAATGAAAAAGTGAGTGCAATTACATCTATATTGTGCTTTGATCCAGGAAGCTGGTATTATATAGCAGTAATTGCCACCCACAGGCATTGGACAGTCAATCATAATGTAAAAAGCATGCCTCATCTATATATACAGTATAGCCTGACCAATCAGAATTAGCACTAAAGTTGTAAACGCTTGTATAAATTACATTTGTACATAACATATTATATATTGGTTCCATCTTGGTTCTTAATTATATACTAAAAGTACACAGGTAGGTCAAAAAGGCTAAATAAGAGTTAAAAGTAAAAAAAAAAAACATTAACAGTTGGGAAAGTAATCAAATGCTTGTCAGTATGTTAGATATCAGTCTTAAAGTGACAGCAGCCACACACTAGGACTGGCAATTTGCATTAGTTTGATGCATCATTTCTGGCAAATATGAATTCGTGAAAACTGACTTATTTATACTGTATATACAGTAATTGTTAGTAGATGTGCTATGTTATTATTATTTAAAAAGTCTGAAATATGATTGTACTGCATCATAATTGGGGTGAACAGTATTGCATCGAATCGGTAGCTGCTTCATACAGTAGGCATCTTTAGTGTATTATATCATTGGTTATGCACAGGGGCGGAGTGGGGTACTAAAATCCACCGGGAAAATTCTGACTGCACCGGCCCACCCTCTTGTATAATCGTAACAACAACT
>JAUCMS010000001.1:7339761-7399464 GCA_032357445.1 Enteromius radiatus
GTTATTTGGACGTGGTTTGGCTTTAAGCCGTCCGACGAGCACATTTAACTACATTTCTCAGTAGCGTGTTGGTAGCGGCGCTGTTTTCCGAATCAAATAGCTTTTCAGTAGCGAAGCTCTTTTATTGACCACACAAGCTAACGTTACGTTTTCCCAAGCATTTCTGACGCTTAAGATCAAATTGTAAATACAAATGCTACGGATCACTGATCCTAGATCAGTATATGACGCCACCACAATACACGGGCCAACGCAGGCAGCCGCAAAAATGACAGTGCGTGCGTGCATGTGAACTGTGTGTGTGTGTGTGCGTGTGCTTGTAGCGCGTGCTAGACAGACAGCATCCTGATTGTTTTACTAAGCAAGATAAGCCAATCAGCTTTCAGCGTGGGCGGGCTTTTATTTCTTTTCTCGATTTTTTATCACTAAGGTAGCATTGATTTGAAGTTGGTTAAATTGAAAAAAAATAAATAAATAGCTTAGATGTAGTTAAACTATTTTTACCATGTTGCTGTAGCTTAGCTTGCTACATTTCTCAGGGTAGTATCTTTAGTGTAGTTAAGCTTAATTCAATGTAGAGTAACTGATAGCTTAACTCACTACATTTTCTAAGTAGCTTGCCCAACACTGTATATATATATATATATATATATATATATAATTTATATATCGCAATATATATCGTTATCGCAAGAGGCTGAAATGTATATCGCAATATGGATTTTAGGCCATATCGCCCATCCCTACTGCACGACCATATCCTATATCCCTAACAACTATGTTATTAACTATTTCTGTTTTGTTGTTGTTTTTCAAAAGCTTACACACAAAATCTTTCTGCCACAAAGTTTCTAAAAACTGACACTCACACACCAGAACCACACATAAAATCTACAAAACCATACACTATGCTCAGCCTTTTGACACTTTTTGCTAAACACAACAGACAATTTTATGTAGAGACTCTATGTAACGCAAAAATCTAACAGGAAATATCTTGATTCCCTTTCGAAACACAACCAATAAAAAAAAAAAAAAAAACATTACTTCATCAGTGCCTCACACTAACGTCCATGGCTTTAGCACAGGCCTATAAATACACATCTACACATGCTTGATGCATTTAGTTTCTTTTGTACTGTGTAATAAGTTAAAAATGAAAAAAAAAAAATAGGTGGTTGCAACATATGAAAAATGTTTGCTTTTGAGATGCATTTGTGATATTCTAAATTGCATTTTTTAAGAGATGTGAGGCATTTTGCATATTGTTTGTACAATTCTTGGATTTGTGTGTAAAGTTTAGCAGTTGAAAAAAAAAATTGGAATAAGGAGCGAATTAATAGTTTATTTAGTGGTTTATTAATTTAAGAATTTGGCCTTAAGATAAAGTGTGTCCAGAATACAATGGAAGCCATCGGGAACTGTTTAAGCAATCAACATTCTTCAGAATATTGTCTTTTTTTTCAGCAGAGAAATAAATGTTTGAAATAACATGAGGGCAAGAACATTTTTATTATTTCAGAATTTTTTCATTGTTGGGTGGACTATAAACAATGTGTAGAAAAAGTTCTAAACAACGTGTAGAAAAAGAAGTCCATTTTATAAATTACAATATAAGTTACTGAAATAATTCATGCATGTCAATATTCTTTTCATTTAATGTATTCACTGACAAATACACTGCAAACCTCTAACGTCCTTACCACTTTAAATTGAACACCTGCAAAGATACAGCTGTCATTGTGAAAGAGAAAGAGCACTGGCCTGCTGCTGGTGAGGGGAGAAAAATCATTCCCAAAAAACGAAAAAAAAAAAAAGTAATTATTCAGATATAACAGGAGTAATGCAATAATGCACTGAGTGTAACATTCTCCAACACTGCCATTCTTTCCACAGTGATACCAGACAGAGCTGCCAGCAGAATTTTAAATGCTATTTTTAAAATACTCCAGAAACTGAAGGTGCCACTGTATCTTCATGGGAATGTCTTTGGTGTTTAGGGTCTGTGGAAGGACAATTTCAAATCTGCAGCCCATGTAACCCCAGGCAGTTCGCAGTCTCTGCTGTGGCCCCATTAGTGATGATTAGGGTGGAGAATCTGTCTGGGTGCACTGGAGTCGAAAATGAGTTTTTCTTATTGACATTCAGGGCCATGTTATTGTTGTGACACCACTCGGTCACATCTGCCTCCGTATTCTTGTCTGTGCATTCATCTTCGCTGTTGATTGGTCAAATTAATCTGATGTGTTGCTGAATACTGTGAGCGAGTTATTCAACTCTATTAAAATTCCTCTCAGAATTAATATGAAGTTTTAAAAGTTGAATATGTTTTTTTTTTTCCTCTGTGGATGCAACCACTAAACACACTGCTACACACTAATTGGCAGAATGTTCAAAAGCATCTTTTGCAACTGTTAAACCAAACACCCACACAAAATAATCGTATAATAGTGCATGTGTGTATGCGTGTGCGAGTATGAATATAACAGTGTATATAACAAACTCCTACATGCGTGATATTTGGTCTGAAAAGCAGGCTATTCCTCAAGAGATGAAGACGCCATCTGAAACAGTAAGGCCATTAGTGTTGTACATGACCAAACACTTTCCAGCAATAGCATATAACCGTATGATGAATGCACTTGCATGTATTCTAAAACAAAGCTTTGATTTTGTCTTCAGAGATAATCCCTATAGTACCAGAATCCTTCCAGCAATTACGCTCTGTAAGTAGGCATTTCTGGACCCACCTGGTGGCACTTCCTGAATGAACCCAAATGCTTTATGCACATGTTAACCAGTTCTGCGTGGCAGTTACAACATGCTTTGCACCATATTTTTTTGTCTTTTAGGTTTAATTATCTTATTAAAACATTTCAGTTCAATGTCAATTTTTAATTACTTTGCTACTTGCTTACATTTACATTCACTGATCTAACTTTTTTATCATTTTCATTGGATTTAGTGCAATAATAATAATATACTGTAAAAGCCACTATAATTACAAAGTTGTCCATATCTTATTCTGTCACACAGTATAAAAAAGTTTTTATATCATATCAGTATACTGTAGCTATTAGTAAAATTAGTAAAAGAAAAACAAAAAACGTTGCCTTGACACTTGACACTGATATAAAATCATTTAAGAACAAAAAAAAAAATAGCTATGAATAAAAACGAATAGAAAATTAAATATGCTAATACAATTATGATAAAATGACTTAAAATTAAAATGAAAAATAAAATTGTAAATATAAATGTAAAAGCTTATTCAAAATATTTTTTAATTCAGCCATTTTCAATCCTGGTCTAATACAACTTTTCGGTTTTCTACTTCAGAATTTCACATTTAATTCAATGTCACTTGCTGTTTCTTTGTGATCGTGAAATTAAATATAAATTTCAACACCATGCAGTGTAGCTGTTAATGTCACAAAACAACATCAACATTGTAAACAAATAAGATTTAATTAATCCATCATAACCCAATTTGAATCTCAGAAGGCAATAAATTACACAAGCACAACTGTTCAAACGGGTTGGAATAACATACGACTAGCTCAGAAACAATAAAGTTGACTACTCTAGGAATGCATGCTGAAAGATGCATAAAAATAATTCAATCTTAAGTTACAATATAATTATAGCATAAAGAGATTTTAGCGTATCTTCAACTGTCCAACCACTCATGACCACCTGTGCTCTCTGAACACTGCCAAAACCCTCAGCCCTTAAATTGACCGTGGTCACTTTGAATTTTAATGAAGTCACATCAATTTACTTCAGCTCCTGTAATTATAACGCTTGTTACTGACATGTATAAACACTTGTACTTCCACAGATGTGCTGTTAAGGGCTTCTCGTTTACACTTGCTAAATTTGCATTTTAACTTCAAACTGTCAGTGGTTCTAATCAACTTGTCCAGCCACCTGTTCTACATCTCTATTCCTCTTACAGTGACTTTCATCCTGACAAACATGCACAGAGACATGCACACACACACACACACACACTCAAATGTAAACAGATGGAGTCAAAATATTAGCTTTTATGAATAAGTTTCTATGCATGTTTGTAAAAAAGGCGTATGAACTGCCATACAACAATTACAGTGAGGCAAAATCATTTTGTGTAGGGCTGTTAGAACGCTTTCTAATACACCTGTTACCGTGTTAATTATTAGTGACTTAAATTATGTCTCGCACAAATAATGAGCTGATAATTTGCTGAACGCCATTACAAGACGATATTCAAACAGTCTCATTTATTGCATAACACACAGCTGCTGTTCAGTGCCTACATGTCATGTGTTAGTTTGTGGCTGGAAAAATATCTTGTTTGCCGAAATACATAATACACAGAACAGTTTTAATGTTATATTATTGATTGTTTATGGTGTTAATAGTGGTTGCTAAAAGGGTGTTGCTCAGTGATACGCAGAACCGCTGGGTGTGATGTATCGTGAATAAAACACAGCTGCTGACCAATCAGAATCCAGGAATTAAACTAGCCATTTTATAAATATGCATATATTATATTATATATTATACACACAAATTATATATATGTTATAAATTGTGTGTCTTATTTGTTTGGAAAAAATCTAATCTGCAATTTCTTAACATAATTAAACAAGGTAACAGTGTTTTCGACAGAAAACCTGTCCATAACTAAATAAGTAATTCACAACAGTAGGGATGTTCATTTCGGTTATTTCTCCTAACCGACAACTGACGCTCGTTCACTGATTATTAACCTTTAACCAAAAACATTATTTAAAATTAGAACTGAAATCAATTAGAAAGGTTTAGCGTCTGTGACCCATTAAAAATATTAATTTTACATGCGCAAAAACTAACAAACAACAGAAGACAAGGATTCACATGATCATATCATTTCATATCATACGCCTGCAGCACTTTTGCAACCAGAAAAAAACTAAATTCACGGATACGAGAAAGCTATTTTCCTAAATAATAAATAAAAAAAAATGAAAGAAAGTTCTGTATGAACGTGCAGTGGGAATCAAGCCTGTAACCACAGCAACAGTGACCCAATTAATATCAAAGATGACAACGTCCATAAAACTCAAAGTCTTATCACTTTCTGACATGACAGGAGTCCAATCGTTCTTTCATCAAATCTTCATTAACTGACAGCAGCTTTTAAATTTGGGCGGAGAGCGGAGCATGTGCACAGAACACAACACTGACGGGATCGGCTCTCGAATTTCTTCTTTTCTTCCCCTAACCCTAACCCTAACCCTAACCCTAACTAACACAATTCAAATCTCAGAAGGCAATGCCACTGCTTATGCTTTTCAATGGCAAAATATATAAGACATACTATGATGAAAGAAAAATATTATGACAAAAGAAAGTTATAAGGTATACAAATTCGACTGGATAAAAGCAACTGCTAAATGAAATACAAATTTAACTGTATATTTTAATGCAGTATTATTTTTCATTTTTATTGGCTAAATAATGTAATGCTTTTTTGACAGAAATAAATAAATATAAATTCTCAAAAACAATGTGGGGGCAGGAACAAAACATGTATTTTAGCAACAGCACGAATCACCATTAAAAACTAAAAAAAATTTAAAAATCATGATGAAGATGAAAAACAATGTCAGCATATCATATAAATTGGGACACTGCACGTTTGGATATTAAAATTGGCTATGCTAATGTTGAAAACCTGTCAAAATTAAAAATTCACAAAAATATTGTAACATGTAAATTTTCGCTGTGAGTTTTTGCTGTTTGCACCTTGTCTTTGAGCAAACCAATATGATTTTTAAAGAAGAGACACTGGGGATCTGACCTATAGAGCATGTCACATTATAAAAGCATTAAAGTGAAAGTGTGTGTGTACTGCATGAAGTAAAAGATCAGAAGAGAGAGAGATAGAGAGCGCGCATTATCGCTCCCTCATGGCCTGAAAGAACAAATCCATCCATTAAAGGAAAGAGACAGCCAAGGTCAACACCCATATAAGGGCAATCATAGCACAACACTGCAAAGAGTAAAGGTTCACTCTATCAATGAGGACTAATGGCTGTTCGACACACTCACATACACGAGTGAGTGAGTGAGTGTGTGTGTGTGCTTTGGTCTGGTTCAACGCTCTGCCAAAGCTGATCTAATAAATGCTGATATTTTCTTTCAAAAGCACTGTACTTTACAAATTTGTTGGTTTATTTCCTGTAATATAACCAATAATCAAAGTATTTCCATGTTATTGCCAATAAGGAACAAATGAAAGCAACCTGGTCTCCAAAATATGTACCTCTGTGCACTTTTTGTGTAATACTGTTTGTGGTCCTAAAATACAGGTTCAATACATAAACTCATTTTACATAAACACATTTTATTACATTTATATAGGTATGTATTGTGTCTGTTCATGCTCTATCATATTGGAAATATTCCCTACACCAAATCCAACCTTAACATTAATATTGTTTTGAAGTCATAACGTGATATTCTCCAAGTAATTGTGAGAAAATTACGCTTTATTAATTAATTTTAAAGTAATATGTACTTGTTGGTATGTATTTCATGTCTCGCTAAAAAGTGCACCAAGGAACATTTATGCCAAGACCAGGTAGAAAGAACGATATTCTGTTAATGTATTGTCAAGTATCATTCACATTTTTATTTTTGTTAACATTTTTTCATGCTTTTTATTTATATGATCAAAATACAGCAAAACAATTACATTTAAATGCAATTTATTGCATAAAAGTCTGTTGGCTATTTTTTTCACCTCTTTAATATTCCAAACAACAACAACAACAGAAATAAAACACACCATTACATTTGCTCTTTAAATGCAAATAACAGCTTTATCCACCCGATGAAAAACATTAATAGCTTGTACAAAAGCTGAATCATAAACTCGAACATTTCACCACTGACAGCCTCATCAGCTGACTGATGGTAGGGATAAACTTGCATTTAACCAGTATACACTGTCATTAGACTCACTCATTCTCCCATCAGGGTTTTCTTTAAAAGAGGCAGTACAAAAAAAAAAAGCAAAAATAAATAAAAAAATAAGATCAAATAAATGTCTCTAAAACATCATTTTACCAGCAGATCAAGTTTCAGGGGGAGTTTTCATCCACGTCGCCATGATTGGTTGATCATGCTGTCAACAGCATGAAGTGCAAATCGGACTGAATGTGTCAAACTGATGAATAATTACAAAGTAAACAACTCACCCACTCAGACATCACCACTTTTCAGTCAATGATTTTCACATGATCAGAAGGCGAAATGATCTCCGAATGAAACATTTTTTGGTGAATATCTTCAAGGTGCACCTCCATACCTGCCACCCTTCAACTACTTGCAATATCTATGAAGGATCTGATGACTAATGACCTGAAAAGAAGGTGAATATTAATAATAATTGACAAGCAACAGTCTGTGGTAATACATTTTAAACTACGGTTCAAAAGTCCTATTATTGATGTTAAGAACAGTTATGCTGCTCAATATTTGTGGATACAGTGAAACATGTTATTAAGTATTCTTTGATAATTTATTTGAGGTTGTAACTTGTGTTTTCTGTCACTTTTGATCAATTTAATATATCCTTGCTGAAAGAAAAAAAAATCAATAATAACAAAAGCGGTCTCAGCTCAGAAGTCCACCACATGCCACTGTCGCTCAATGTCATTTCTTTTCCTGGAACTATTTGTGCTATTCACATTCTTCTCACTCGAGTAACTGCTGCATTGCCTATAATTATTTTGTCATCATATAGGAATGAAGGTCCTGTTCATCACTGCATAAAAGTCATGTGATTCTATGTCCTTGCCACACTGTCAATTGTGGACCAACGTGTCTAAATGTGCTGTAGCAATGAAAAGTTTGTATTTTTCAGATCACGATGACTGCGTACCAACCTGGTCTCATACAAATATGTACCTCTGTGCACTTTTTTTTTACGTACCTTACTGAACGTTTCACTGCAGTAGAAATGTCCACTGATATGAATGGTGCTAAAACACAGGTTCATTTTTATTACGTTGATATTGGTATTGTGGCGGTGTAGAACTGACCATATATGTCATTGCACTTCCCACAAGGCTATGGGCCCCGTGCTATTATTCTATTCTAATCTATTCTGTGGTCAAACATTACTTTAATACCTTATATGGGGACAATTCAAAGTTTAAAGGGATAGCTCAGCCCAAAATGAAACTTTTGTCATAAATTAATCCCTAAGACCTTTATTCACCTTCAGAACACAAATTAAAGGAACCGTATGTACGAAATGTATTGTAATAATCATAAAATGGCCCTGTTATGTTCAACAGGCATTCAGAAATCATCTTAATTTCAAGTACCGCTATCATATCGCTGACAGCAGTAGTTCAGCCTGGATATTCTCGTTTAAAAAGCGCAGTTGAAGCCCTCAACTGATGTTTATGTTGTCATGTTTTGTTTTGGCCTGAAGCGCCACCCTCCATCTATCTCCCAATCACAAAGTCAGTAGTGTTTCGGCATCCAGGTTGCCTGCTCTGCATTAAGTGACACGGCTGCAGCAGCTACTAAAAAAAAAAAGTCTAACATTTCGAGCACAAAACCTAAAAGACCTCGCTATGAATCCGAAATACGGCGTGACAAAGTGCGAAATAAGACAAGGGTTTGCATTGGAGAAGCGTTTGAACGATGGAGACGGATAAAAGCGGAGAAGAACTTGAAAACAGACGCAAATGTTGCAAATTTTCTCCTGGACAGGTAACGTTCCTGGATCCTGCAGCTTATCTGGCAACCTCTGTCACATGGACTCTTTTTACCGATGCCCTTGCTACATCTGGGAACATTTCAGTTGTGTTGCTGTCTATGCAACACGGGTCAGAGAGCACTCAGATTTAATCAAAAATATCTTACATTTGCATTCTGAAGATAGTGAAGGTCTTTTTAAATTACATGAGGTTGAGTAATTAATGGCAGATTTTCCATTATTCATTTTAACCATACATATTGTCAAATTTCCTTAACTTCTGGCCATCTGATGACATAGTGGCTTGCGAAGGACATAATTTCTTGTCCATTCACGTCAACTGCATTGCTACTGTATAATCTGCACAGTTTGGCATTATGTCACCCAGGTAGATGCATACAGATATGTAGAGCTTACATTCTGCAAAACGTGGATCAAATGAAACATATTATACCATTTCAAAAATATCCACCATTCGGAGATTGTCATTGGATTTAATTGGAAGGGAGAGCAGTTCGACTAAAGCTAAGACATGTTAGGTTCAGATGTGGAGTGCAGGGTTAACACTCCTGGTGGCCTTCTTCAGTAATCTCAAGTGCAGCACAATAACGCCTTTAACAACCTGCTGAAAAACATTAATGGCTTCAGCAAGAGCTGTGACTGTTACACCGACTCGCCCAGTCTTTTTCACTCTTGTATCTTTCTGTCCTCCTCCTCCTCATTACTTCTTTCATTCTCTTTTTCTCATTCCCAGTACCTTCTGTGCCATTTCTTTCATGAAGAATGAATTGGAGAGACGGGAATGGGAGTAATTTCTCTCTCTAAACCTTGCATGCTGCGTTTCCATGGTTTCTTAATGCACTCTTTTACTCCCAATTCCATAACGCCTTACTTTTTTATAGTCCGTCACAAAAGACTACACGAGGTTTCACTTTTTCATTTCGATTCTGTCTTTATTTCTTTCCAGATTCCTTAATTTGCTGGTTAATCAGACAATCAATTTTTCTTTCTGCTTCCTGCTTGCATTTTAAGATATTTCATACTGAATATGATGAATAGCTTCCCATGAATAAGTGAATGTGCAAGCATTTCAAAGTTATTACCGCATTTACCACTTTTATATTAATTAAAAAATCTGAGAAATTCTTTGAAATTTTTAATTATATATGAATTATAGCAAATCAATCAGCTGGTATTGCATCACATGTAAAACACATATTGTTTAAATGATTATAGCTGAAGAAACAACCTTGGTAAAAGAAAAAAAACATTGTGCATTAATACAAATTTTACGCATGAAGATAAGACGGGTTTGATATTAATACACAGTGAGAACTGAGATTTTAGAGTTTCCATTCATCACATGGGTTTAGTCAATTGGACTACCTTTATGGTGGTGATTGATTTAGTAATTGACTCATTCATTCATTCATTGCTTGATTGATTCATTCATTATTTATCGTTTGACTGCCACTGTTACTAATTTTGCTTTGTGGAAAAGAACAGCTTGCATTCTGCACAATATCTCCTTTTATGTCCCATGAAAGAGACAAAAATAAGGATTGGTGAGTAAATGATGAGTAAATGATGACAGAATTGTCAGTTTTTGGTGAACTATTCATTTAAGACTTCATTCATAGGAATGTTAACCAACCATCTCGCTTCTACTCCCAACTCCCAAAAGCCACTTAGCTTGAGCTGCTTCTTTTGTCACTGTGAAATAATTATTACTCTCTCCATCTCGTAATTACACTCCATGTGACTCGTTACGTTATGCAATACCATCAGAAGAGCATTATGGGATACAATGAACATCTGCTTGTCTTGCTGGTACATATTTTAACACAACACCTGTAATTATGCAAATGATACAGCATGTGATTACCCTGTGTAACAATGACATGGGGTAATGATTACAGTGGGTTTAATCACTAACACACTGGCACGTATAGACAAAATATATTTACACAAACACTGTGCAGACCATTACACACACAACTAACTATTTAACTGCAAATGCATACTAATAAGTAAGTGCTTATCTAAACAACCTCTTCTTCTTTAAGCTTTGAAGTGTTTATCTTACATTTCGTCCCTTAAAGGGAAATGTCACTTACTTCTTTATGGGATTTTGCCTTGATTTGACAGCATCTCAGAGAGATGGGGGAATGTGGCGCAGAACAAACTTAAACGTACATCTCTGGGAATACTGGGACTCTTATGTGTCACCATCACAAGAGCCACTGCTGCTCCACAGCTATCTAAGGAGAAATGGCCTTTTTGGATGAATTGTGACACTATATTAAAATAAATAAATTAATGAAAGCCAGTTGTTAAAACCATTATTATTATTATTTTGCATTGTGAAATGTATTATTATTATAAATATTATTTTTAATTTTGTAATGTTATTCTACCCCAAATTCCTACTGAAAAGTAATACAATTACCCTCTTCCGGTGAAAGTTATTTTATTTATTAACCTTCATCAGAAATCAACCAAAAATAATTTCATTTTAATTTGAACAAAAACCTGCTTCACGTCTCATACAAATGCAATTATTTTTCCTTGTGCAAAATAAAATAGATTTCTTTCTCTTTTGGGTGAAATATTAAATTAATATGTTTTTATTACTATTATAATTGAGCCTCACAAAGCTTAAACTTTTATTATAGTTAACTAAAAGTAAAAACATTCCTATTTGCAATAAAAGCTGATATAAAAAAAAAAAATTACAATTAGAAATATTAACTCAAACTGAAATAAATTAAATAAACATTTATATTACTATAAAAATGTATAAAAAAAAGTGAAAAGTACAGCACATAAATTACAAAAAATAAATAAATGACAAGTTGAATAATAAAAACACACCATCCACAAAAACACAAGCTGTTGAATGGGCAGATCAACACTCTTACTGATTTGAGAGTGAGATTCAGGAAGACACAGGGCTGGAATTGAGAATCTGGAATGATGGATGACAACAGGAAGAGGCAGATAGAAAGACAGAGACATAGAGACAGAGGGTTGAAACTGACAAGTGTTTGTGGGACATTGAAAAAGAACCAGACACCGAGAAGACAAGCAAAGACGAGGAAGGATGGGTCAGGACGAGAATGCAAAAACGAACAGGACCCAAGTAGAAGGAAGCCAGTGACATAGCAAGTGAGAGAGAGAGAACGAGTGAGAGAGGAGTTCAGGAAGACAGCGAGAGCAGGCGTCAGGCTTCTGGGTAATCTGCGTTATGAAGAGAGACAGCGCAGACAGCGGAATCAATGGACCTGTCTGTGTAAGAGAGAATGGAGCCATGGTTCTATGCCTAGCTAGCCCCAGTCGTCCTGGAGCTCAGTAAACCAGACAGAGCACGCAAACTCATCTCCTCCATGAGACCAGGGCTACTCACAGGGGGCATCAGAGGGTGGAGAGGAGGTCCCACGGAACAGTAAATCAGCCAGAGCTGTCGCTAACGCTTAGCACGGCAATATGTTCCAATACATCCCAGTCAAGGGCACGGAGGCGAGCTGACCCGTTGAAGTGGGGTGGAGAAAGAGAGAGCTCTGACAAACGGGAGCAATTGAACCAGGAGGGGGGAAATGCAAAAATAAGAATCACAGTGCAAGAGAGTGAGCGAATATTGGTGTTAAAGGAGAAAACGAGGCAAAATGGAGCAGGATAGCCAGAATTATCTATGCTGCAATCACAACTTTTATGGCACAAATAGGAAATGCTTTGTTTTTTTTTTAAAGCATTAAAAGCACTATAAACTGTAAAAATAAATGACATCACATAATATAACATAACTATCTTAGCGACCAGCTTCGCACTGCATTTGGTACAAGGCAAGCATGATTTAAATACAACATCAGAGTGATCCACTGAACTGTGTGAATTATAGTGATTTAATCTTTAAAAAAAATTAAATATTATTCTGAGCTAATGGCTTAAGAGCCTTTTTTCCTCAGAAGCAAAATAATCTAGATTAAAAAGCACATGTTGCAAGTTTATCATTCTTTTTATGAAACTAACTTTTATTCAGCAGGGATGAATCTGATTGATCAGAAGTGTTAGTGAATACATTTATAATGTTACAAAATATTTATATATTAAATAAATGATTCTCTTTTGAATTGTGGATACATCAAAAGAACACTGAAAAAGAAAAAGGTGTCACAAAATATTAAGCAACACAACTGTTTTCATCATTGATAATAGATAATAATATTTTAACTGCTTTTACTAAATTTTTGCAGACTTCTTTCAAAAACAAAAACAAAACAAAAAAACCTCTGAAAAGTAATACATTTCCAAACAAAAACTTCTAGTTGTTAGCCCTCTTAACTATAACTGAAGGGCCATATACATTCTGAAAAAAAAGCACTTTTTTAATTTAGCACAGTCTCAAAAAAACTAGGCACACTGTACCCTGTTGGTCACAGGAGCTCTTATTAGATTGTAGTTATTAATGTAACTTCAAGTCGAACATTTTTTAACATTTTTTCAAAAGTTAGCAGCTCTTTCTGCTCATCTGAATGTTTTGAAGAATGTTCTCCCTTTGCAAGCTCAAGATATTTCAGATTTAAAAACAATATGTCCGTTAAAAACCGAATTATACAACAGGGAGACGATGAAAAATGACAAAGACAATAAGTATCACTACATATAATACCATAAGGGGACCAACAACCTGCGGCGCCAAGAACTCATTCAGGGGAGCCCACCAACCCGTCCTCCATACCGTACAGCACACCAGCTAATTCTCTCTCAATCGTCCGTCTTCATCTGTTACAGATTCAAATGTGTCAACAGAATCATCAAGAGCCGATTCAGTTCTCTAATTGGACACAGGAGACTAGCGCCTTTGTGCGAGAGCTTAACACTTCAAACATAACACCTAAAGCGTTTCCTCTCTCACACACGCATAAAACACCCCAATGTATTTCATACCTAAGCCCAGTGCCCGGCTCTCTCCTCAAACATATTGGAATAATTTCGAAACTCTCTGGTGGGAGAGAGATTGTGAAAAGTGGATTGCTCAGCTGTGTTAGGTGGAAGTGTGACATTTTTATATAAGCAGAAAGAATATGTTATGAGTGGAAATGAGACAGAAATAGATGAATATGCCTGTAGAGAGCGGCGGATACAGCGTATACATCTGTGTTGACATGCCTCATGTTAAACTCAATCTATACGGCCACTAAAGCCCAAAAGAAAACACAAAAGCCCAAATGACATGCACATTCACAAATCATAAAGCTGCTGAATCTGTGAGGCTTAGAGGCAACGCAAAGAGGTCAACTTTGTGGGATTGAAGCTTCCTGACATACCCGAACTATCCACATGCACGTGGTCTTTAAGCTGTCTAAGAGCAAGAGACAAACAGGGAGGAGAAAAAAAAAAGTGGTAGCGAAATCCCACCACCCTTGTTAATAAAGCCCCAGAGCTCTGAATATGTATGAATTATGTATATGTGTCTTCAGGCATGTCTTACTTTACAACTCATAAACACTCACACATACACAAACCCACTCACACAGATAAGAGAAGTCAAGTGTCTCTAGAGCCTCCACTAAGTGTGAGAATATGTTCTGCTGTTCATCTGATTAATCCAAAATAACTTCAGAAATTGGTCATATGCTCATACACACACAAACACTAACTGTAGGCTGGGTATTTACATTTTCTTTAATGTTCTCGGCTCACAAAACTGAGCTACATTACTAACAAGAACACTATTTGCTGTGTTAAAAATCAAGGATGAAATGCAGTTTATGTGTAGTACAGAAGAATCAAAAAAACACAAATAACAAACACTCTGGCTCTGAAATCTGGTTGGATGAGCCAAGTTTGAAGTCCCTTTTGTCGTGAACGCACACCTATGACTTTACATCAATAATTCTATTTTATTGTGCCAAATACTTGTTTCATAGAATGATCTTTGATAGTTACTGCGCTTGGCAACTGTACACAGCCCACAGTTACAGTAGGCGCATGGTCTGTATTGGCAGAAGAACTGTTTATTTATCATTATTAATGAATGTAATTATTTATTGAACATTGGTGTCTTTTATCATTTTGCTGTTGGCACCGTTTAAAGGAATGTTCTGGGTTCAATACTAATTAAGCTCTTGATTTGTGCCTCAGTTAAACAAAAACAAAGGGGAAATGCATACGGTAATGAAAGTCTATGAGGCGAGGTGCTGTAAGGTAAAGGTAAAATATTACTAAGATTATTAAATATTATGGGCCAGAAGCGCTGATGGGAGGGGGAAAATGCTGTAGATGATTTATTAACAATGCACAAATTAATGAAGAAAGACGCAGCCAAATCCTTTCCATAATAGCCAGCGCAATCTGAAGAAAGAAGAGTGGCGCAAATTACTGCCTGCTTTAAATAATGCAGCAAATACCAGTAATTTCAATGAGTGCAAACATTAGTAAATTGCGTTCCGTGATTCATTTTGAAAATTCTCCCATAAGTTTTAAATCTTAAAGGAAAACTAATACAAATGCATATTCAATAAAGTCACGTGCAAAACTGTGTCCAAACCTTTTCAGCGCTAACTTCACTGCACATCTTTTATAGTCAGTGAACTTTACTAAAGTACTATTTTGATGCCAAAACACAGTTCGCACTGGTCCAAGCTGTTTGTAGGCTATATCTGGCCAAAAGTGTTCGCATGAGACAAGTATGATAAAATGGCTTGTCAATTTTTGAGCATTAAAATGAAACCATAAATCTGGAAACCTGAACAATTCAGCTTTACCATTACATAATATTTCACAATATAACAGTTTTTGGGGTGGAGGGTTTTATCATTTTGAGTGCGAGTTGCACATTCCTTCCAGAATGCCTTACCATGAACTTCCATTATAAGTAAATTCAAAGGAATAGTTCACCCAAAATTACATTTGTGTCATTATTTATTACTCATGTCAAATAAAACACAAAAAGAGAATTTTGGAGAATCTTCACATAGAACTTTTCTATATAACAAGCACAAAAAAACGTTGTTTCAAGAAGAAATATCTTGTTACCCACGCTGCCTAACATTTTTTTTGTTAAGTCAACTAAAAATCTTTAGTCATTTAATGTTAAATTAAGTGACAACTAAAATATTTAAGTTGACTAAACAACTTTTTTTTTTTCAGTGCGTGAAAAACTGAGTGGGTGGAAAAACACTTTCACGCTTTTAAGAGACCTCCAGAAAGAATTGGTCACTGGTAAAACATGTACTGTAAGATATAATGAAATTTGAAAGAAATGTATGAAACTCATTGAAAATACATCCCATCAAAATATTGGGCATCAATGGAGCAAAGACACTTTTTACTGCCAGATGGAGTAGTTACAACTTCCAGCGCCAGAGGCTAACAGGGTCACGCTAACCAGCCAAACCCTGCCCTCTCAGTTCAGACTACAAAGAATGAAATAGATTTAAGTGGGATAAGCCAAAAAACTGATTTCTGCTTCTCTTCCTCTGGAGATATTAATGTGTCCTCCTCCATCTCTCAGACTTCAACTTTTGGATTTAGTAGCTGCATGAGGACCTAAATTTCCTCTGTCCATGAGTGTCCAACTGTTTTACACATTTGTGAAGTTTCATGGTGCTGTGGCAGCACTTTGCCTTCAGCAGCTGGAACACCTCTGCTTCAGTTTCTCCAGGGATTTCCACCCTCTTTAATTATTTTAAACCTCTCCAGTCCTCTTCCTCTCCCTTCACGCTCTATCTCCCTCTCTTTCTTGCCTCCCCACAATCCTCCTCTCTCTCTCCCTTGTCGAAACATCTGTTGTTTATCAGTTCTCCTCATCTCTATCGCTCCGTCCCGATGTGAGGGATGGGGGGTCCCGTCCTGGGGGGCTGCTGTCACTCACTGATCACCTGCTCCAGGGTCTGGGAGACAGGGTCTGTCCCTACGGCAAGCGCACACCGGTCAGCACCATGACAACAGAGCTAATGTATGCAGGGGAGATGAAAGATGACGATGGGTTATCCCAGTGGAGGTAAGACCCAGTCTGCAGCAAAAAGAGAGAGGCCCTCAAGACAAAAGTAGAGAGGGTGAATCTGGGAAAGTCAGACAGAAGCTATGTTCAAAACCTGGCTATCTGCCTCACATGGGTAACTGCTTTCTAAAACAGCAGTGAAATTTCACAATCAAAAAAGGCACACTGTCAATGGAGTTGTGATACATGATGACTACTGACACAGAATTCACTTTCAAACCATGCAGGTTTTCATTGATAAATGTGGTGAATTCATATGACCAACTTGAAAATGGAAGGAAGTTTTTCACCCTCATGTAAAACTCCTGTTTGCATGGATTCCTATTGGAATGACTGGAGTTTGCAAGCAAACCTTTGCAGAGCATCAGTAAATGTGATCGCAGTAAGTTTAATGCACTCTCAGAAAAAAAAAAATTTCAGTAAATTTTCAAATGGTACCAATACACTGCCCTCCAAAAGTTTGGAAATGCCCTAGAAAAGTGGGGTTTTAGACAATATTGGCATGAAATGTAGTATTTATATGCACATTTAAACTGCTCATGAAAATGTTCTGCATAACTCACAACACGTGCGTAAGCAGATGAGTTTGTTCTTAAACTTTTTCTTCTTTTAGTGAATTTGGAGTCTTCTAAATGAGTGCCCCGTGTGCACAAGGTAAGCAAGTTGCATAATACACACCCAAACCAGCTCCATATAAGGGCTTTCCTAAAAGCGCCACTCATCCAGAGAAAGACAATTATGTCACCAAAACAAAACACAAAGAACTTTTAACAATAATGAACGTGAGCTTTTGCTGTTGGAGGTGGAAGTCAGAATAAAATGTGCTATTTATGTTTCTCTTAGCAAAAATATCTGAACGCTTTCTCCTTATAACGCTACCTCTAATTATACTGTATTATCAGTTTTTAATGTCTAGTTACTTTTCACCCACTCTGTAAATAACATATCTAATTATATGTAGGGTTCTTTATACATGCTTATAAGGCTCCAGTGTACGAGATTATTGTGTACATGTGGTACGAGTTCTTGATTTTGTTTTCGTACATTTAGAATAAATTTTAGTATGAACATTTTTGATGAATCATGATTTATTAGTGAAAACATCCGTACGTAAAAATGTGTGCGTACGCATTTTTAGTGAATGAGACCCATTGACTTGATATATTGCTCCAAGCCTCCTGAAGGATTGCCTAAAGATGATGACACTTGTGAGTGTGGAGTTTTTATGTATCGTTTAATTATTGACTTTGTCTCAGAACAGAGAGAAATGAGACAAATATTACAAGTATAAAGATAAACGCACTAATGCGGATTCTCATTTGAGAGTTTTAATGAGAAATATTTGAGTTTATATTGAAATAATCTTGCAGACTTCTTTGAGCATAGTTTAAGATCTGTTCTGAAACTTTTCTTATGAATTCTTTTTTTCTTATGAAAGTCTTTTTTTATTATTACATCTCATTTCTGTCAAATTTACTTATTGTAATGCATTCTTTGACTTCTTTATGAATGGTATGTTACTAAATGTAAAAAAAAAAAAAAAAAGGTTTTGAAAGAAAAAATGCACAGAAGACATCCTTGCTTTGGTTGTATTATATAAAAATACACATCCAATACAAACCTCTAATAGTACATTTTGATAACAGAAGAAAAGAAAGCTGCAAAATATATTTGCTGTAGCATACCGTATGTCACAAATTATAGTGTTCTAAAACATGTTTTACATTGCAGTTCCTAGTAGAGGATGGATACCCGACCAGGGCCCGACGGGGGATGCTCGGGTTCGGGTCGGGCTCAGTCACATCAGCGTGATAAGGCACTGACCATTTCAAATTTAAAACTGCTTGTGCGCATGTGTTATAACGGTGCTTTTTGCCCCGTGTGCGCTGATGCTCTCATCTTTTGACATTTCCGAACGCCTTCCTACAGTTGCTTAATAAAAGCGGGCTTTCCACACAAAAAAGTGCACGTGTCATTAGTATGAGAAAAAAAGTTTGATTTTAACTGTGTCGGGGTTGGGATTGGGCTCAGACATAAATATCTGAATGCCTGTCGGGCTCGGGTCGGGTTCGGTTACTGCTCTGTCGGACGCGGGCCGGGCTCAGACAGAAAAACGTGGCCCGATCCGTACTATAGTTCCTAGTACAGTAATCAAGCAACTGCCAAAAGTTCTGCCTCTCTGATCTCAGGAGTCATCATAAATATGCATGCCTACCTTTTGGAACAGCCTTTAAATTGTGAGTGCATCTATGATGCCTTAAAACACTGTCTAGAAGGGCAGCTCACTGGGATTTTATAAAGAACTACAGAAATAAGCTTGGCATGAAGATCAAGAAAGGTAAAAACATTAAAGCCAATGCACACACATAAAAATCCTTCATGTTTTGAAAAGCATCATCTTTGAACGGTCCAATGGCTACTGTTTCGCTCTTGTAAACTCACATTATTGATCTTTCCATCTAAGACTAATTGATGTTGTGATGTTGACATCTTCTGCCAATGTCCACTTGAAGTTTCCTGATGTCTTTGTCGGTCCAGATTCTCTCCGAAAGAAGCCAATACTCTTAAATGGTTCCTCTATTCACCCTATTGATTTCTCCACTATTCTACAAAAGCTAAAGGCAGCTTGTAGACTGTGGAAGAGCTGTATTAGGCTTGTTTTGGTCAGCACTTGAAGAAGGCCTAGTAGAGAACAGTGATCTTCCTCTTTTAGTTGTGAGACAACAAAAACAATCAATCCAGTCTCAGAGAGGAAAAGAAAGCACACAGCCATTTGGTTTTTCAATCTTTGCCTCAAAGGCTAGAGCTTGACCCAGCGAAGAGCACGTGTGAATGTGTGTGGCGTGATCAAAATCTCAAAAACTTCCAACACTTATATTACCCCTTAGCACCTTTGGATCTATTAGAATCAACGGTGATTGGGCAAATTGAGGCCTAGTGCTCTGCATTTACCTCTAAAAGATTCAAGCACTCCTGCTTCAATCTTAAGAACTTAAAAGGAACCGCGGGAGGATGCACAAAATTGCCCCTGATTACTAGGCCCGGGATGCCTGGAAGAGATAGCAATTTGGAGATGACTTATCTTAGCGTAGATAACAGCAAACCAACAGGTTAAGCAGCAGAGCCCCACTTACTCTGCAAAACTGCAGGCGCCATCTCTTCATCTGGCTTCAATTTAAAAGTTCAAATGCTTTAGCACGCCCATTTTCCAACCTAAATTTCATTCTCATTCTCTCGCTGCCCGATGCTGAAACAACCCAAGTTTTCATAGGCGACGAAAAGGCGTGAAAATTATTACTTGTGAATGATGTGACATTTGAGCTTTGCTCCAGTCTCAAATACCAAGTTGGATTCGGTCCCACCAGCATTTTCCGATGCCCAGCGCCACTCGCAAAAAGGTCAGCTAGCTTGCGTGCAAGACAGACGCATTTAAAAGCTGTGTTTTGAAAGTAATCCACCTAAAGTTGAACTTCAGTGACCGGCTTTTGTTGTTGATGACATATAATGAGGATGCTGAAATTAAAGTAATACTAAAAATATGTGAAGAGTTCATTTGCAAAAGCCGTTAACTCTGCAGTTGGTTGTTTTGATGAAGAAATAATAACTAATTAACAATAATAATAACAAATACAGGTAATTTTCTAAATTACAGTTTATTGAAAGTATTTTTTTCTTTTTACATATTAAGAGCTTGTTTTATAGAAAAAGCTAGTAACTCCAACAGTCATTTTTTGGCAAAATCAGGTAACTACACATTTCATGTTTTAGAGCTAAAAAAACACTTATTTAATCTTTGTAATCTCTTTGGATGACAATGTAGATGCCTGACAAAGGTTGTTGTTGTTGTTGTGAACATAGACTGTATGTATGTGATTACAAGTTTTTCCCACACCACTGTAACACGCTGTTTTCGCAAGGTACTGTGAAAAGCTTTTATTTTCATTTTACATCCTGAAGAAGATATCACAGGTTCATCAAGTTCACTGAAATGATCTATTCCTGATCGTGAAACTCCTTACAGTTAGCACGACTTTTCAAAGTGAATGTAGCCTTGTCACCTGACCTGAAAACAGCTTGCTGATTCGCTAAACTTTACTTACAGGCTTCTGTTGAAAAACAACAAGGGCACTTGTCAGCTTCTGCAGTAAAACATGAACTCGTGATGCCTTGAAACTGGACAATACTGGCTTTTTTGAAAAAACGTGTTTAGGGTTCAGATTGTTCTGCATGTGGAGAATAACACACGGCAATCCGCTCTTTTTTTTTTAAGTGCCATTTATCAGTTTTTGCAAATGAACTCTTCATTTGGCTATATTTGTATTAAAGAGCTACAGTACAGTACATGGCCAAGGGCACCAAAGCGCACTCCATAGACTCCTAAAAGCCTTAAACAAAAAGTATTCCACATTCATCTCAATAGAACACACACTTTGAAAAAATCAGAACAGTGGGAAAACAGTATAATAGGTTCTCATTGAGCCGCAACTTTGCAAGGGCATTAAATAACTTAAATGTAGTATACCTCTAATGCTGCTGAATAAAATGTGACAAGTTCCTGAGAAATGCAGTCACTTTTTCTCTTGTTATTAGAGCTGAAATACAATGCACTGGTGCAGCAGTACAACAGTGGATTGTGAAATCCACATCTACCTTTAAGTAAGAAACACAGTCTGGAATCATTGAGCAACTGCTCCCGATGGGTTTCCGAACTAATATAAGGCCAAACCATTCACTGTTGCAGTGGCAAGGAAGGAAAAACATATCGCATTAGCTTAGCCTGAAGAAATAGATAAGGCCACGGGAAAGAAACTGGCTGGGGTACATGATTGGCAAGCTGCAGGGTGCTCTGACTGACAGTAGATTTTGGAGTGCTTTATTTTTAGCACCTAAAACACTTCATCTAGTGGGTAGAAAACCATACAGTGAGACCGAACAAGAAGTGAGAGGCAAGAGGAAGGGGGGAAAGTGTGAGAGGAAAAAAATAAATATGAAAAAAACGTGTGAAAGAGAGACTTTCTTTAAACGATTGTTGGTGTGCTGTAACTTTATCATTATCTTGAGAAGAAGCCATCCAGGCTTAATTATCCTTGTCCTTGGCCACGAGGACAGGAATCGTGTTCGCATGCAGACCCACGGAGGAAGAAAACACGGATCGCTTTCTCCTCATTGGAAACCCCAGCAGACCTGTGCATCTTAGCGCAACGCATCTCGCCCGAAACACGACTGATGCGTATGATGAGCTGGACTGGGCCGAGAGAATTGGATCTTTTAATCTTGCAAAGTGGGAGAGGAACTCACCAGGCAGAACTGATTGAATTTTTGCTCCTTTTTTCTTCTCTTGAGCAAGTCCAGAATTGGGGCAATAAAGTTATAACAGCATTCATTACTTTTCGCTGAGTGCTGGGACATTAGTGTCTTCTCACGTCTTTTCTTTTGCCTTTTTCTCCATCATCGCCACATCAGAGGGCCAGATGAAATTCAGGTTGCTTTGATTGGGACCATTTCCACATAGGGACATTCATCCACTTCAGTGCTAACCTACCACTGTAGGCTACCGCTGAGTAGAGTTATCCATATACCCATTATAGTGCTGAGCACTGCTTCATGACAACAGAAAGTGAAGCCTATTTTACCTTCAGCCAACTTGTATTCATTCCCATTCTCGTATATAATCAGCCAACGTTAATGCTACTAGTTGCATTTTGGCTTATATTTAAAGATTAAGCAAAGAAAAAAAAATGTTTGGTGACCTTATTTTTTAAATAAATAAATTATTCACCCAAAACCGAAGCCAAAGACAGACATATGAATTAAATAATTACTTGTTTATATTTTATTCTATCCAATATGTGTATTTGTGACAGTAAATATAAAACTAAAATAAATGAAAAGTGTCACTACTTCTGAAAACACACATTAATAATTCATATTACAGTAATTTCTTCAGAATCATGTGACAATGAAGCCTAATGGATATCTAAAATCCAGAAATAAATTAATAAATATTCATTTATTATAATTCTTAATAAATAAATGCTATTTCAAAATTTTACTGTTTTGTTAGTAGTTTTGTTCAAATAAATTCAACTTTAATAAGCATAAGAGACTTCTTTCAAAAACATTTAAAAAAATACATAAATCTAACCAACCACAGTTGTCTGACCAGAAGTAACAATTTTCTAACAAAATTCTTGCTTAAAACAACTTTAATTTTTTTTTTATCCCATTTACAAAATACAGACGAAAGTATTGGCACACCCCTTCTTTAGAACAGAAAAAGGCACTTTCAAAAAATATGGAAACATGATTCATGTACTTAAAAATTATATTTTCATCTCTGCTGCAACAGTTTTGAAAGTGCTATAAAATTACAACCACACAATTCCTTACAATATCATGCTTTAACATTAAGATTTTGTCCATGTTGTGTATCTTGTTTAAATATTCTAAATTCATATTACAAATGCAATGGTTTGCCTCACAACACACACACACACATACACTAAAGAGGAAATCAGGCAACACACGGTGTCTATACATTTCACAACATGGCGATTACAAGGCACAACACTGGATATCATGAGAGATAGTATATAATATACTGTGTATATGCCCGCACACAAATAAACACCTTTTGTATATCCGGCATAGTACAAGGTTATATGAGAAGAATGACCTTCTTTTTTACTGAACAGAAATTCCATCCAGCTCAATTTTACAGGTGTAACAAACTCTCATACAGAGAAAGAACGAGAGACTGCACTTCACACTAAGCTAGACTGAACTACATCAGTTGAAAGCTCAAACCCCTTATATATAACCGTGTAGAATGACAAACTGTTCAAAGTTACTTAACACAAACTGTATGGAAATTACAAAAACTTATAGCAATAACTGTTGATCCAATAAAAAAAAAGAAGGTTGCTTAATTGGATATGCTGAGATATTGATTTGCTTGCCATTTGAAGTGATTGAGCCTACACCGCTGAACTAACATAAACATATGATTCTTCTCCAGGGAGAAAGAGTTGGTTTGTTTGGTTTTTCATCTGTCGTTTCATCCATGCAAATCAGATTGGTGAGTCTCTGTCAGTGAGGCAGCCGGATGTACTCGTTCCTCAAAAGAAAACAGATTGAAACCTGTCTTCTTTAGTTTACCTAAATACACATTTCTTTGCTTAATAGGGTCAGAAGCTTTTGTTAAAACGTCTGCCGAGTACAGGCTGTAACATTAGGCAAGGTTACACACTGTCACATCCCTGTCGTGACAATTCTCAATATCCATTTTGATTCTCTTCTTCTCATGAGTAAGGCGGTGTTAATGGAATACTAGCATACTGTGCTGTATAAAGAGTATACCACAGACTATTTTTTAAAATAGTATGTCAAACAATATGCTAAATGTAACACCTATACTCTGCATACTACTGATATCTATAATAATAAAGTATGAAACAATAAATATAAGCTACTGTGTACTATTTTTTTTTTTTTCAAATAGCAAATAGCAACGTATAACTAAAACATTGTTACACAATTTCCTCACATTTCAGGTTTAATTCAGTGAATGGCTTTCAGTTTAAAAAATGATCTAAAAATATTTCTAAAAAAGAATAAATATGGTTATTATTAGGCTATTGTGAGAAAAAAAAAGATATATTAGCTGTTGACAGGAGATCATAAAAAGCTAACTTTCTGTTCATTAATTTCACTGGAAGTACAAAATTCAATTGAAACCATTGCACTTAGAACATATTGGTATTCTATGCATAGAACATTTGCATACTGTGCACAGCATATATTCTGCATACTACTTCCTGTCAATAATAGTAACTGGCATGCCATGCTCTGAGTCTTAATTTGTTTTCAGGAAGCCACAGCGGAGCTCTTGATGGTTTGAATAAATACGTGTGCCTATTGCACAGAGTCACAGCTTGTGAGAAAGAACCCAACAGGTAACTGTAGTCAATTTGGTAGGTAAATTATTAGCAGGCTCTTGTAGGTATTAGCCCATTGTGTCCAAGCCTGTCTGTCAGCTGCAGTGCAATACTGTAATTAAGTGCCTGGATCTACAGAGCATGTAATCTCCTGCTTCGCATCAGTGATGCGTTGCTCTCTGGGAGTTGTAGTCAGCGACAGGATTGATGGCTGCCATATGTAGTCCATTTATCACTGGGTTTGTTTGAATTCCCTTTAAAATTAGACAGGAGAAGCAGAGGGGATGGACAGAAACACACACACACACACAAATACCTGCATTCAAATTAAAAGAAAGTATGAGTGTGTGTGTGTGTGTGTGTGTGTGTGTGTGTGTGTACTATAACTTTTACCATCCTATAGACATACACAGAACCATTAATCAACAGACAGAATGACAGAAAATAACAGACAAAAGCATATACACAGACAGAATGATAAACAGACAGACAAAAACAACAACAGCTACAATGACAGACAAGAAGAGCAGTAAAGTGACAGAACAACAGACAGAAACAAACAAGCAGAACCATAGGTAATATGAAAGACAGGCAAAGAACAACAGACAGATATAAGCATAAAAAGAAGGACAGACAGATAAAACGACAGGAAGAGAATAGCAGGCAGAACGTCAAGCAGACAGACATGTAGAACGATAGAGTGAACATGAGACTGAAAGACAGAATGATAGGTGGAATGACAGACAAATAGGTTAGACAGAGCGACAGACAGACAAAATGATTGCTGAAAGGTAAACAGACGAACACAGAGGAGAGATACAACAATGGATAGAGCAACAGACAGAAAGAACGAGAGAATGAAAGACAGAAAGACAACAATAAAAAGAATGACAGAAAGACAGATAGAAAGATAGACAGAATGACAGGGAAACCAAAAGATAGAATGAAGGAAAGATAGACGGAACACAAAGCATCAGTGGACTGGTGAAAAGTTGATGCTGTTCATAGGTGGCCTCTAATGTTTCTAACGTGTATGTAGGTGTTTTTTGTTGTTTTTTTTTTTTGGGGGGGGGGGGTTGGCTGCTGTTTATCTGTGCAGTTGTTGTACGTAGGGGTTCTGTAATGATTTGCCCACACACTGCGAAAGAATTGCCTTGTTATAACCGACTGACCACTAACCACAAACATACACACACTAACAGGAGACTCTCCTTCTCTCTGACACAAACAAACTCTCAAATCACAAACTCAATTGTTCTTACTCTTATATCGAAGAGAAATGGCCACAGACATGAATCCCTTTTTGCCCTCTTTCTCTCTCTCGACCCGTCTTCCTCCCTCTTCTGTATCCCTCCCGCATGCACACCCTGAGCAAAAGGCTGTGAACAACACCCAGACCGTTCTCTAAAGCCGCTGCATACGAAACCTCTCCGATAAGGGAGGGTGTCTTCTTTCAAAACAGCTTTTAGCACTCATTTCTTGGAAGTGCCTCTCTTGCTTTCCTTCTCTCTCTCTCTCTCTTTCGCTCGCTCAGTCGCTGGCCCCCCGTTTCACGTATCAAGAGCTCCTCCTGCTGTTCGGAAACCGTATCTGTGAATCATCTCGCCTTCTTGTTAACCGGATTCAAATGACTTATGAATTTTTCTTAAATTATTTATCGACTAATTTCCATGATGTTTACCCGGAGTTTATTAAGGGAACCTGCCCTAACACGGCCTTGTCAGAATCCATCACCTTCCATTTAAAAGTCCCTCTCAGCCAATCATTTCAGAGAAGAGACTCTTCATCCAAACGATCGACTCAAATAAATTATATTTGCCCAGGTTTTGTCATCCGATTAGTCAGCTATTAAGTGCGATTGCAAACATTCGACTGCTTACAAGATGAGGTTACTGGTTTCTATTCCGGTCCTCCAAAATAAACCGCCAGCAGTTCTCGACTCCACAGTTTCCAAGTGTGCCTGTGCCCGTGACAGATATGAAAAGGACTCTGATAACAGCACGTTATTCATGTTTCTGAATAGATGTATTATGGCAGTGGGAAAGAAAGGGACTGTTGGTGCGTCTGTGTAGTCGGCCGCCTCTTTCCTCTCTAGACTGTTAATCCTATTTGGTGTGTGCAGTGAAAATGGCTGTCAATAGTTTAAGCTGATAAGCGAGAGAGGCAAAGGGTTTAACCACAGACCTCCAAACAGAGTCTGGTCTCCACAGAGAAGGGATAGAGTACTTTCATTCCCCCCTTTTTTGCCTTTTTCCTCTCTCTCTCACACTTACTGTCTCATTCCTCCTGCTCTCCGAATCATTCCAGCGTTGCAAAGAAGCTCAGGGTGAACAGAAAATCTTGTTTCTCATTTTATTCACTTCTCCCTTAACACTCTACACTCACACCCACTCGCTAAGATGAACGCATCGCTTTTGATAAGGTCAGACTGTATGCTGAACAGTTCTTAAAAACAGAAATAGTGCATATACACTATATCTCAAGAGTTAATCCAGAAGGTTAAAGAGATCTGGGTCAGGAGAAAGCCCTGGACTGTTAAATAAAGCATGTGAATAGCATATGAAATGAACAATACTGCAATAAAGCGCGCTCCAGGTTGCTCGAGCTCACCTTTCTGATGGACAACGCAGCATTAGCATGCCATGTAGTGCTTAATGTAACTTATATAGCACTCATTAATATGTTACCGGCTTTGAAAAGCCACATGTGGAGGTCTGGGTTACTGCGTGTAGCTAATGTTACTTTGCTCTGCTGTCAGGATAGATGATATCTGTTCAAGGCACGTTTCAATCCTCTGGATGTTCTATGGAGAACAGAACACAATTGTGCAGTGGGTTGAGTTGGAAAGCATTGATCTTGAATCTGACCCCTGCTGGAGGACAGGGGTTGAATTTCCATTTGAGAGACTAAGACGTTGCAATATGGAAGTGCTTTATACTGTTAGGTGCTTTGATAGGTTTAGAAACTGGCAGGGAATTATCCTTTTTACTTGGACACATTAATGACTGCTAAAAACTGCTAAATATATAGAAAAAGAATTTATTATTTACTCACCCTCGTCAATATTTTTTGTGGAATTTTGAAATGAGAATGAAAAATGTATGTTCCAAGAAGGAAATGGCACCATAAAACTCTTCTTGAAGATGATGTTACTTATAATCACTGATAATCTTATGCTGCACCAAATGAAAAATTATATCTGAGCACTACTTATGTTTCATAACATGGAACCTGCAATCCATAAAACATTTTTGAGGTCCATTTCAGAGCTTTGGTGGAGGGGGAAGATTGAAGATTTTGTGGAAATACACATGAATAAATAACCGCTTCTTTAAATATTCATCTATTCCTCACATGAAATGATCATATCTCTTAAAAAGTTCTATGTTAAGTCATATAGAATACTTTTATGGTGCTTAGGCTTTGAGGAGCATGAGGGCGAGAACATGACACAACTTACAGTATATTTGTGCAAACAATCCCTCAAAAGATGGAAACACAAGTCTCTTTTTCTCTCTGGCAGTAATAGAGGCATTTTCGAGAGGGCACAAACAGCAGAGCTGAGGGGGTCGGCGTTCGAGGGCGATTTTTTTTCTTTGTGGAGTTGGCGTGATTGAAGTGTGGAACCGGAGCAGGAGCGCAAGAGAAAGCGGCAAAAATTGCAGACACCCGAGAGAACAGAGACCAGAATATCACACGCATGCAAACAAAACCCCAAAGTCATCGATAAATAACTATGAGCGACTCGTTTGCTCTTCTTAGGGGTGTATATTTGTAAACGTTACTTGCCCTTTAGGCTGTTAGCAAAAATAGCAGTCGAAAAGAGAACATACAATATGACGGAGAGAGGCTATAAGAACAAAAGAGTGAGAGACTCAGCTAGAGAGCATGATATTATGTTATCATTAGGCTCAAATGTGGTCTCATAGGGCCTTAGTTAACGACTCTACGTCTGCGCTCGGAGTGTGTGTGATCATTTGAGACAACACCTCTTCATTTCTATATTCCCCATACACTACCTCATTACTGTATCTCAGCCATCAGACCAACACTTAATTACCACTCCCTCTGTAGAGCGCTCTTTCAGTGCGAAAGCATCCGCAGAGCAATAATACTCACTTCTCTTCTGGAGTTTCTCGGCGCAGAGTGATCATGTGTGTCTGCTAAAGCACCTTGACAGGAAAATGCATCATCTATAGTCCGGGTTCCCATCAGTCCCTGCCATGTGCATTCTTGCGCTTTCTCACATAGAAGGCTCACGGGAAGCCTGCACACTAAAGCAGAGAAAGGGGCCGGCGAGCGGGAGAGAAAGGGAAGCGAGGGACAAATCTGTTTCTCTGGTCTCAATCCAGGTGACTGTGGCGCTCCGAGACCATGTGAGCAGGATGATCCGCGCTTGGGCTAAACTGTCCTTGGGAACAACGCCACGTTCCCCATCAGCCAGCCGCGACAGAGCTGGCAGCGCTCCGCATGGGCGGCACTTCGAAGGGTCGGCTTCGAGAGGAAAGCGGCAAACTGAGAGAAGGGATGAAAAAACAAGAAAGAAAGCATAAAATGAGATCAAGTCTTCGTGTTTGTCGGAGCGGTCGGGATGTAGAGGCTAATTAAGAGATGGATAACATAGATTAGAAAGAGTGAGAGAAAGAAAGACGCCATCGCAAATGGATTCAGGATGGATTAGGTACCAACACACTAGGATGAGTTGCATTCATGCACACACAATACAAAGCCTTTGTCAGTTTTTTGCCTTCCACATGCATTGCATTAGAACACAGCACAGGTTGGCAAATATCCTAATATTGCCTAAAAGCAGAGACTTCTATTCGAATGTATTTACAATATGTAAACTGAATTAATAGATAAAAAAAAACTGTCTTTGTCTTTGTCAAGGGCAACTACAAAAAGCAGGAAGCCAGTATATTCATCCCTAAAAACCTTGGTTGAATCTCCAACGTAAAGACTGGAAGCCTCAAGGTAATATAGTTCCTTCCATTGTGATGTTGGAAAGCGTTTACAATATGGAGGCCACCTCAGAGTAAAAGATAAAAAAAGTTAATTGTGAAATTAGAGTTTAATTCTTATTTTAAAGTGAAAATCCTGAGATACTCAGCAATTCATATTTATAACTTGCAAAAAACAAATGTTTTAGAGTAAAATTTTAACACAATTTCACAGTTTTTCTACTGTATATAGTAAGGTAATGGACATTTAACAAATTACCAGGATGTACTACATCACTGTAGCTTTTTCTGTACGAATTATAAACATTATGATATCCTGTGCATTATTGCAGCACCTTTGCTGTTATTTTGATTTCATAGGTAGCATCCATTATTGTTCAGACACAGAGTTTATTTCAAATTACACATTCAATTCAAGTATTTCACATAACAGACAGCATATTGCGTGATTTTATTTGGCTGGATGAAGAAAAATGCCCTTATATAAAAGATGCGTCTGAAAATCAATTTCAGGGCACAAATGCTGACCCTTAATAGTTTATTTCTGACCCTGGTCAGGTCTAATTTAGTCTTGGTTTCTTATCCTACTGCTCTTCTAAAAAGTGCTCTGCAATCTCTAACAAGCTATCAGCTCTACGTATACATACACGTCTGTGCAACCGCTCACATTAATTCATATCAGCTGCAGACCGAGATCGGCTTGTTCCATTTCACAGGAGCGTGGAAAATGCCATGCTTGACAGAGAGCGCATGTAGTCTGTGTCCCTGTAGTGTCTAAGGAAAGCATCACAATTGCTACTGCTCAGTTAGGAATTTGGGAAAAAAAAAAAAAAGGAAAACACAGTACAACAATGTTGGTAGTTTTGGTTCCAGTTCACTGCCACTGTACAAAAAATAAAAACACGGACACTTTTCTTAAAATATCTTCTTTTATGTTTCCCAGAAGAAAGTATGCTAAGTCGTGCAGGTTTGGAGTAACACATGGGTAGGTAAATGATGACAGAATTATATTTTTAGGTGAACTATCCCTTTCCCCTAAGAATTAAAGTTCATTGTGTGTGAAAATTAATTTGATCTACGTTAATACATAATACATAGAACATTACACCATGTGACCTGTTGAGAAGAGGTGTGACCAGACAGTTTTTTATTCAATAAATGTACTTTGACGAAAAGACCTAGATTTTTTTATTTTAGGACAGCTCACTAAAACCCACCTAGAACACCTTAGCAACTGCACTACAGTGTCCTTTCAATTATTCTGACAAGGTTTGCACAGACACTAACATTCTTATGTAAATGTAAAAATTTAGTTTTTCTTGCACTCTCTTTTATGCAAGTAAGAATCTGTGAGCGTGCACTCATGCGGTGCTTGTGTTTAGCTCTGAAACAGCATTTCTCCATTTTTAGAAGATGTCACACATAGCAGACAGAAACAACATGCTATATAGTGCCACAGGAATGAGTTCTACAATGCACTTCCATCGTTTATCATCCCAATGTCAGCGATACATTTTTGGCTAAATGTCTGAAACAATGTCTGTGGTTAACACAAGCTCAATATATATATTTTTTATTTTATTCTATGGCATTAAAAACATCTATGCTAATAAGTCACTAAATCAGAGTATACAGAAACTGTTGAGGACATTAAATGTCATCTCGCAGAGCAGTTCTAGCACATTTACAGCCTTGCATACTATTCTAACTCCAAAAGTTGCATTTGTGAAGATTATCATGATGTTTATTAACAGTTAGTTACGTAGTTAAATTTAGCTATGTAGTAGGATTAAAGGATCCAAAATATTATGTGCTTTATAAACAGCCAATATGTTCATTAATAGCTAGAATCGGTCCCAAAACTAATGGAATCAATGTGATGCTATCTTCTGAGTTGGCTTACAAAAATGCATAATTCCTGCAGCAAATTTTGTAAAATCAAAAATAGAATAGAATATGTTTAATAGAATAGAATAGAGTAGAATCTGATTCATAAAATCTATAAAGACATTCCAAGTGTTGTATTATGAAAAAGGTTGACTGCAAAGAAGTGCGGTGTTGAAGAGGGTATTAACGAGAAAACCAAATAAAGGTAATTAACCATCTGCATCAATAACAATAACGTCTCACCTAGAGACCAATTACAAATGAAAAGCAACAGCTACTACAGACAAAACAACAATGACAAACACTCATGTGAGAGTGTGTGGAGTGTGTGTCCCAACCAAGTGTGAAAACGATGGTGTTTTAGGTGACAGAGAAAAGAGAAATCCGAGAGGGAAGGATCTGTAGCCTGAGGCAGAGTAGTTGGAGCCACAGAACACACAACACACACACAAAAGCCTAAGTCTTATTTGGGGAGCTCAAAAGCAGATGGTTGGGTCACTGTGTGTTTGTTTGTGTGCCTCCACCTAACACCACCAACCTACACCATCCACCAACACCCCAGCCACCTCCATCTTCTACCACAGAGAATAAACACACACACACACACACAAAGGCAAACAGGTTCCCACACACACTTCTACATACAAACGGCCATAAGCATATTCCTCAGAGAGCCAAGCAAAAATCCTTCCACTCTGTCTCTCTCACACACACATTTTTAGACTGCCAAAAGCCTCGCTGAGATGTTGGCACAGATGCCGCGTCACAAAACACTTCCATAAATGAATTCTGTCAAGACACACACACAGACACATGCTCGCCAAGCGGCCCAGGCATTTGCTAATTTGTTGGCAGAGCGAAGCTTCTTCAAGTAGACTCTCAGGAGAAGTTCTTGTTTGCTAACAGCACAGCAACAAAGCGTTGACAGATATGACTCTGGCCTGCTGGTACAAAACCCGTTTTTACTGCCTTGAACGTGGTTTTTTTTTTTTTCACAAAGCCGACTGATTCTTGATCGGTTGGCTGCGCATCATATCACAAACCTGTAGCTGGCTGCTGATCACTCTTGTTTAATTCACACCTGTGATGCCTGAGCGCTGATACTCTTTTAATCATGAAAGATTGCGTGAAGAGGCTGAGCTATCAGTGAAGAAGATGTATTAAAAGGAGGCTTTTCAAACTTTTTAATAGCGCGGACCCCCAAACATGATTGTCTTCCATTTGTAAAATACAGAAGCAGCTATAGACTTTCATGCAGTTGAAACTGTGAGAAAAAAAAATGCATAAATAATATAATAATAAGAACAAATCAGATAGCAGCTTTCATTTTAACATTTTTATGTTGCCAATGTTTATATGCTTTTGACATTTTCCAATATTTTTCATTTATTTTTATTTTATTTCATCTAATATTTCAATTTTATTTCAGTTAATAAAAATTATCTTCAACAGATTTAGATCACAACAATGTCCTGTGACCAAATTTGTATCCTCGGAAAAATTACTCTCACACGTATCCTTTAGAGTTTCAGATTGTGCCCACATTTAAAAAGACAGAGAGATCTCAAGCATCATACATCTAAGAGCAGATGATCTGAGCTGTGCTGTCCTCATTCATTTTATAGCTCAAAACTCTTACAAGTGTGACAAATTGTCTTATTTGTTTCTATTTTTATTTCTCTTAAGGACTTTTAGGAGACACATATGAAACAAACTTTGACAGTTATGAAAGAGCAACATCTAAGCATTAACATTTCAGAACTGTCGCAGAGTGAAAAGCTGCCAACCTCAGAAATGACCAGCTCTGAGCAGAAAGAAAGAGTGAGAAGAAGGAAAACGTGTGTGTGTGTGTGTGTGTGTGTGTGTATGCTTGTTTGTGTACACGCCAGCTGTCAGTCCTGGGATCAGACCCAGAGTCTGTCCTCAGCAATACACATGCTGGCACACAAGAAATGACCAATCAGAAGCCTGCCCTGTCCTCTCGCTCTCAAAATACTTTCCATCCAAACATCAAAATGTCAGAGATTAAATCACAGGCTGGGAAAATATTAATCTGTACTGCCTAACTGCTCCGCTTTTACTAAATCCATCTACTTTGCAACTCAAGCAAACACACACTCACACACGCACATCTGTTTCTCTGACACATCTGAATTGTGGGGACTTTTCATAGACTTCAGTTTCTACACTGACCAAATGATATATTCTATCCCTTACCTCTAACACTTTCAGATAACCATCAACTATTTTTCACCCTCACATATCAATTATCAATATGCTAGTAAAATCTGAAATTAACAAGCACACACAAACCTGAGAAAAGATTCAATGCAATTACTTAAATAACCTGCGTTATCAATCAATGAGTGGAATACGAAAACTCTACTACTAAGCACATGAATTCATACAGATTTGAAACAATTGGAGGGTGTGTAAATGATGACAGAATTTTCATTATCTGGTGAATTATCCATGGTCTAAACCAGACACACCCAGTAATGGAAAAGCCACATTAAAGCCTGACAAACTTGAGAGAAAACAAACTGACAGAGAAGTACATCAAAAAGCTGGTCAGAAAGAGGTCATGAGGGTTAGATAGGGGACACTGAGAAAGAACAAGGGAAAATGGGGCAGAAAAAGAGAGAATGACACAGCTGGCTGCTTTGAAGGTAGAAGTCGAGATGACATAGGGCAAAAGAGACAGTGTAAAGTTTTAATGACAGAGAAAAGAGTGGAGAGAAGGAGTATAAGCCGGATATAAGAGAAAGAGAGAGATGAAAGATGTAAGGGTCATTCAGACACTGCAATAAGGCTTACAGAACTGAATAAATTACAGAGAAAGAGTAGTTAATGAGAGAGGAAGAGGAAGAGAAGAAAAAAAATGGCACAGGTAGGACATGATTAGGATTCTTTGTAAGCCTGTAGTGCCCTCTATAGGTAGAAAGAAAAAAAGCCTTAAGAAAAGCAGTTGGGTGCATCTCTGTCAAAAGTAAATATATATATATATATAATACACTGACAAAAGAGCGAAAAGATCTAAGGCTTTTTTTCTTTACAGGATGGCTGTTTTTAATGAAAAGTTAAAAAGAAAACAATCCCCGACAGATTTCACCACCCTGCAGTTTCATTTCACACTGATTCCAAAGCAACGCAAGCAGTGACTGATTTGGACAATAAAAGCTTTTTGGGCTCCACACAAAAGGCTTTTGGAATCAAGACAGAACAATGCAAAACTAATTAAACGACGTGCAATAATGGAAAAGAGCATCTATTTGAATGCACTTATTTTTCTGCAGCTTATATCAACTCGCTTAGCAGATGAAAAGTATTGGGGGGGGGGGGGGAATATGTCTCAGCCGGTATACAACTTAGTTAAGCTCTAGATCACTCCTTTCAGTTTGTCTTTTAAATGTCGGACAAATTAAACATTCAGTTTATCAAAACCTCTAATCCGGCCTGAGGGCCTGTCTGCATGCGTATGTGCGTCGGTACGGAATGGCAGCTGGCCTCAGGCAAGAAAATGCCAAAACACGAGCGGCTGAATTTGAAAATAAAAGGCTTGTCATTCAATAGCCCGAGAGAGAAATGAAGTGTGCGTTTGTGTGCGTGCTAGTACCCCAGTCAATTACTGCATCCTTGAGAGAAGGACAAGGGTTTAACTAGTGACACCAGGAAGTCAAAACAGTGTTTCCTACACACACACATAAACAAATTCACGGTCTTATTTATAAGCTCGGCTGTTATTGCCAGTGGCAACAGCATCATATATTGATTTCCACCCAGAGAAATTGCGACGCCGATACGGAAAGGAAAGCATTGCGAGAGAGGGAAACTTTTGATTGGCATGCAATGGATAAAGTGAACTACTTATAATGCAGTGCCAGTAGACAAGAGGAACTTGACTTAACCAGCATGGACAGAGAAAAAGAAATGAGAGAGATGGGAGAGCTCAGAGTGCTCTCTAAGGGTGTGCGTATGAGGTGGAGGTAATCTGTGATCTTTCGTTTCTGCCCTCCCTGATCTACTCTTGCTAAATCCGGATGACCAGATGGCCCCCACGCTCTCTTTCATCCAAGCGACAAGAAGAGACAGCGATGCTGAGACTGGAAAGTAAGGGGACAACGATGAAAGATGACTTCTTTTACTTGAGGAGAGAGAGAGAGAGAGAGAAACTGAAAAGTGTGCGAAGATACTTTTTAGTAAAAAAGGAAAGAGGAAAAAAAATATTGAACTGAGGGTGAACTCGCTCTCTCTGCACAGCCTGATCCATTTCCAGCAAGAATCTACCCTGATTCGGAAATGATCGATATGTGTGAAAAAAAAAAAATGATCAGAAATGTTTCAGGCTTGGGAACTGCTTTTGGCAAGATCAAAACGGGGAATCTATAGGACTCTGACTGCAGATTTTGCACCTTAAATTGAGATGAATGTTAGAACCATGGATTATGTGCTTTAAAACCTTGCTGCTTTAGTGCTGGTAGACCTATCACAGCCATTCTATGGGATGATCAAGAGGATATTAGCACACCAGGATGCAAATGATAATATTTGCTTGTGACCAGTTGTGATCTTTGCTGCAGGGGGTTCTCGAATCAATAGCTCTTAGTGTCTGCTCTCTCTTCGCTGCTTTCTTCAACTGAATTTTTAAATAAAAGCAGTCAGATCTTAAAGAATCAGAATTTCCTTGATCTTCAGAGATAAAAGTGTTCAATGTACTGTGAAAACATACTTTACATGTAACTTTCAGAGCTCAAAACATCCTCTCCAGACCAAAAACACTATTGAAACTAAAGGCTGGAATACGCTATGCTAAGTTTTTAAAGATTTCTGCCCACAGTTTGCTGTCTGGAGGAGGCGATAGCTGGTGAAACTCAATCTGGAAATTGACAGATTTCACAGAAAAATGTGTAGTGAATGATGGGCACAGACTGTGATTTCATCCAGTCAAAGGATATTAAGCATGTTTGATATTTCGATTTTAAAACATATTGTTTTAAATATTCATGTATCTCCCAATGAGGCGCATGTTATTGCATGAGTTTGTTGTGTTCGGAATGACTTTAAAGTCTGGTAGAGTGTGATCTTCAGTCATTTCATGAATGAAGCCCAGTTTTTTTTCTCTGTAACCAGTTAAAAAGCTGGCAATTGTATGATGTCCAGCATTTCATAATCTGTTGATATAGTCATGTAGTGTATTCCAGCTATAAGCAGAAAAAAAGATTCTGAAAATGTTGAAAACATGCATATTAAAAGGATTTTTCACTCAGAAAAATGAACATTTTCTACTTTTTAATCACTATATTTATGTAGTATGAAAACAGCCTCTCCTCTCTCCTCCGTTTCCTTTTGTCCATAGAAAAGGATTACAAATGAAACAGAACAGAAATGAAGGGGGTGTAAAAAAGAAGAGGGAATGGAGAAGCTGCCAAAAAGGTCATATCCCAGCAACCAACCCGCCTCGGGCATTACTCATTACCCTAGCAAAAAGCTAAGTCCAGTAACAGTGATGACCTGAGGGGGGGATCAAACCAGAGAGCAGATTCACCACATTTATGAAATTTTACCATGATCCTCTACTAAATTCAAGCTGAGAGCCTCAAGTTGGCCATGAATAATGACAACCTTGAGCTGTCCTGAGTTTAAAATGAGTCAGCATGATTCGGGTAAGTGAAGTGGAAACCTTTTAAAAACAAGAGAAATATCTGAACCTCTAAACACTACATAAATTGCTTACCTCAAAGATGTAAACTCAGAAAGACTCAATGAGAGGCAGCTCTTTAAAGGGGAAAAGTCAATTTTGTGCAATCAGGAAAGATCATAAGATGACTAGATTAAGTTGTATAATAACTCCTTTTTTGTTACCAATTAAATTCCTTTTAATTTCAATCTGCCTTTTGGCTTTTTAAAACAGCATGAACATGTACTGCTCTCAAAGGGCTCTATTCACTGTTGAAGAGCTCTTATGTGCACAGAGAAGGTTCTCAGGAAAAAACAGGTGCATACTGAGCAACTGTAATACCTGGAGTCATCTGTTAGCATTCCCATTCATCTCAAAGTCCCAAGCCCTTTACTAGCAACTTTCCTGAGATGTGACATGAAAGACGGGGGGGGGAGACAGGGGGAAAGTCTATTTCACGCTTTTAAAACCCCTCCAAAAACAGATGGGGCATTGCTGAACCATTTACTACCATATACTATTAAGAAACAACTGTGATTTATATGTTGCTTGAAAAAAAAATCTGCTTTGCCACCACTGGAATAAAATACACCCTAAAATACATTAATTGAAACCATTTATCAGATCTGTGAAATAATATTTCACAATTCTGATAAATAGGCCTAGCCTAAATGCAGCCTTGATGAGCATAATAGACATTTTTTTCTTTTCTTTCCTAATTCACGCATTTTTCTTTCTCGTTCTCTCACTCCAGTAAATGATGCTTTAGGTAGACTAATGCGTAATAATTTATCAAAACCCTCACTGTTCTTACAAATCCAGCTCTGTCTTGCATTTATGCATCATTAAACCTCACACAGGCGTTACAGGTGCATTTGAATCCAAAGAGAAGTTAGACCCAAACGGTGAAAACATGTCAGGTTTTGTAGGTATTATCTATTGCTAATGAAACCGAGAGATGTATAGATCGCTGCTGATATGCAATATGTAATAATCATAGGCTTCATTCATGAAACACAAGCATGGATATCTGTGAAAATGTATCTGTACTTCCTCTGTCCTATTGAACTGAACACAACAATTTGCAGCAAATGGATTTATGAACGATTCACACATAAATTCGCTCTGCTCGTGTTTCATGAATAAGGCCCCATGTGCATGCCCAAGGGAGCTGAAGGAAGATCAGATCAACCTAAAACTGGGTTTTATCAGCATTTAGCACCACCTGCTCCCATGACTGTAGGTGTCAATATTTTGTTTCATCATCAACGAAAGCCACAAGATGTTAGGAAGAGCAACTAGGGCATTTGATATTATAATGGCGATCATTTTTCACATCCCGTACAATTATGCTGATATAGATTACAAAACCACTACTACAACACCAAGGCTCTTTAATGGCCTACTGCACTTAAGAAAAAGTAATCCTACAAAGTTGCATGTTAAGGCATGCAATGGAGGCATGTTAAGGATGGTGGAAAATATGCTACATGCGCCATATGTGCAAGGATTAAGGCAGGGTTTTTTTTGTTTTTTTTTTACATTAACATTACAAAATTATTAAAATGATCAGGAATATATTAAATTAAATGTACTGGACACATATGGCAATTTAATCATTACACATTAAATATATTTTTAAGGAATAACTACTTCACGTAATGTTTAATGCTAATTATATTTATGTTAAGTTAAGTTTTTAAGGGCTGTATCATGGCTGCAACAAAATGAATTAAGACACAGGTAAACATTCTTTGCAAGAAAAAACAACAGAAATACAAAAGTCAGACATGCAAATATATCATTAACTTCAAATACTTGCATAATGGTGCAAAATTTTACGTCATGGTGTAAAATAATTCAGAATAGGTGATGTCAAATGTTAGCTGTAACTTTTCTCAGCTCAGAGAGCTCATTTTCTGAAGATATTAAATCTTTTTCTACAACTGTATTATTAAATTTGTTTTGTGACAGAAATAAAAAAAAAACATAAGCTTTTCATTGTCACAATGTTAAGTTTTTGGTTTATTTTTAATTAAAGCTAAGTTTTCTTTCACAAATGTAGATTTACATAAATGTAATCCTTTAACACCTCTAGAGAGTGTCAGAGGCAAATTAATGAATGTTGGCCTCTGAATGACCTTTGAAGAGGGATCTTAGGGAGGACAGCGGAAATAGTCAAAAGCACATTTAATTCAACAACTAAATAGTGGCCAGTGCAAAGGTGCCAGCACAGAGGACAGCTGGCCTCTTTTCTGCAAGCCCATTATAATAGCAGTCGCTCCTTAAGACAAAAGTTAGACAAATGGTTTGGATCCCAGTGCATTTTGACCAAAAGGCAAAGACACACACCAGCTGAGCTAACCAGCTAACATGAAAGAAACTAAAGCAGCTGAAAAAACTGGAAGCCTTAAAACTCTCTAAATAGCATGCATTTAGTCAACATTTAAAGTGGATCAAAAAAGTTTGTTTAAAGTTGTCCTAAGACAATAAAGCATTTTGGTTTTAGGAAAAGTTTAATGAAAGTTCTATATTGAATTACTCCCCAGGCTTTTTAACTTTTTCCATTAACAACATTAGCATTCATTAGCATCGGCCATGTAACTGTGTAATCATCTCATGCAGCAGAAAACATCCCTCAAACCAACACACTTCCTCCTCCACCTTTCACTGACTTCTTTACGTACATGGGGTTCAGTATTTCCCCAGTTTGACAATAAACATAATGTCCACTGTGTATACAACACGCTTCTCTTTCGTTCTCCGAGATTTTAAATTGTGTTTCAGAATGTATTTCACTCATGAAATATGTTTTAAAACAGCTTTTATTCCTGTTACTATGACTTCAAAAAGGATTAAGTGGTGAGTTTGAAATTTAGGAAATTGGAGGTTGTTCTCTAATTCTGATCTGCCTCTTTCAAGACACAAAACACTACAGAAACCTGAATGCAGGCGCCCCCTTGAGGACGAATCCTGTGTTTCTACATGCATTACCACCTCAATCCAGCAGACAGCAGTGTAACACCGTTCATCAGGAATCACTGGTCCTATGACCTTGCGTTAGTTTACAGCTGTTTTTGTGCCGTGTGTATGCTCGAGGAGGTCACTTCTGTTTCCAAAAGGAGGCAGATCGCATCGACGCACGAAATAACCGAGCTACAAGAGGAATATTCCATCTTTGAATCCAATCTGGTAAGTGACCAAATCGGTTACGCATAGCCACGCTTACCTTTAATATCGTCCTTTATGTCTTCTCTGCATTTGTTTCTTTCTTTTTCATCGATCGGCGCAGCGAACATTATTGATTTCACACTGCTCTCCAAACTGACTCTATGAACTGGTTGAATCACAAATCATGTTTAAGTGATGCATGTCCTCCAGTAGCTCTTGTGATGGTCTCTGTTTAAGAAAGACACTATTGCGTTAAACTCAGTTCACTTGTTGATAAACGTTTTATTCACAAACATAACGGTAACGTAACGTATTCAAGTAAGAATTGGCTACATCAGTTAATAATAGTTAGCGTTACATCAGCGAATAATTAAATGATACAGTTAACGTTAGTGATTATTCAATGTGAAAATGTTTTTTTTCAGCAGAACATAAAGTGTTATTATTGTGAGCAGTTAACTTAAGCAGTATTAACCAAGAGTGGTGTATGCTAGTTCTAGATATTAGCATGTATGTGATCTTTTCGTAAGCACGAGGCCTCAGGTAACATAATCATTGCATCATCACAAAGAGTGGTATTGATTTCATAAAACATAAAACGAAGATAACGCTAAATAACTTACACTTTTACACACAATATCGCCAGAGAAGGACAAATGGTTAGCCTCGCCGAGAAACACACAGCAATGGCGTTTTCGTCCTGGAATGAATTGGTAACTTTAACGAACCGATTGTATTAATGATTCAATGACTCGTTCATAATGCATTTTCGCCACCCACTGTCGTATCGATGTAACAAACATTCAACAAATGAAAATTGTCTTTCACCCTCAGGTTGTTCCAAACCTGTATTATCTTTTTTCTTTCCTGTGTAACATAAAGGGAAATAGTTAGAAAAATGTTGGTCTGTAGAGCTGGAACTACTGAATGAAGGTTGATTCTCACCAACTGTAAGATTTGTTTACATTTTATTAGTCTGTATTCCTCAAATTTGATTTGTCAAACATTGTTACAGCACAAATTGTGCTGATATTAATGGGATAGTTCACCCAAAAATGAAAATCACCCCATGATTTACTCCAAGCCATCCTAGGATTGTATGTGACTTTCCTCTTTCAGATGAATACAATTTGAGCTACATTAAAAAATGTTCATGTTCTTCCAAGATTTGTAATGGCAGCGATGGCTGTTGACATTCACTAGTTCAACAGAAGTCCAGTGAAGTGGATCTGGTTAATAAAGGACTTCTGAGAATCAGTGTAAGAAAAAAATATCAATATATAAATTAATGTTATAAACTACAACCTCTAAGCTATGCAAGGTAATGAGAGAGTAGTGTTCCAGAGGATGAATTAGGATGCATTTTTGGGTGAACAGGAGTGGAGCAGACACATATATGCTGTGTCAGACCAGTGTTTGGTCTTTATGTTGCGTGATGATGCAAAGTTTGGTGTTTTTGCTTCATTTTAAACTTAATCTCATGTGTTTGTACGACTGCTGTGTGTAAGCTGTAGTACACTCTGCAATTGTGTCAGATTAGTGACAACAACAAATCAGATTACAACATCTTTTGAGGGTATTTATACCTTAATGCATTTCGAGTGATTGGATTGGTGTCTAAGTTGAGTTTACACATCCATCTACACTTGCTTTGCGATAGTTAAAAGGTGTATTTCTATATATAATTATGAAAGTGTGTAGTAGGAATGTAATGTGGATGTACTACATTCGTCATGTTGTCATTGTCACTCCACTGCCATTCACAACTTCTTTCCTGGGTGTGTAAAGTCTCTGTAAGATGCACACTTTACAATCCTGCTGGAATTTGTAGGCCATCCAGGCACTTTTCACCTATTGTTTTATGAATACTGAATTTATCTGACATACTTCTCTTTGCCATACTGTTTTTCACTTATTGTACAGTTCGGTGGTATGCAGCTTAGTCATTTCATAATTTAATAAAAGGTAGTGAATACGCATGAAGTGGCAAGTATAGACAGGTACTTTGTGTACTCTGAAACACGGATGTCATTATGTCTTATCTTGTATGATTTCTCAGCTTGTTTTATGGCACAGATAAGCAGGTTGACTAGGAGTGAAACTACAGGAGATCTGATTCAAATCATGAATGAGATAAGAGACAATATCTTCATTTATTAGATGCGTGGGGTTGATCTGTTTCTTATAGTGCCAAGGTATCCCTTTAGTAGAGTCATACCAATCTAACTCTTCATCTGAAATAATAGTGTTGCTGTACTTCCCCACGTTCTGTTTGTGTAGATGAAGCTATTTTTGATCTGTGACTTTTAAGCATGACCTCAAACCTAATGTTGAGTGACACAGAGGTGCACAATACTGTCCAGAAATATATGATACTCCCTCACATTCCTGCAGTACCATGATTGAGTGAGGTGTCGAATTGCAGTGTTACGGTGCCTTGTTTTATTGAATGCATATTGGACCATATTCACATACCATCTTATTTCCATTAAAATAAGTTTTAAAGGTTACATAAAAAGATTCAACCAATCTGGCTGTACAAAATCTGTATTCACTATGTAATGTCTGGGACTTTTAAATATTTTATTAACTTCCATGGCTTTTCCAGGCCAGATTCTCACCATGACCAAATTTTAGTTGACCAAAAAAATACAATAAAACCAACAATAGTGAGAAATGCTATTACAGCTTGTGCTTTTAGTGCATTTTGGAGAACTCTGAATAGAAATATCACACAGCATTAATTAATTTATTAGATTTATTATTTTGTAACATTATCATTGTCTATTTATCAGTTCAATGTGTCCTTGATGAATGAAAGTAAAAATAAAGTAAACATTTTGAATGATCCCTTTTGGGTAACGTATAAAAATAAGACAGTAAATATTTATACAAAATGTTAGAGTGATTAAATCAATATTGTGTTTTTGAAACACAATTTAGTAACATAAAATGCATGCCAAAACAGTTGATGACTGTTGCTACAGATTATTGGGAATGTACAAACCGCTAACATTGTAACCTTGCCCAACTTCCTGAATGCCAGCTCACACAGTTAGAGACAGTTGCCATTAAACGAATTAGACCATATGTTATTTATCACACTTTTGCAAGAAAAATAACGTAGTTTGTTGACCAAGACTGTGTTTTGTTAACGTCAGCATTTTGCTTTGGTAGTAAATGTGTGTAGTGTGAATTGCAAAACCACATGTGGTGACATGGTTGCATTATGTACCCTGGGATACCCTTCTGACCTGTGTACTGGGTGTGTGTGTCCATATGGTCTCCTGACGTCTCAAGTCTGTAATCTCATTCTGTCAGAAGCAGTTTAACACAGCCAGTTGTGCATTTCTGTTGAACACTGCACACACAACCTTAGAACAGACACACATTGACTCAGAATCCAGACCTGAAATCATGTTGGTTGTTGGTAAGATTCCTATAATTCTAATGTCATTTTTATTGGTTGGTTAGCTCTCTATCTGTGCCACTTGGTTTTAACTCAAATTGTGATTTGCTGATACCATGGTGCAGTGTTGTTAGCAAATAGCAATACCATGGTACTTTTTTGTGGGATCAGTATGATTTTTTTTTTAAGTATTTTAAGCTCTTTAAGGCTGCATTTATTTAATGATCAAAAATACAAAAATATTGTGAAGTGTTATTACATTTTAATAAAATGGATTTTAATATACTTTAAATATAATTTATCCCTGTGGTGTTAATGCTGAATTTTCATTAGCCATTACTACTGTATTCCGTATGTATAATTTTTCCAGAAGTCTTAGATGAATAAAAAGTTTAAGAAGAACAGCATTTATTCCTTTTTTTTTCTTTCATTTTTTACAGTTATTCATTATTTTGTATAGTTATTTTAGTAATTGTTTAATTTCATTTGTTTTATTTAGTCCCACATTGAAATATATTCAAGTGCCATAAAAGATTACATTATGGTTAAATGAACTAATCTAGCAACATTCAAGCAGCAGGTCACTCTGTAATCTATAGGGCTCAGAGGCAACCGAATTCAAAGCTAACCAGGCGTTAATCAAGACATGTTTAGTTGTTAAAAGTGAAGATGGATTACCAGGAGCCTATAGACCAACAGAAAGCTCTGGTGTAGCCAACCAGGACGTTCATTTAAAGTGAAGAAGTCTACACCTGTGAACCTGTATGATAATGAGACCTTGAGATCAATGGAGCTATTACATGCTTGATCGCCTCTCAGCTCTGGGTGTGACGTGTTTTACACAGCTCATGTCTGACCGGTCCTACTTGCTGCTCTCAGTATAAATGAATTAACCATGTGTTTGCTTGTCCCATTTGAAGAAGACACAGGATAGAATGTTAAAGTGGAAATAGGTGGCAAAGCCTGATCGTTGCTGCTGACAGCTATTTGCTGCAGTGTAGCAGTTGTTGTTCTTTATTTCTTTATTTATTTTTTAAAGAGAGTTGGTAATAGAATTCTGGGGGGAAATTAAGGAAAGACTTTGATGTGATGGCTGTTTTGTTTCTTTCAGCATGTTCCATGGGCAGCAGCACTAGCAGTCTCTACAGTGCCCTGGCTAAGACCGTCAGCAGACCTGCTCTCCCTCACCCGTGTGACTCCACTTACAATCCAGGTAACGATCTGGATCTGGATCAAGACCCGGCGGACCCTTTGGAACTGTTGCGGGAATGTAGAGAGGTTTTGAGGAACCGGCCAGCCCTGCTGCAGAGAGCTTTTGTCCACACCGGCCATGAAGAGGCCAGGCAGACGATCAGAGTTATGCAGTGGAATGTATTAGCACAAGGTATAAATCTTGGGACATGACTCTGGAGCACAAAACGGGTATATGTAGCAATAGCCAACAACAATACACTGTACACAACTTCAAAGCCGATTTTCAAAAAGTTGTATCTTGGCCAAACATTGTCCTATTCTGATAAAACCATACATCAATGGAAAGCTTATTCAGTTTTTTTGTTGGTGTAAAAAAACAAAACTCATAATTGATGCTAATGACTGGTTTTATGGCTTAGGGTCACGTATGACTTAGTGAGTGTTGAATGAGTTCTGTCGGGGTCTTGCACTTAACTAGGTAGCATTTATTTAGTCAAAAATACAGTTATCTGTTTAAATATATTTTAAAATGTAATTTATTCATGTGGTGGCAAAGCTAGAAATTAAGCAGTCTTCAGTTTCACATGATCCTTCAGAAATCAGACTAATAGGCTCATTTGGTACTTAAGAAGATGTACTATTATAACTGTCGCTTCTTTACAGTTTCATGGATAGTGTGTCTATATTTCAGGATTCTATGATTTAATATAAACTTAAAAAGAGCAGAATATATTTAGATTTTTTATTTTTTTTTACTGTCATTTTGATCTTTTATTTTTCCCATCCTTGCTGAATTAATGCAAGGTTATTAGTCAACTAAAACTAAAGCCATTTTTAAAAATGGTTTATTACACAATAAATGTTAACTGAAAATAAAATATTAACAATAAATAAATTTATCTCATTATCATTAAATTGTAGTAGTATAACTAAAATAAAAATCTTTATAAAATATACACCTTTATTATTATTTTTTTCATTATTTAAGCTAAATTGCTAAAGCTTTAATTTAAATTAAAACAAAATATAAAAAAATATTGATAAACGTGTAAGAAAATTTCAATTATATTAAAAAAAATGTTTTTACAATTTTTTCACAAATTGTGAAAGGGAAAAAAAAAATACTTTTTCAAGTTGTAAATGTTTGGAATAAAGTAATTTTCATTTAAGCAACTTTTTTTTTTTTTTTTTCTAACTTCTTTCTGTCCTATTGCAGCATTAGGTGAAGGCATGGACAGTTTTGTGCAGTGCCCCATGGATGCTTTAAAATGGCCTGAAAGGAAGTATTTGATCCTGCAGGAGATCCTAACCTACAGACCTGACATCATTTGCCTTCAGGAAGTTGACCACTACTTTGACATGTTTCAGCCTGTCCTGGCAAGTTTGGGCTACCAGAGCAGTTTCTGCCCCAAACCCTGGTCTCCATGTCTGGATGTGGAGAACAACAACGGCCCAGACGGCTGTGCTCTGTTCTTCAATCACAAACGCTTCCAGTCACTAAACACAACACACCTACGACTGTCCGCCATGATGTTGAAGACCAATCAGGTGGCGATCATCGCCACTCTACGCTGTCGAGCAACAGAACGTGCGTTTTGTGTCGCGGTGACGCACCTGAAGGCACGGAGTGGTTGGGAGGTCCTACGCAGCGCACAGGGCTCAGATCTCCTACGGAACCTACGAAACATCGCACAGAGAATCGAGGCCGAAGAAAAAACAGATAGCGACATTCCTCTGATCGTATGTGGCGACTTTAATGCCGAGTCCTCAGAAGACGTCTATAGGAATTTCGCAACATCTAGTCTGGGATTGGACAGTGCGTATAAGCGTTTGAGCACAGATGGGAAAAGCGAGCCTCCTTACACAACTTGGAAGATCCGGGGCAGCGGCGAGAGCTGCCACACACTGGATTACGTGTGGTATTCGCACAGAGCGTTTGATGTTAATGCAGTTCTGGACTTTCCTACACCCGAACAAATTGGACCCAATAGGCTTCCTTCCTATAACTACCCTTCAGATCACCTCTCCCTCGTCTGTGACTTCTGCTTCAAGGATCCGACGCTTGTTTCTCAGTAATTACAGATGTGCTGGTTATTTCACAAGACATTTACCACGAGTCGCAACTTTTTACATATTTTGCATTGTTCATGACTAATTAACGATTCAGCCAGTTTGTTTCGAAAGAGCCACAAAAATGAAAATGCTTTCCTTATTTGCTCACCTCTGTTTTATTTTCATTTTCAAAGACAAGGCAGCACAATAAAACCTTTACTTACACACTGTCAAAGTAGTCTGTACAGTAAAAAGTACTGTTTGTTCATACAATACAATAGCTTTGTGCCAAATCAACTCTTCTGTTTTTGCTCAAACTGCTAGTCTATCAAAAGTGTTGCCTCGATACATTTTTCAAGAAGTAACTTAAATATCAGTCTGTTCCTCACACAGAGCTATAGCATGGCTTCAAAAGACTTTGAAATATAATCATACTAGAGCTGCACAATTATTCGTTAAAAGATTGCAATCTCAATTAAAACACTGCAACGCAAACAGCAATTCGCATGTGTCTATTAAACCTTTGAAAAAGAATCATACCGGATCATTAAAATCTGTGATTTAAATCTTGACTGTAGAGCAATAATATTTTGTCATATTATTATATTTAGTTCAGAATTGTGGAAGAATCATGATCTTCATTTGAGACAAAAATAAATAAATAGTGATTCTGAATTTATCCAGAATCTTGCAGCTCTAAATCATAATATTTATAGTGAAGTGCACTATTTCTTTTGAGCTCAACAGTGAAAATCATTTCATGGAAAAGAGCAGCTTGGACATTTGCTAAAATGTCATTTTGTGTTCCACAGAGGAAAGTAAGTCATAAAGGTTTGGAAAGACATAAGGTGAGTAAATGATAGCACAATATTCAGTTTTGTGTGATGTTATTCCTTTAAGCTCTTGTATGTTCCTGGCTTTGAGAATGTAGGTTTACAAGTTAAATTTTAAGTTTTATATACATATATATATATATATATATATATATATATTCCTAATATATGACTAATATATAATATCATGCTGGAAGTATTTTTTGGTCTTATTGTTGGTAATATCATGACGTGCACAAATAAAACTATTGCATTGTGGTATTTCATATTGACGAAAATAAAGTATGTTTGGGAGGGTGTGAAATTGTGCATATAATGTAAGTCTTTTTTCACTTCACTTATTCATTAATGAATCATTACCTTTGTTGAACATCCTCAAAATAATCATTTCACAGCTAGTTTCACCAGAGTCTACCATAATCAATTTCAGTATATTAGTACCTGTCACCTGAGCTTTTATTATAGTCATGCATTATTACTTCCTGCAGGGTTAAATAATTTTATGAGCTAATTATATATTTTAAAGACCATTACAGAAGTTGCAACTTCTTGACTACTGATTTAATTTTGTCATGAGTACTGATAACGGTTTTAATGGGTTTAGTTTTAGTTAACCATTAAAAACCAAGAGTGAAACCTAAACGGGATGTCTTGAGGAGCTTTGAGAGATTGTGGTGTAGAGTGTCTGTGTGGAAAGGTCAGGTTTCACACATCAAATGTTACCATAAACACATCTAGTAAACGCACTACCCCCTCGTGGCTGAATATATAACTGCAAGTACACAGCCAAGATATACATCTTTTTATTATTATTATTATTATTATTGCCACAAGAACAAAAGGTATTACATATTCATGTGAAAAGAAACAAAATAGAAAAAATATATATACGTATATATATTAGGGCTGTCAAAAATAACGCGTTAACGACGTTAATTATTTTTTTGTCGTTAATTACGTCAGTTTATTTAACGCATTTCACGCATGCGCAGTGTGACGGATTATTTTCCGAAAGTGGGACAAAATGACCTTGGAGTTTGCGCTGACTATATTACAAACTGAGGAGCATCATTTTGCAGAGGCTAGTAAAGAACAGTCCCTGTCTGTTCCACGTAAGTGGGACATCGAGGGCAAAACGACAATCGTTGGGACCGACGCCGGTTTCACACTGCACGCGTGAGCAGGGGTAAGCAGCGCGTGCGCGGCGCGTATGCAGAGCAGAAGTAGCGCGCACCGATTGTGCTTTTTCACACTGGCAGCGTTTGTCGCGCGCAGCTGAACCGCGGTTTGTACTGCAGAATAGACAAGCATTTTATTTCTGTAGTATTTTCCAGCGTTCTTCTCCGAACACTGTGTGCTTTGATTTATGTCATTGCCAGCATACTTTGTTTATGTGACTGCCTTAGTTTACACAATAAACTTGAGCAAAGTTTTCAATATGTGTATATGAAAAAATAGCAAAGCCTGACAGGAAAAAGGATGTCTGACCCTTCTCACATTTTGTATAAGAAATATTATATTTTGCCATGCAACAGAAGGCTTGCATGCAGATGCTAGATTGAATACGTTAAGCTTTGAGATCCAAGACAAATTGTGGAAAGAATTCCAAAAATAAAGTGTATTTGGACTGAATAATTGAATTAAAAAACTAATCTTAAAGCTAACAAATGACTCTAGTTTTATTCATTTAACAGACCTTTGAAGTTTGGGCAAAAACTAAATTACGTGTTTTTGTGCATTTTATTTTTGTGAATGCTTTATTCAAGGCTAAAGGTAAAGGATTGTTCTCATTGCAAAGACAAAGTCTGTGTTAATAAACAGACATAATATGAAAGTTATGTATCTGTGTACTGTTTTTTATCTTTTGGTATGCATTTCAGGAAAAAATGGTTAGATTCATGCAGTTGTAGTTGCAAATAGTGATTAATCCACTGAAAATTATTATTAATTTGATTAAAAATTGTAATCATTTGACAGCCACAGCCCTAATATATATATATATATATTATATTATATTATATATTTTAATCATTTTAGAGCATTACATGTTTTCAGTGCTTTTTTGTTTTTTGTTTGTTCCAGGAGATTTACATAGGCCTACAATTTAAAGTCGTTAATAAAATAATAAAATACATTGAGCCCAATTATGTATATGGAGTTTTCCTAATAAAATAAATGTATAATATGTTGTTCTTTCCAATCTTTCATTTTCTAAAAATGAAAAAAAAAGTACATCAAATATACAAATTTCTATCATACATTCCATTTTTCTTTCCAAAATACTCTTGAATAAATACAATGAAAAAAAAGATGCAAAATGGTTTCTTTTTCTTGACCACAAAATTCACATGTATATGAAATATTAAGCTTAAATCTTTCCAAAACATGCTTGGCAGGATAAATTCTATGAAGTGTTTTGACAGATTCCATGCTTTAACCCAAGATATATTATCAAATAAGGAAGACCAAAAAAAATCTTGCTGCAGGTAAAGACATAGACCGAAGCTAACTGCTAGCTGCAGACTGGACTACTAGCACAGTGACGTAGTGACTAGATTTCCATTGAAATCTTTCGCTAGAATGCAAAACCAGTATTTGCTCATATTTGATGTATTTCGTGTGTAACTCCGTTTCTGCGTCATTTTCAGTTCACACTTGGTGCCTAACTTGCCGCCTTTTGCTGGCTTTAGCCTGTGTTCACTAGGTCTGCTTGTTTTTAAGCCTGTGGTTAGGTTAACTGTGCAGTTGGTTCTTGTCCTGTTTTTATCAGTTTCTTGCGTTTCCGTTGTCTCTTTGTTGTCATTAAGATTTGATAGTTACTATCAGTGGTATATATGGATCTCCTAAAAAGGTTAGCTTTAAGCAGTGGTGGAGGTAACGAATTACAACTACTCGCGTTACTGTAATTAAGTAGTTTTTTCTTGTACTTGTATTTTTTTTAAAGCTGTACGTTTACTTGTAATTGAGTATTATTTCAGCAATGTAACAAAATTTGTACTCAATTAAAACTACTAAGTACTCTTTCCACCACTGGCTTTAAGTCCCCTAGAGCCGTATTTTTCTCTCTGACATTTGCATAGGATTGTGGCATTTTAGCTCTTAGTGGCAGTCTTATTAGTCAATCAGTTAATTTTTAGCACTTAGACTGGTCTAATTTGAACTAACTAATGACCAACTAACCCAACCAGCTCCAGAACTTAAATTAGTAGTGAAGCAGCCATTAGCCTCCACTTATTTACCATTTTAATATGAATATTATGCACAAACAAGTTTTCGAAGAATAACGTTTGATTGGAAAAACATTGGTAATTCCCATTCTTTAATCTGGTTCCGATTAAAATAAATTATATTTAGCCTAGTGGTTGCAAGTGGTCTAGTAGTAAATGTTCATAAATTGTTATGCATTTGATGGTGATCGTTAAAATAGCATATCTAAGACGCAAGCAACAAAAGAGCTCTGCAGCTGACACAGATGTATGAAAAACAACACCACTCAAATTCAGGAATATTTTTTGTATTTGAGTAAAATCTACTTGAGTACACTTTGAAACAAGAGTACAACAAAATAGAGCATACTTCAAATGTTGAATATACAAACTAGATTATTCTGAACACAAACATCTTGTTCTCCCTCTTTAAGGACTAATAAAACCAAAAGAAAAATGCGCAACAAATGTATCTGAGGATGCATGCTGATGATTGACCTTTGTTTTGTTAGTAGTTTTTTTTTTTTTTTTTTTTGAAAATTTGGCATCATTCCAGGATTTGGATCCAGATTTACGTATCTGGATGATTGTGATGAAAATGCAAAAATTATTTGCAGTTTGTTTGCCAATAATACTGTGCTTGGTACAATGTGTGAGGGGAAGAAAAAAAAAACATCAAACAAAACATGAGCATAACACAAACGCTTAAGAAGCTTGACTTAAAAGAATAACGACAAAAACAAAACTGTTCTAAGGCTGCGTTGTTTATAAATTCAGTAAACTGTATAATTCATATATACAAAGTCCATTTCTTCCCTTAGTAGAGGAGCAGGGAGAATCGACACGTTCCTGTGAAACACGGGCAGAAGCGTGCACTCACAGTGATCGTCAAAGGAAACTGCTGGTTTTGCCTTGCAATTTAAATGTTCAAGAAAAAAAAAACTCTTTATACAAGTTATAAAAAGTTTAATGTATCCTCCCTCAAAAGTTCACATACTTGACTACTTCAACTACTCACTCCTTAAGTGTTCTGCTTAGCTGTTATTAGTGTCAAAGTTAGTTAAAAAAAAAAAAACTGTAGTGTCCTTTACATTGGTCCCTTTTAACAACTCATCATTGAAATGTCAGACAGATTTAATCCACATGATGTGAGAATTGTGGTCTTTGCCTGATCTTTTTAACATATAAAATGAAACCACAATTTAACTCCGAAACTGTACAAGTCAACAAATCTCCAGTTTGTACTCCCAAAACGGTATCTGGAGAATAGAAGTTCATTTATTATAGTTCATGACTGACTAAAGGCATCACTCTTCAGCTCTCTGCTTCCGACTGTGGATTTGAAGCTTCCCCTAGAACCACTGCTGCCGCTTCCTGTGTGGGATTGTCCTGCTCAGGCTGTTCTCCTGAAGTGCTGTCGGGTTTCGACTCTGCGCTTTTTGCTTTTGGAGAAAGCTGGCTCTGTTGAATCTGGATCTGAACTGGAACTGATGCCGTCTGAACAGAGATTGGGACTTGAGTTTGCGTCTGGATTGAAACCGGGACCTGCATCTTCGCCTGAGCTGGACTATGCTGGGCAGGAACTGCCAATCTAACCACCTGCGCTCCCTGCGCCACAGACATGGGCGCGAGGGATCGAACAGTCAGGGGGGCACCCATCAGATTGATGCCCGGTTTGGCCTGTAGCTGACACTGCGTGAGCTGGGTTGCAGGGATGGTGATTATCTTGGCGAGCTGGACCGTGATCTTGTCACCGTTCTCAGCCGTGGCGGGAACCATCGTTGGCATGGTCTGGATTAGGACTTTGGGTGCGTTCGCACCAGCTGCTGAGCCGGTGTTGGTGGGTGCTGTAGTGAAGAGTGAAGAGTTCGCTGACTGCACGGCCACTGTTGAGATCTTCTGTCCCAAGGAGTTTGTCATTACGACCGGCACTTGCATAGCAACCCGCACAGTCCTGGACACAAGATTGTGTTTTAAAACAATGTGAGGAAAAAAAAAAAATCTATATTTATTTAAAAACACAAATTCAAGTCTGGTTACCTGGGTGCATTGGCATTGGGGATAATGGTGGCATGGGACGGCTGTGATGGATCGGCTGACGCAGAGACCGTTACGATGCGCTGAACAGGAGTTGCAGTAAGCGCAGCTTTAGCTTTTGGAGAACCTGGATGGACCACAGTTCTTCCGCCCCCTCTCAAGATGGTAGGGGTTTTGGAGAGGTCAGTTGCCAGTAGAGTGTCAGATGAGGGAGGAACACGCTCGTAGGTCTTTGCTCCAATTATTTCATCGCCAGGGTCGCACTTATCATCATCGATGACAACGATGTCTTTAGGCATTTCCTTAAACTGATACACTAACCTCTGACCCTCTACTTTAGCCAAGATGCCTCTCTGATAGTAATACCTTAGAGAGAAACAAAACCAAATGCAACATTAGAATAGTTTGTTCTAGTTAAGGATGCCAACTGCTGGCGTTAGAAATGTGTTGGAAAGAAATCTTGTGGCGTTTGTACACACAAGCTCCTCACCTGAGGGCTCTGCCCATGGTTTCATAGTTCATGTCTGGTTTGTTCTTGTGTTTGCCCCAGAGCTTTGACACAGCTTTGGAGTCCACCAGTTTGAAGATGCCCTTCTCCCTCTGTGTCCACTTAATGTATCTTGGACAGGTGTTCTTATCCTGCAGCAGGTCCAACAGGAACTCCCACAGGTATGTACTTCCTGTAAGAAAACAATTATCGCAAAAGTTCAACATAATGACACTTTTTGCAGTTGAATATGACTCAGATGTTTCTTCACCCATTGATAAAGCACATCATGCATATAACATTGAATGTATGAGATGTACCTTTCCCTTCTCTAGACTTCTTCTTGATGCCCAGGTCTGGAGATCCATTAGAAATGTGATGGGGTTTGGGTTTCCGCCCAGCTAAAAAAATTAAACAAACAACAGTTAATTCACTTAAATTAAACTTACTTAATTAAAAATAAACCAAGCTAACAATACATTCACAGACATCCCATTTAACTGAAAAAAATAAATAAATCTGCATATTGCCTTTGCCAATGTTCATGTTCTCACATTTTCTTCTTTTGGTGGGCTCTGTCTCCAGCATCTCCGGCTCCTGAATAACTGTAACCACCTCCATGGGCTCTGAGTCCTCTGTGCTGACCTCCACCACTGTCTCTGTCAGCACATCTGGTCGCATAGCAGCATGCAGGAACTCCGAAGTGTTGACACATGGAGGCACAAATACTTCTACACGACAGAAAAAAAAATTAAATCATGTTTTGCCCACAATGCGGCTATCTACAAGTTTTTTTTGAGATAGCAGTGCTCACCTGGGCTCCGGTCTCCACGCAAGCTGGAGGGAGAATCCATGTGTAAAAGAGCTTCAGCAGCCTCAATGGTTTTGTCAGAGCATTGTACAGAGCCATGAACTGATGCTTCCACTGCAACAAACAAAACACACACAAAAACACTTTTTTAAAAGGCAAAAACAGATTAAAAACAGTATTAGTGTGAACTGTTATTACAATGCAAGATAAATGCTTTCAACTTTAATGTACTTTAAAATGTAATTTAGTCCTCTCAATGAAAAGAAATAAAATTCTTTTATAAATATATTGAGTGTTATTTTGATCAACTGAATGCACCATTATCAAATCCCCCATGCACTGGACTTCTGGTACACAAGCAACCTCGTGTTTCAAACTGAATATCTATACACTTAACTGACAACAGAGGGAGCTAGTGGGTGGAAAACGTGCATTCATGGTTCCTCAATATTGTAACAAATAAAGAAAAATTGAAAAACTCACAATCAAACCCCACAGAGCGAGTAATGTGTTTAAGCATGGGTGACGAGAAAACTGTCTCGAATTATAGCAATGGCTATAAATCAAAAATAAAGTTCACTGACTTAAATTTTTTGACTCTTGTAAAACCTTTATGGTTAAACAAGTTATTTTATTTCCATCCATTAAATTTGGAGACTAAACAAAGTGTGTGACTGACACTTTAATATTGTACTTAAGAGCTTTAAAACACTACTAGTTATTAAATTTATGACTTCCAGTCACTTGTCACGGCAAAAAATCCAAAGTTAAAGAGTTGACATGAGTGACAGACAATGCAAGTTAAACACTCTTAACACGGAATCACTAAATATAGCCAGCACAAATGTTTAAGAGCGAACATTATATGTAAATCCCATAAGGAGCTATTAATACAAAAGTGCAACCTCTGAACTATAGCCTTCTTGAGATTCTCCACACAGATCCAGGGGTGTCATACCTGCAATCAGTCTACTCAAAGCCCAATTATTGTGCTCTAAGACAGTTTGTATAAAAGCATCTGCTAACTGACAAGTCCCTGCCTTGGACGCACTTATTTGGAAACAGGTGCGGAGAGGCTGATCTCAGACAAGCAGTTCATGCATATATAGGACAGAACCTCCAGCCCTGCTCCCTTTGACGTTAACATCCAGAGCCACTAGCACCTGTGCCAGTCTATCCAAGCCGTCACTCAACTCCCATTACAACCTGAGCCTGCCCATGTTTGGCTATGCGTGTCTGTTGCTGCACACGGGGGCTATCTTTAGGCAGTCCCAGTCATAAACACATACACACCGTGTCCTCTAGAATGGGTGACCCAGCATGCATTTACTTCCTGTATTCAGACAGATCTGCCCTTGGAGACAGCACACAGATCAAAGCGTACATATTAAAACAAAAAGCTTACGGTGTGCATAGTTACACTGCAAAGTTAACATAAGGAGCCCGCTTTCAAACAATTACTATTAAAAAAAAAAAATGTTTTAAATAACATTAATTTTGAAGTTATATCATTCAGTCCTTGTAGATATACATTTAAAATGGTTGTTTACACAAAAAAATATATATATTTCATCATCTACCCTCATGTTGTTCCTTACTATACATTTTGGAAAAACACAAGGATGATATTTTTATTAATTTTTATTAATGACTTAAATATTCCTCGAAGAGGTCAAACAAAAATAAACCTAAACAAACTGAAAAAGTAAAAACAATACTAAAACCTCTTAAAATAAAGTAATTAAACTTTTTGGTGAGAGAACAAGTAATGTAAATTTACGTAACTGTACACAAAACACTACAAAATAGCTGTTAAATATCTAATCACGTCATTGTTGCTGTTCATATAATAATAAACACAGTATTACTACCAATAATTTCAGCAAATCGTAAACAACCAGTACAGAAGACGTAATAGTGTGGTACTATTTTTCTGTCACTAAAATAGCGGTCCACTAGAAAGTAGTGCTGTCCCTCTTCACTTCCGTGTTTACAGTCGTCAGAGCTTTCCCTCCAGTTCTTTCTGAAGACGCTCTCCGTGCTTCCTGCCACTCAATACCCGCCCCGAATCTGATTGGTCTCTTCTCTAATCAACGCCCCAAGAAAAACGCAAGACGATTGGTCAGGTGTAGGATTTCGAACGCGAAGCCAATCCTATTGGACAACAAGTGCTGTCACTCAAAATTTAGACAGCCCAGTGGAATAACAATGCTTCCGCCATCAAATTAGCTCTAAAATCTAAACATTCACAGGAAATAAAAGTCAAATATCCACTCGACACTTTTACAGCAACACATTCCAAGTAGTAAAAGACAACGTGACGTTTAAAGGAAAAATTAAGCAATAAATGTTGCTCATTGAGCTTAACATTCAGCGCTGAAATGGACAGAAAGCAGAGCGACCACGTTTAGATAACGGGACATCTGCGACATGAAGCAAACATGGATTGTATTACCCAAACCCAATGTTTTTTGACACACAACTTCACACTATTTATAAATTACAATGCGATTATAATGTAGTTGTTCCGGCTGTTTTTTCATCCGATGATGACAAATTTCTTTTGACGATGGGACATTAAAATAAACCAATCGTAAAACGTAAACCTCTCAGGCGCAATTTTAATAAAGATAAACTTCACCTAACAGATTAACTAAAATTCACATTTTAGTAACCTGTATTTTAGAGTTAAAAATAAAACTCAGTGTCCTTACGACTCCAGACAGCGTGGCAAAGACGTAGGAAAGACAACATCTCTCCCACTTCCTGGTTTCAGAGCAGCGCACCACCTCCAGAGAAACCCGTTATTCTAACACAGTCCACATTAAAAACGTCCTCAGCGCCGTGCAAACTCAACACCGTGCACGCTGCTCACGCATATAACAACGCACACACCTTCGCGCTACTTTTAAGCACTCCAAGAAAGCAGATAAGAAAATTAGGCAACGCCATGCAGGTTGCCAACCAAGGTGATCACTTCCTGAAATGCCCTCCATTACTTTACAGCACAACTTCACGGATCTGAGCGCTGCGGCGCGAGCACCGCTCTGCTGCGCCCCAAACAAACCCACGCTGGCGTGGTTGAGCAAGCGCTTAAGTCTTTTTACCTGCTCGGATAAGCAGATCGAGCTGGTTAGCGGGTCCATCATGCAGCGACGTCGCCATGTTTCGTCCAGAGGTGCAGAATTCACATTGACTCGCATTGAAAGCGTTTAGGGACGCACGACTCACGTATCACTCCGCCTCCACAGGAAATCTCCACAAACTCAAACAGCGCGCACAGATCCTTCCGCCCCAAACACAGGAAATCCTCCGCGCGCTTTGCCTTACGTTCAATTTACGTCAACAGCATTTACAAAAAAATCTTTTATAAATAGCAGTTAAAATTGAGCATATGCGTATTTAAAAATCTAAAATTGAATTTATTGAAATTACTGAAAATAACTTCTGATTTTATACCGTCAAGAGGGATATTCTTTATAAAATATTCCTAAACAACTTTTTCATTTACTATCTAAAAATATCTAAAACATAAATAATTGAACTGTTCTTAAGAGATAATGATGTGCATTTCCTTTTGTGCAAGTCTTATTTTGTATGTTATTATACATTTATTTAAGAGGCAAGTTATACACACATAAACATCTCGTCTTTTAAGCACTTTAAACTATGATCTCAAAGTGTCTTAAATATACTTAAACCAAAAAACAATGTGCGTTTCTTTTCCGTTTTGTGTGTTGTATTTTGCATTTCATTCTTACCTAGAAGAACTTTTTTTATAAGCATCTTCATATTTAACATTTATGTTATCTTTTAAGCATTTTAGTAGCTGTGATATCAAAGAATCGAAAACATTTCTGGACGAATAATAAGGGGGCGTGGATATTATGATATCACGTGACACGTGAGGTATTAAGTATAAGTGACTTGAGTATTGGCATTTTAAGCATTACTTAAAATACAAGTACTGTTCTAATACTTCCAAAAAGTATTATGAGACGAATAACGTATTCAAACGTATTCAACACTTCAAAGAGTGCCCACAAGAGGGCAGTAGAGATTTATCACAAGATAGGACCTTGGCAAATCTACATCATTATCATTATACGCACTGATCCTCAAGTTGCACTTAACCGTTAGTTACTTTCATTAGTGGAACACACACACACACACACACACACACACACACACAAAAAGTCACCATTTACCTTTAGTTTTTTTTTTTTTGTTTTTTTTGTTAATCCATACAATGAAGAGGGTGAACGTTTTTTTTTTTAATCTAAAAAAAAGGTCAAATCTGATCAAGAATTTGTTGTAAAAATAGAAGCATAGCCCTGTGTTTGGCTGATAGTCACCGTCACCAAAACAAGAAAGCTATCTTTGGGCCACATGGTTGATTTTCTAGCAGAATCATGTTTATGTGGTTACCCTCTAAAATGAGGCATCACTAAATAGCCCATAAATCACGGCATGCTATATACAACATATAACAACAAATAGTTTGCAAGCACCAAAATAACCAGGGTACATAATTACTAACACAACCAATACATAAGAAAGCAATGTTCAACTATTACGGTAGTCTACTCTCCCTTTAGCATTTCCTGACCATCAACATCAACCCATAAAGTATTTTTGGGGGCGACAATTTAACAATGCATATTGCTGGTCACATTTAAGTAAGTCTCTCTGTCAACAGCAACTACTGGAAATAACAAGATTCAAAATATTCAGGAATATATCAGGAAAAATGAGCTGAGAGTTGTGGTAAAGTGTGTGCAAAGGGTTTTTGTTCCACTTTGATGGAAAATTCAATAGGCCTACATGTTTTAAAAAAGCTAAAAGTTTATGAATGTCAAATTATGCAGACAACTTTTTTTTTATTTGTAATTAAGTGTGTGTCAATTATTAGAATGCATCTAAAATACAGGTCCTTTATAAAGGCATGTGATCAGGTAGGGACAAAAAAAGAACATTAATATGTGCAATGCTACAGCTATTACTACTACAACGTCTACTACTAATAAATTACTAAAATATATTCTAGTATCATTCAAAAAAAGATTAAACTATAGATGCACTACTACAGCAAAATAAATTAAATTTAATTTAATGTAATAATAATACTTTTATTTTACAACAGTAATATTACATTATTAGTAGGGATGTTTGTATTTATCGAATCGTTTACATAAAAAACAAAACTAATTAAGAGGCTCAAAAAAAGTGCCAGAAGTGTTTATTAAACAGATTACATGAACACTGAACATATCAATGGCACACACATTAG
>JAUCMS010000001.1:7415862-7428825 GCA_032357445.1 Enteromius radiatus
TTTGATGATGTTCAGTGCTTTGCTACAATCTGTATTGTTAAAAGCGCTATATAAATAAAAGTGACTTGACTTGACATTTTGAGTGAATTATTAATTACAAACGATATGATACATGTTTTACATAAATTACTATTCAGTTTAAACCTTTCAGATTAGTATGATTTTTTAAATACGGTAGGCTAATATTGTGAAATATTATTATAATACAAAATGAGTTTTTTCTGTTTCAATGTATTTTAAAACCTAATTATTGGTGCAGTACAATGTAAAACAAGCTTCAGCAGAATTTTGAGTTCTTATTTTTGTATGGGAATTTTTGAGTTTGTCAACGTTTTATTATTATTATTATTATTATTAATTTATTGTTTGTAATATTGACACTTTTGGAAAAATTTAATGCATTTAATGCATAGTAGTCTATTTAAATGTAAAAGTCATTCTGATTATAATATGAAAGCAATTTAACCAAGTTCAAAGTTCCATTGATGTCATCAATTATGCTTACTTGCGAAACTTGAGTTTTTGCAAACAGTTTTAAAAGTAGCAACTACTTAGAAAAGTGTTTCTGTTCTGAGATATGTTCTGCATGTTGCTGCAGGCAAAACAAGTAAATGGGGACAGACCAATATGTATAGAAACGTTTTGTTACTGAATAATGAGTGCTGCTCAAAAAAAAAACACATGCTACTAAGACAGAAGCTAAATTTATACTTACCCTCCTCACCTGATGGGAGAACAAAAAGTAAGGTTGTTAACAGCACGCAAACCAAGAGAAGTAAACAAGTGAAAGCTGCTCTAAATGTAGCTATAGCTTAGTGACTGCTGAAGAACCGCAGAAAGAGGATCAGGCCTGAGGAACTACACTAATATACACATACCAGAACAGAGGCAAAGCCTGACACCCTGCCTCACGGCAGCCATCAGTTTAGGGAATTCAAGAATAAAAGAACTCTGAATGGGAATCTAATCCCATCTGTCTGTGTAAATTATTTCCACTTTACTGATGCTGAATGATTAACTGTGATCTTGAACAGCCAAAATGAAAACAGGTATTCAAAAACAAAACTGCCCAAAAAAACGTATTAACTTACTTTTAGGTCTGGCCTCGAGTTGAGCAATTCTTTCATTATATCTTGCACTGTCAGAGTTTATTGTCTTATAGGCCTGCAGGAGGACAAAAGTAAGAAAAACAAAGTTTAGATGAGGCTAAATGGTTGTTGATTCTGAATTATTCTAAATAAGAGAAATAAAAATACATACATAAACAAGAGCAGCAGTAAGTGAGCTTCCACCAAGTACCACATAAGCCATGTTTGTGCCGGACACCGGTAGACCAAAGGACATCTGTCGTGCGGGGAATACAGCTAAAAGATAAACAGAGACACATGCAAATCATATTATTGCGTAGACAAATTAATAGAATTTAGAATTAACAGTTTCCTTCCACCCATCAATCCAATATTGAAATATGAAAATCTAATACAGATTTTTTTATTATTAACCCTATGAAGCCTACTGTATAATTTACTATAAATTGTCAGCAAAATCAAAACTTTAATGAAAAACAAAATCCATAATGTACATACGGTCATCTGATTGATAGTACATGCTGTTTCTAGTGTTATAAATAGACCTGTAAAACCGTTTCTGGGCATTTTTTCCCCTTACCTAAGCTACATACCTTCTGTGTACATATCAGACAACAATTTAAAATATTCTCTCAATGCATTCTATGGCACCTTTAAGGATGGAGAGATTATTACACCAGCAAGGAAGCAAAAGCTTTTAATAAAAACATCCCCCTTCAGGTTGTAGGACACATGTCTTTTTATGCGAAATCCTACCTTAAACGTGAAAATAACTGGTAATATTTCAGAATGAACACTTACTGGACCTATGCAACTTAACTTCTCTTACATTTGATTATGTTTTGCCCCACAATAAAAAACAAATACATAAAGCATTTAAATATCATAAGACTAGGACAAATTATTTTAAGATATACAATGACAACTGATATGGTCCCACTTTAAATTAGGTGTCCTTAACTATAATGCAATTGTATTTAAATTATTAATTTTCTCATTCATTTACAGTGCAATTATTGTGTACATACAGGTTTTTACATTGTAATTATATTTTACAAATATGTGCAAGTTATTACATCTGTAATTAATTTCTGTAATTTAATTTATAGTTACACGAGTTGACCCATGCTTTACACTGACATGTTTTCCTCCTCATGTATGAGCTCCATATTCTCCTATATCATACTTAATGTGCTATATAAGCATTATGAAATATATTTAAAAAAAAATTACATTTCATAATAATTCATTTTATGACTATTATTTCATTTGTCAGGCTTCACTGGTTTAATTTTAAAAACTGTGCTGCTAATAAAGTTGGATAAGTTTGATGAGGGGGACATGCGACATGCAAAATTAGATGGGACCAGACAAACCTGATACAGCAAGCATGTTTCAGGCTTTTCTGTCTGCATGCATTTAGGCAAACACACATGCTTTGTGTAGCTGCAGTGAAGCAGCAGAAGGGAACACAATGTCCAACAGTTAAACTGCCCCTCCCACCCTCTCTCTAAAGCAACACTTCATCCCTCTGGAGCATTAGCACAGGACAAACCAAACTGGCACATCACAAAATCTAGTTATTTTCTCTAGAACCCAGCATGAATTTCAGGAACGACTCCAATAGCAAGGTGACTGTCTTCACTAAGGTGGCCTGTGCTTCATTTATACATTTAATCTCATTTACGGCTGTGTCAACAGACTGTTAAGGTGAGGGTGGACCAGCAGGTGTATAGGACAGTCACGTTCTCTGAAAGCAGTGATAGTGGCATAGCATGGAGACGGAAGACATGTCAATGTGCAGAACCCTAGGCAAATCCATGTTGGCAGAGAACCCTGCTTAGGGCCCTCTTCAAATATTTGGGTAGTTTTAGAAAATGCCTGAGCAGATTTTATGAATACATCAGTTCAACCATGCAGAGTCAGCAGAAAAAAACTGATCAGTCCTCAAAGTCAAACGGGCCAGAAGATCTTCAGATTTTGAAACAATACTGAAGGGGCAAACTTAAAAAGGAAACGAAAAAACTTTGCATGCAGCACAAACCGAGTGAATCCTTTGACAGGAAATTAACTTTAAACAGATCAAACTCAGCTATTTCCCACAGACGCACTGGAGGGGGGGGGAGGGTTTACATGTCCCAAATGTCTGTTATGGAAAACTCTACATCAAAAACAAACTTTAAATTCAGAAAAATGCTGATGTCAAACATTTAAAAAAAAAAAAAAAAAAAAAAAAGCAAAACAGAATGAAACACTCTTGTATAATGTGCCTTGACAAAATATCACAACATTTGACTTATCACAACATTTATACATTTTAAGACAATTTATACATTTTATTTTATATGTTTTAAGCCTATATAACAAATATTACAAATTACAATAAAATTACCAATACTAAACATTGTAATACAAAACCACACACACACACACACAACATACAATAGGCAGAATTTCTGAATCTTCCATTGGTGGGTCTCTTCCAAAAGCAAAGACAAAAGAGGTCTTTCTAGTTTACGATAACAGAAAAAATAATTGCATTTTCTATATTTTATGCTTACTTTGGGATGAATTTGATAAGCATATCTCCCTTGTTACATAACAAACAGCAAAACTCAATGTAAAATCGTGACACACCTCCTAAAAGAGTCTAATTAAAATAAAAAAGTCCAAATGTGGCCAATTACTTTCTCACTTTTCCACAGTTTTCATTCCATATTTTACTGTTCCGCTTTTTATTTTTGGAATATGGACTCTTATTTTCAGTTAAAGTAATATTTGCAACAAGAAATAGCTATGTTTTAGTCTGCGGCTGGTGAATTTCATATGTAAAATCAAAACAGCATTGAATGTTGACTGAATGATTGAAAATGTATATTTTCTCACCATTGCTGAGAGGAGTGAGTGTTTTGCGCGCAAGAGGCGCAAGTCTTTGCCAAGCCGCTCTGCAGAACATCATTTTCCCTTTTGTGGGTTCACTGAAAACTTCAGCTTGCAAATTCAGTTGCCACAAGCGTGTCTTTCTCACATACTGATCCTTTTAAACTCCCTCTGTCACCTCCCTCTGTCACGTCATGCATCATTTAGTCTGCACGTAGCCCGTAAATAGTCTAAAATATCTCATTTACACTGCTATAAATACAGAGCTTAAAAACTAAATAAAACTAAATAGCATAACTATTGCTTCTATTGCAGTATATAAATAAAAATTTAGAATAAGATGAAGTGGAAAAAAAAGGTTTTCTAAGAATAAAAAAATATAATTTACAATTTTTAGGAATATTTCTAAAGATAAACAGAGTGTAAAGTGTACTCTAAGTAACAAACAAGAAACATTTATTTAATACTCAAAAACAAAAAACAAAAAATCTCTGGACAAAAACTAACATTTGCCTTAGTGCATCTTCAACAGTCAATGGTTCTTTTTCAGCAGGGGAATATGAAAACAAATCACATGTCACGACTTTAATTTTGAAATCGCTACCGGATGTTCAGAGGTTTTCTACTGGCTGGAGCGCTTTACGTGAAGACTGCGGGAAAAGCAGCAGGCATGGCGGGGCGCGGGAAAAGAAAACCCAGATCTTTGCCGCAGGTACTTCATATAAACTTAATTAGTTCGTGGCTAGCTAGAATAAAATGTTCAATTAAACTATTACAATCAGTATTTACTGAGAGGTTTAATGCTGTAGCTCGTTTGAATATGATTGTGGTTCATATTCATTTAGCATCCACTACACTTCTGTTATTTGTTTTGTACACTGTATAATCAATGCTGTTAAATATTATGTCAAAAATCGCCATGCAAATTTCTGTTCGTGTCTTCAGTGCTAATACGAACCAAAATTAGAACATTTTGTCAGGTGCTAACGTTAAACAGTCTATGTAACGTTATCCTTCATCTGATTTTAGTTCAGTGTGACGGGTTACAGACAATGTAACGTTAGTTCATTATTACAGTCATTTCGTTTTAGACAAAAACAGACCAGTTCATTTCATCTTAATAGGCCAGTTTTGCTTATTATGTTTTAATGAAGAACAAAATATTTTATTCTTGTTGTAACCATTATAACATAACAAGTTTAACATGACCTCCTGGTTGACAAGGTCTCAAATGTTAAAAGTTAAAAAAATGTCAAAAGTTGTCTCTTTTCCCTGTTATTGTATTTTATGGCTCATTTTATTGCAGAAATTATTTTTTTCTGCTAATGTAATTTATTTAAATGTTGCCTGTTCTAGACAGAAACACCAAACGGGGAGGTTAAAAAGGCGAAAGAAGGGCAGAGGGCCGATAAGACCACTGTCACAGGGGAAATGAGAGAAGAAGTGGAAAAATTATATGTGCTGCGCATGCCTGATGATTTTTTCCAGTTTTGGGAATTTTGCAAGCGTCTAAATGCTGACAGTCCACAAGGTATCTGTAAATATTGATTGTTCTTATCCATACCAGCACTATTCACATATGTTTTTGCAGTGTTATCTTATGCATCCTTACATAATTAAATATATTCATAAATATATTACAATGAATTGGCTACATTTTTGATTCAATGGTGTTTAATCATTGCATATGTTTTTGTGTGCTTTACAGATGCCCTAAAGGAAACACTTGGGCTTCAGTTAGTTGGCCCCTTTGATATCCTGTCCAAAAAGCACAAAAGCTCATCTGCCTCTCAACCCAACTTCCACCTTCACTGGCGTTATTTCTATGATCCTCCAGAGTTTCAGACTATTATACAGGGCAACATAGACACCCAGCACCACATGGGCTACTTCAGGTGACTGTTTACCTGTTGCAAAAAACTTTCAAGGGTGATTGCATTTGCTATTGTTGGCACATCAAACTGCAACACAGCAGATTTTTTGCATTGTTGCTAAAATAAGGCTGTAATAAGGTGTGTCTCCATGTACAGAGATTTGCCTGATGCTTTGCCTGTATTCATTGGGGAGAATGAAGCCAAAAAAGGCTGTACCATCACACAGATGGGGGACAACATCTTTGCAGCTGTTCTGTGAGTATTTTAAGTAAATGAGTATACATTAAAATGTATATAGATGCTGTAACTGGTTACTCTTTCAGGTTCAAGTTTTCTCTTTCTTCATTTTTAACAATTCTGTTTCCATCATTAGTTTATTTTAAATGGTCCTTTGTTGTGATATGAATCAATTTTAATTAAAATTATATTTGTATTGAATTTTAAATGTGGTGTAAAACATTCCTTTGTTTTTAAAAATTTATAATATAAGAAAAATCATTTTATATTCTCTTTGTATAATTCTCTCTCCCACCACACTGTCTAGGCTATTTTTACAGAAGAAAAGGAAGGAGAGGGGACAACAGAAGAACGACGCTGCTTTGGACCAGTTAGAAGATGATTTAAAGCGAGAGGCAGAGAGGTTGGATTTGCCTCTGGAGCAGAAAACTAAAGCTATGAAACAAAGAGAGAAAAAGGTATGTCTTATATCATGATGTAACATGATTTGACAGAACCACCTCTTTATCTGTAAAATATGTGTGGAAGTAACGTTGTTTTTTTTTTTCTGTAGGTGGTCTCAAAGACATTTCATGGAGCAGGGATTGTAGTTCCAGTGGATAAAAATGATGTTGGATATAGAGAATTGCCAGAATCTGATGGTAAACCTGAAAATCTCTCAAAACTGTTAAGTGTCCTAGGCTAGTGTTTGAAAAAAAGTGCTGCTGCTGCATTGTATTATGCAACATCACAATACAAATGTGTAAAGGGAGACAAAACAGTAAGACATTAGGTTTACAGTTGTTGTTTTTTGTTTACCTGCAGCAAGTCTGAAGAAGATCTGCAAAGCTATTGCAGAGGCCAAAGATGATGAGGAGAGAATGAAAGCTTTTGCGCCCATCCAGGAAATGATCACATTTGTTCAGTTTGCCAATGACGAATGTGATTACGGCATGGGCTATGAGCTTGGGATAGATCTCTTCTGTTACGGCTCACATGTAAGATTAGCACACAAGTACAAATAATCCAACCAAAGTTCAACCTTAAATTAGTGCACAAATGTATATTTCTTTATATCCATGCATTTACATTAGTATTTCCTATTGTCTTTACTTGTATTTGAATGCCAAAATTTAGTCAGGAACTACTAATTTACTATTGAACATGCGCTTTTTTTTAATTTATCTAGTTAAAGCTGCAATCAATAGTGCTAATTAATATGCAAAAATAAAAACATTTTAGTTGCATAACAATCTCTTAAAGATAAATTTAAAATAGAATAGAAAAAAAAAATAGAAGATAATAAAATAAAGAACAAAGAAACAAATTACAAGCAATATATCGGAGCACTTGACCACTCATGTAACTGTTGTTGTATATAACTAATATATATTGCGTATCCATATTGCGGTTTGCTTATTGTTCAAAGGATTTAAGACATAATGCACAGAATAATATATTTTTCAAGTTTGTGTCCAGATATTCTCAGAACGTTTCTTTCAGTGCCTGCATGGCTGTTACCTTTAAAAGCTTTCTGCTTTCCATCCAAGGCCATCTTCCAGCGTGTCCTTGCTTTTTGCAGACACATTAATAGCCACTTCTGATAGATTTCTAATGATTTAGAGTTCTCCCGGACAACCAATATATATATTTTTTTTCTTTCCCTTTTGGTAGTATTTCTATAAAGTGGTGCGTCAGCTGCTGCCAATGGCATACAATCTGCTGAAGAGAGGTCTGTTTGGAGAGATACTGGAGGCGCACCTCAGCGGCCGTTCCCAGGACAACCTTGACCAACTCACTGCTGTCTGACGTACGCTGAGGATGATGAGCTATTCAGAATGACTTCCTGTAAATGGTGTTGGGGTGGGGTCAGAGACAGATTACACTGCACTAAATTACGCTGTTAGGTGCTGCTGCTTTCTTGAAAATGCAACAAAGCCCAAGAAAGGTTAGTTTCTTAAACCTAAATTACTCTTACCTTTCTAAAAGATGTAAAATGATCTAAATTGAAACCTTTTGTTTTAGGTTTAATTGATTTAACAAACTTAAAATGAATTGGCACATTTTTTTTTTCTTTTAGCTCTCACTAGTCACTCTTGCATTAAAAGTGAAATCAAATTGAGTTTTTCTCCCCAGGTTTTTCGTCCTGAGAATCAACATTTTGTGAGTAATGCTGTGCCTTTCCAAACCTGAATTTCTTTAATTCACACTGTCAGTCCATTAAACCACGGAGAAATGAGTTATAGCTGCTGAAAGTTCAGTATGTTGCATATATAATTTATGATTCTGCTTTCTGCGTTTCCATTAACATATTTTGCGTAACCCAGTTGCTTGAAAGCAATCCTTTATGTTGCCTGTTTGCTTGAGCAGTGACTGCTGAGTGCTGATCAACATCTTGGTTATGGTTTCAGATCCGTTAAGTTTATTTTTGTTAAAGCAGGAACGCACTATTCATAGGAAAAAGTGAGTCGATTCTTGTTAAAATGGTACTTTTAAGTAGATTTCAGTGTCCATTTCTCACTGTCTCCATCATCATTCGTCATTGTGATCAGTCTGTTATCGTTGTCCAGTATTGTTCCAAAGTAGATGTTTAATAAAGTGTATATTTTTAATGTGTTTTTTTTTATTGTCTGTGCTGTGTGAAAGATGAAAATGAATCCTAATACATCTAATTGCTATAATTCTGCTTGCACTGCAAATGTAAGTCTTTGTTAGCAGTATACTAAATATAGATTTCAGTGGCTTAAATTATTTATAATACAGTAAATATTTGTTTCATATACAGTCAAACCAAAATATATTCAGACACCAGATACTTAAAAAAAAAAAAAAATTATAGCTATTGGCTTCAGTACTGTTGCAGTTATCTCCAAAGTTTTTTTCATACAGTAGACAAGTAAAATTGATATAATAATAACTTGGGACCAAAATTAAGGCATTTTGACCTGACCAGGTTTTGCTTAAGTTTTTCTTTAGATGCAAATGCAAACTTTTTACACCACAGACTGGACTTAATTAAGCATTGCTTGGCATTATCCAATTATGTGGCTTGTGTAACAGCTAGCAGCTATTCAACCTAATTCATTACATTTCTATCTGCGTTAACAAGCATCACCAAGATGAATATGTTCTGACACTGAGTTCTTATCATTTTTTTTTTTTACCATTTTCTAAACTAGCGAGTAAACTGATAATGTGAGAAATGTTGAAGGTGTCTGAATACATTTGGTTTGACTCTATATAGTTTTATATATTATTATTTTAGGGATAGAGAGTATTCCACTTGTCTTTTATGAAGTGCATTAATTAAGAATCAAGAATAAATAAAAGGTATACATTTTAAAGCGTAAAATATGTTAAATCAATTATTGAATAACATTCAAAATAATGCATTATAAAAGATTAAATGTGTTTTTGAGTTGCAAAAGCTCTTAACTTTAAGATAAATAGTTTTTATTGCTTTGGTTAGCTAGTATTTTTGCTATCTTTTTTGATTGGAATAACCCAACTGCAGTTTGTTTGAGATTAAACTGTAGAATGCACAATGAAAAGAGAATTTATTCATTTATTTTTTATATTATACATGGACATACACATACAAATATGCATATATATATATATATTATACCTTCATATAACTGCTGTAGGTATTACTGCAACTCAGTCTTTGCCAGGAACATAGTCTTAGATGTTGACATGGTAATAAAAATAAATAACTGCTGCTACTACTGTATATCCCTGCTATTTGGAGTAAGTTATCGCAGTGGAAACCTGCCATTATATACCCTATAGGGAAAAAAAGTATTTGTCACCCTGATAAAGTATTGCGTAACTGCTTTGCACAAACCTTGGTTTGATAATTTGCCTTCAAAATAAATTCATAATTGTCAGTGTGCCTTAACTGACCACCTACTATTGGGTTACTGTATGATCAAAAATACAAGCTATTAAATCGATTTTGATTTTGCCTCGTCATGTGTAAGTGGGGGTTTGGCTTATGGAGGAGGGGAGTGAGAGAGAGAGAGAGAGGGAGGGGGGCTTCTCTATACAGCGATGAGAACATCGCTCATATTGCGCCTCTCTTACACCATCGTGTATTTATCTCAGGCTTATCTTAATTATCTTCATTCGTCCTCCATCTCGGTCAGTGTTTCAGCACTGCAGCATCGGTGCCCGTGCGTGTAAGCAGCGGGAGTGCCGCAGGACCCCTCGCTTGAGAGCCGCACCGTACCGTCACGCCACAGGACGTTCTTCTGTTTCCACTCTCCAATACAACCACAACATGAGTCGGAGCTTCAGCCCTGACATCTGAGGCCGGAGCACGGGTCTCGACCACCGCAGTATCGGGACTGCCAGATTCCATTTCGCGGACGACATCACGCGCTGAGCCTGAATGTCAAAAAGCTCGGCAGAAAGTCAGAGCAGGGGCGGCTCCGTCCGAGACGTGAGGATGGCCTCTTCCAACAATACCTCACCCGAAGGAGGCTCTCCACCCCACCAGAACCGCATCCGACAGGTCAGTGTGTGCGTGTGTGGAAAGAACGAAGCATTCCGCTTTCTGGTGTTCAGTGTGTGTGTGTGTGGGTGAGCGTGACACCCGTGTTTCGCGGTCTTGTGGTCCATGATGCGGAGGATGAGGCGTTGTCCTGGTTACCGAATCTCTCTAAAGCATCGGTAGACTATCGCAATGTAGCCTGTTTAATTTCATCATGGCAGCGTTGTCTTTAATAACATGCCCACTGAATCTATCTATCTTATCTATCTAGAATTGTGCTGTAATACTAACAACCAAAGTTTATCATAGCAAGCCTATCCATTAACTACACTCAATATTCAGTCATATTTCCATTTAGCTTATGTGTATTTTCACTGTACTGCTGTTTTTTAACTTGCAAAATGTTTTATCTTGTACATAATGTACATTTTAACCATAAATTTACAATTCGTACTTCTCACACTTCATGAAACCATAATTTTTCCTTATGGTGAGCTAACAATATTTTGCCAACCAGTATTGTTTTCCTGTATATGTATTGCATTCACTTTTCATCTTAGTCCAGCCTATATAAATACATGATGGTGTAGTGACCGTGTGTGTTGACTGTTAGTGAGGCTTCACACCTGACAAATGGCACGGTTGGAGCAGCATTGTTTTGATCCTTAGGTGCCATTCTGGCATGTTTCCTAAGTAGCACTGCTTGAGATTCAGTTTATTAACGGTGGTGTTTTACGCGTGAAATCACAGCCGATGACCCAGCAGAGCTTGTTAAAAAAGAGAATATCCAAACAGTGTCGTTTCTATAACATTCTCTTAAAAGCCCTACAATAACAAGCTTAGCCTCATTCACCTTTCCCGCATGCTTATTTGCAATCTCATAAGCCAATTCATCAATAAAAACCAGTCATAAATAAGTGATGGACTGGCTGAGTCATGTAGGGCATTAGCCTGTCTGCATGGATGCATAGATGCCCTTCCGTGTCACTCAAAGGTGTAGCTTGTGTGATTTATTGCTCGAAGCTTTCCCAGAGATATTTTCCACTCTATTTTCTTTATTATTTCACTTTTAGAGCTGTCAAGGCTTAGTGCCTGTGGTGGGTTTTTCTTCATGGTCTGCTGAACTACATTTAAACTCTAGGTCTAAATACGCCTTTCATCTCTCCATTCTGATGTATCCTAAATCAGTCTTCTCACTGTTTCCGCTCTGACATCATGGTTGCACCCTTTGCCAAGCACTCTGGTCAGATTTAGCTGGTATGAATTAAACTGTTCAGCCATGACAATGCTTTGCTTAGCCCTTGTATCAATTCTGAGTTTATATCCCACCATTCAGACTTTTTTGAATTCCAAGAGATGTAAACTCAAACTCAACTTTGAGAAAAAAGTCAGAACTGTTAGATAAACAAGAATTTGATAAAAAATGGTATCATTTGAAAATATGTTTCATATTATTTGTTTAATGCTCTTTTTAAAATAGCAAGCCATTAAATGTCAAGTTTTAATGAAAATCAGGATTAGGCATAAAATACTGAATTCAGAATCATTCAAACATATGAATCATGGAATCATGTTTTCTTGTGATTAATGGATAACATTTCTTCACTTTATGCACATCATGTTGTGTGAGAAAGGAATTTGTTTTAATCAGTACCCCAAAATAAGTAAAAAAAAAACAACAACATGTATTGGATTTCATTCAGCAAATACAGTATGATACAGATATAGATGGAATATGCACATCTTAAAAATATCATGTTACCTGTTATCCATATGCTAAAAGACTGGGCAGAACTTGTCTTCTAAAGCTATTTCCTGTCAAACACACACTAATGCAGTTTCCTATTGGGTCCTGAGTTATGATATGAGAGATTGCTGTCAGGGTCTCTCTGGGTAATTAGATTTCAGTAATGGACCAAGCACTGCAGGCGTATACACCCAGGCATCATCTTATTGCTTGAATACCATCTACTGGCACTCCTTTGTTCAGCAATAAAACAATATTCATTTGAATATGTGAAAGTCTAACCATTAATAAGTGCAGTGTGATCTTGGTTTGGGATGTAATTACGGCAGTCAGTTTAGGAAGTAATATTGCATTGTTTTATTCAATTAAACTGCAATCTATTCCTAAATTCTGTGCGCTAACTTCTTGAGTGGGATGAATAGAGGAGGGGAGTGGTCCGAGAACAACAGACCTACTAAGTTATGGTGCTTGTGATGCAGGTCTAAAAATAGGCTAACACCAGTCTAGTCACTCCTGCCGTCATACTCTGGTTCCCCTCAGAGGGAGTAGTGTGTTTCTACCTGCAGGGCTGGCTGGGAGGGTGGTATTCGATTGCACTTCAGTTGCAAGGAACCAGTTGTGAGTGGATGGAAGAGTGGTACAGACACTGTACAGAGCTGTAGT
>JAUCMS010000001.1:7429402-7465290 GCA_032357445.1 Enteromius radiatus
TATGCATTTATTTATTACCTTATTTGTTTAATGACCCCCTAAGGTTTCGTTCAACTATTATATCCTCTTATGATTGGTTTATTTAATTTAAAACAGTGTTTGTGAGCTTTTAATGCTCAAAAAGCGGCATCTAGTGGCAAAGAATGCGCAAAATTACTACAATCCCATAAAGAACTTGAATGATTGATAGAACCTGCTGAAAAAACCTGGTTTGAGCTAGTTTAAGATGGTCCTTAGCTGGTCATGTGCTAAGCTGGTCCTAATTAGAGGGTCAAATGAAGATGTGTTTTGAGATGTTTCTGGTAGAAGACAAAAGAATCAGCTGCTTGGATTGAGTTGGGCAGGTCATTCAACCAGGAGGGAACAGTGGTAAAATATGGTATTGCTGTTTCTGTGTGTAATATGCATCAAGTGGTCAGTGCATATGTGTGTGATCTAATAACATGAAATATTAGTAAATCATTGCATTTATTTAAAAACTCTCTGAAGATTTAGATCCAACAGGAATAATTCTATTAAAATATCTTTTATATGCATCAATGGGAATATTGAGAATACCCAAATAGTATAATATTCAGAAGACTGTACCCTTTCTATCATTCATGCGTTTACTCATACTGGATTACCTAGTATGAGGCTAATAAATGCTCTGTACTTCTGAAACCTCTTCAAGTTCACCTACAAAGTAACTAATAGTCTTAGAGTGGAATTATCAATCTGCCTTAATGTCTATGTTGCAAATGTCCTGCTGGTTCAGGTGCGAATTCATATTTTATACTCAATAATTTATGGCGCTGCTTTACGCTGTGACTTATTTTACAGCCAGAACTGTCTGGACAGGTGCTGCTATACAATGTGTGGCTCGTCGCTTCTGTTCATCATTTCACTCTTGCCTTCTATTTGTCCATAATTCACTCACTCACTCAGTCTCTCTCTCCCTCCTCCCTGTGGGGGAAGTATGATGTGATGTACAGGAAGGAGACTGTAATGGAGCAGAAGGGTTTTTTATTGCATTACACAGCTGCATGCTGTTGCATTGTGGGTAGCGGGTGCCAGGCCAGGCCTGCCCTCTGAGGACTGTTTCTATAGCAACCTTGCTGTCCAGCGCTGTCTACACACAACTTAAAACTTTAATGATCATCATTATTGACCATGATCATCCATTATCATCATTGCCCACATTATGATTTCGATGCCGTATGAAACATTGCACAGAAGCTATAAAGGTTGATGTTTGCTAAACTGCAACAGGCTGTATGGTAGATTTAAGATTTCCACTTCTTTTGAATTTTAATATTATCATAACTATTACAAGATAACAGTGTCTTGGAGAATCAGGCCTTACATACAGTATGCCATTTGACATAAATCAGTAAAGGGTAGCTCACATGAAATATGAATTACTTTAAAACTACTTTGAGCAGTGTTTGTCTGTTTAGTTAATAAAATTAATTAGTTAATAAATAGATTTTTGTGATATTTGTACTTTTAATGGGTAACATAAAAATAACAATAAACAATACTTTTACTGTGGTGTACAGGTAAATGTTATTTTTTTTACATTCCAAGCTGTATAATTTAATATTAGTTCAAGTATTTTAAAGGTTCTTGGATGTACAATGGAAAATAATAATTTGTTCATCTTCAAAAATTCATATACATGTTAGGTGTGTAGGATACGATGGCATAGCATGGCTGACAATAAGTGGCTAGATTGTAATGCCTGAAAAATAATATGTAAAAAATATATATAAAAAACAACAACATATTTTTCTGTAAAACCGAGCCAAGATGCAAGATTTTGTTTATCTGGATTACCCCCTTTGTTTTCTCTTATGAATTTAAGGTTAAATGCTGCTTTAAAATCAGTTTAATAGCTATATGATACTGTTTTTGAAATCTTTGCATGAAAACACTATTAAAGATAAAGCATTCACAAACCTAAATAGGATCCTAAACTCCTGAAACATTGGTGTCTCATATTTTAGAGCAGTCAATGCAATTTGGATTAAATCAATCAAATCTACATGCATATGAAAGTATTCAGATGTATCCCCATTTGCAATTGTTTGCATTTTCTTAAGAAACTGTAATTTAATTGCATACTTTTTTTTTCTCAGTAACTGTAATATATTGCAGTTACATTTATTTAGTAATTAAATTATGCGATTCTGTTACATGTAACTAGTTACTCCCCAACACTGGTTAACTATGACATATTGTTAAATATATAAATGTATTGTTATGTTATATAAATGTTATGTAAATCAGGCAAGTGATACAATTATCTCTCATAATACTTTCATAAAACTGTAAAATGTGGTGCATGTGTGTGCTACTGAAACTGAGACTTCTGGCTCAGTCCATAAGAAAAAAAAAAATTATTTAGAAAAAAATGGAAATGTAAAATAGACCAAAATGAACTAGTGCTAGGGGAAAAAAACAATAGTTTTGAATGCAGTGCCTTGTTTTAATCCACCTGATTGGAGATTTTTGTTTGCAGGGTGAGAGTGTGGGATATGGAAATGCATCTCATACGTTCAAATATTTATGAAACACCAATTAGGACTTCCCGCCAGAGTGGAAAATGGATCAATGACAGCTTAAGGACGGGTGGAAAACAGATGGGTGGATGGATTAGGAACAATTTGAAAGATGTGGTGGATGCATTAAGGAACTGGTCCTCGAGAAGTAATGATTGTCTTCTAAAAAGTCGAAATTTGAAATGGTTTCCAAGGCCTTGGTAGAATGTATAAACAAAAGAGACATAGTGCCTCAGTCTTTAGGTTGATTCTTCTGATTAGGTAGAAGTGATGGAAATACTTTATATGCACATATAAAGACAAATACTGCTACAGCTCACCTCAGGTACACCTTAAATGGAAAGTGTCCCAAGAGTTATGTGTCTGCAAAGGTAATGTCCTATGCATGCTGCATGCTACTTGAAAGCATCTATAAGGAGAGGGTAGACAGAATGGCTCGTCACACACACACACACATGCATAACACAATAGCCTGCCCTTCCCAGAGAGCTAATTGAGTAGAGTGTGTTTACAGAGGCTTGCTGATGCTCTGATGTCCCGTCTGCTGTCTGCATACTATTATTGATCAGTCCTTTCTTTCTTTCTCTTTCTCCCTCAGTTGCTTTTTCTCAATCCTTTAAGACTCACCTTCACTTTTTCAAAGGTGATGCTGACGTCATTATTTTGTTTTTGATATGTTTTGAAAGTTGAGTTATTTTATCTTGATACTTGATACATTGAAAACTGAGATTCCTTACAGCTTTAAAAAAGCAAATATACCAAACTATTAATCTCTATGATACTTCTTGCTCGAATGTTTGGAAGCAGTACGATTCTTTTTTATTATTTAATAATTTTATTTTATTAATACAAAAAAAACAACAACTCATATTCATTAAAGAATCCTGAAAAATGTTTTCCTAAAAATGTTCACAATGTTTGATAATAATAGCAGCAAATTGGAATGATTTCTGAAGGATTATGTGACACTGAAAACTTGAGTAAGGATGTTGAAAAAAAAAATAGAATAGAATAAAAATAGAAAACATTTGTAATATATCACTATATTAGTATTTTTTTACTTTTTTAATCAAATAAATAAAAAAAGACATATAAATCAAGTTCTTATCGATTACAAACATGCTATTTTCAATCCAATGAGAAATGTGATGTTGATGGATTCTTCCTGAACTGAACCGACATGGGATAATTTAATACATCAGTGACATATATCCAAACTTTTGTCTCTCTGCATAATTTCTATACTCTATCCTGATTTGGAAAAACGTGACTAAACTAAACCCAATCCAGCAAAGCGTGTAAGATAGAGGCCCTAACTGGGACTTTAAATCGAATTAGAGTGCATTCAGTTTCATATCTTCCAGTCGCATTCATTTTCACCGCACGTGTCCTTGCTTTCCTCCAGAGTACAAGCGGACTCAAATGAGCTGGGCTAAGAATAAGAAGCTTCTGGATTCAGAGTCACCAGGCTTACTACTATTTGATTTCTGTAATCGTGTTTTCTTTTTTGCAGACACTGTAAGTTAATTTAAAATGATTCAGACACTATAGCAGTGAGTGAATGGTTCAACATATACTGTATGCTGTTGGTGAAAGTCATAGTCTATTATGGAGTAGTATGATAGGATGTAGTAGGCTATACAACAATAACTATGTCTTTTTATGAATTACGATATTATCGCAGGCTCTAGATAGAATAGCTGTAGAATTGCTATAAAATTAGGAGCACACAATTCCCTAGAAAATTATTATAGGCTTAAACAATAAGATTTGTACTCATTGAAATTACAAAGGTAGTTAAACCTGTTAGCTAAAATATACTTTTGTCTGTGTATATCATTTTTGTACTGCCACAAAAGACAACAAATTGTTAGTGGTAGGACATTTTAGGGCATCATCCTCGAAGAGCATAGTGTTGTTTGGAGCAAAGTGAATTCTACTAGGTGTTGTTCTCTGGAGTGCATTTGCATTTGTCTTTCTCACTCTCTTGTTTCTGTCGTGACACTTCTTCCTTCATCTCTCGTCTTTTATGCGATTTTCTCTCGCTCTTCCTCAGCGAATGCCCTCTTTCTCTCCCTGTGCATCTGCCAGTGTGTGATTGGGTGTGGTCTCTACTGATATGAACTAAGTCTGTGATCATTGAGCTGTTTATTTCTATAGTGACATTTGAAAGCAGAGAGAGGTTTCCGCTCAGAGTCTTGATAATGTGAAGCAAATTCTCTAATAGTGAGAATTGTCAGCCTTGTGTCTGGAAGAAGTGGAGCTGTTTCACTGTCAGCTGCTTGACACTTACACTTGTGAGTGAGAGAAGGAAAGAAAGATTGGGTTGCCTTCATGTTTACTAGGGGCTGTTAAAAAAGGGGGAAAAGTGAGAGCTATTCTAGGTGCTAGTGCAAAAGGGACCCACTACAAATCTAGTAGGAGGTTGATGTAGCAAGATATACTGGAATAGAGATAAGAGAATCATGATAAGATAAATAGTGTTGCATTTTAGCACTGCTAATAGGTATCTTGTCAGATTGCATTATACATGAAGGATATTCGTGTGTTGCTGTCTCCAGCCTTTTTTTTGGAGGCAGCAAAATTTGTTGGCTACAGTTTCAGACATAGGGATTTTACCTATATGATGCCAAAAATGCTGTCTATGCTGTTACCTCACTAAAGGGTCAAGAGAGTGCCAGGTTTTTGTAAATGGCTGTGTGTGTGTCAGTCTTTGAGTCTTTAAAACTAGTATGTGCTTTTAAATAGGATTGCAAAACATATTTGTGACTGTATTGGACTTAGCCAATAATGTTTTTGCAGTCATTTTACAAAAATGTTTTGCTGAAAGCAGATAATATAAATAGTATACTGTTTCTTTATGTTAGCTTTTAAATATATAAAAATATGTATATATATATTTTGTAATATACATTACTGTTTAAAAGTTTGGGATCTAATATTGTTTTTATATTTTTGAGGAAAAAAAAATCACCATTTATCACACCAAAAGTTCACAAATTATTTGATTATTTGAAAAGAAACTCTTATCTACTCACCAGGGCTGCATTTATTTGTAATATTGTGAAATATTGTTACAGTTTAAAGTAACTGAATTTTCAGCATCATTACTCCTGTCTTCAGTATCACATGATCGTTCAGAAATCATTCTTATATGCTGATTTGGTGCTCAAAAATTTCAGTTAAAAACAGCTATTTTTGTAGAGACTGTGTTGCATTTTGTTTTTCAGGATTATTTGAAGAATATAAAGTTCAAAAGAACAGCATTTACAGTAAAATGTCTTTACTGTCACTTTTAATTAATTTTAACCCATCCTTGCATATTACATGCTTTCATCTGCATGTGAGTCTGTGCATCTGAGTTTTAGTGCAAATACATTTTTTCTTTAAAATATCAGACATTATGTTAGTTATTGGTCATAATAACTACTGGCTATTATTAAAAATTTCAATATTGCTGCGTTTCATGCCTCTACATCGAATGCATTAGAGTGATGGATCTGTGCAGAAAAACAGGATTGAGGGTTGACTGTGAGTGAGCTTTTATGAAAGATCGATGTGTTGACTAATGGCTTAATAACAAACACTGTAAGAGCTTCAAGACTGAATAGGTTTTAGGTGATGTAAGTCAAAAAGTGCAGACTCAGCTATGACCATACACACTGACTAGCACATCAACACACTCTACTGTATATATACACACACAGACTCTTGTTTTTTGGCCATCGTTCACTTTTAGTGGACATGTTTCCGTGTTACAGATGCTATAGTTTAGATATATTATCCCTGTCACTGATGATTCCATGAAGATCTTTTAAAATTCATGGAACCTTTCCATTGCACAAAAGCTTATTTGTATTCGAAAGAGATTCTTCACATTATATAAAAAGGTTTTTTATTAGTAAGAAAAAAAAGGCTTCTTTGGGGAACCAAAAATGGTACTTCTATGGCATTGCAAAAACCTCCTTTAGAACCTTGTTTTTTTAAGTCTCTATGAAAGTACATGCATATATATCTCGTTGTTGGCACCTGACACAGCACTATTTGCCAGTCACAGCAGTTGTGATGGACGAAACATAAGCATCCTGAGTAATGATGTTCAGTAAGTGTAGAGATGATGATAACTTGTATTCCCCTAGGAGCATTGCTCTCTCCACACAGATATCTGAGACCTGGCGCCTCCGCATACACTGCTCATGTTTATCACTGTATTGATCCTGTCCTCTGCTTGTCCATTTATCAGCATGACAAGACCTTTTCAGGCTCAAATGAACCATATGTCAAACATCTCTTTTGCGGTGTGGTGTTTTCTTTTTTTATTTACAGCAGTCTTATCTTTCTCTGTTACATCATAAGGTCATACCTAGGAGGCTGCGAATACAAATGCATAGCAACAATCACAGTTCTAGCATTGTGGCAAAAACATTTGTTTAAGTTCTTTATGTTGAGTAGCACTGAAATAGCTTGTAATTTGGTTGACCGGGTCTAACCTACAGGTTAAAGGAACTTGATTGATGGTACATCTATGCCCTGCTTTCTGTGTAAGTCTGTCTCTGTTTTAGTTACACAGCTCTTGCTCTACTCTGGAGAATATCAGTTGTCATACAGGATCAATGTTTTATAGATTTTTTTCCCCTTTGCTTCTGAACAGATTCTGCTGCTGTTTAGTTGCTTTAAAACATCAGTAAACAAGATGAGATGCAGTGCTTAGTGGAATGGCACTTTACATGAATAGAGTTGGAAATACGGGTTGCATTTCAGATTTGTTCAGTTTAAAACCTATTAAAATACTAATATTTATAAATCAGATCAGAGTAACATAGATTATTTGTTGATTACTGTGATTTCAGTTAGGGGGGCGTGGCAAAAATATGTATAAAAAAAGTGTATAATGATAAAAAACAGTGCATGATTTGGGTGATATAATATTCTGAAAACAATAAAAGTATAGTAATAAAATCATGACAGTATGAGTTTTAAAAGAATTTATGAAAAGTGTAAAATATTTATATATATATATATAACTAAGACAGTTGTGCTTTTATCTTAGAAATGTGCAAAATACTGTTCATTGTAACATGGTAACACTTCATTATAGAGACAATTCTCACTGTGAATAGTTACTTACTAGCACACCTATTATTAACATATTGGCTGCTTATAAAGCATATATTCTGCATGACCTTATTCTACATCATTAATCCAACTCAATACCTAAATTTGACAACTATCTTACTAACTATTAATAAATTGTACATTTAAAGGAGTTTATTGGTACAAAAGTTATAATTAGTAGTTTGTTAATTACGAGAATTACAGACTGACCACATATAGTCTGTCCAATAGAAACCATTATTTTATTGTTCTAACCATGAGAGTGAAGTGGCATCAATGGTTTCACCTGTTCTTATCTTACAACACCACAACTATAGTTAAGCTACATTACATTTTCAGAGATCTTAGTTTTCAGTTCTTGTCTGATACAGGTAGGTGTCACCTGAAGGACTCACACAGAGGTGTGGATCTCTTTCACCGTGCGGTTTAACCACCAGGTGTCAGTGTACTGAAGTCTAAATCACTGAGATGTAGTTACTTTTGCAATCCAAAAGGTGGTGTAGAAGTATTTGGACCCATGTTTTGTTACAGTATGGTATGATCATGTGCACTGGCATTCCCTCCATTATGAGGACTGAGCAAGTATAGTAACACAAGTAAATTGTGAAAGAAAGCATTTATTTGGAAAGTAAAAGTTTAAAAGTGTTTTTTTAATTACATCAATACTGTAGTTAGACTATCTTCGAGCTTAAGTGAGATACTACTAATAGTTTCCTTTTCTTCATAGTGTCAGCAGTGGAGCATTCTTCACGTTTAAGTGCCTTTTTAAACCAGCCTTTTTGCCTTTTTGCTTACCATTCCCCTCCAGGTGGATTTGTATATGTGGCTTACAGTTGCCCCAGTGTATTTATTCCCAGTGTTCCTGACAGCCTCCGCTGTGGTCTTCCCCAAACTCCTCCCCTGCTCAGAGCAGCACGCTATGTGCCTCAGGTGTCTCTGTAGACCTGCTGTTTGTGACACAGTTTTTATTAACAGTACCATGTTTTTTTTTCTCTGAATCAAATACTTTTTAATTATGTCTCTACTCTTACACATTCGTGAAATACACACACACACACACACACACACATATACACATATACACACTCAATCCTACAGCTGGAATATTGCTGGATGCCTCTGCATCTGGATAGACAGGTCCTTTCTCTCTCTCTCTCTCTCTCTCCCTCACTCTCTCTATCTCTCTCTCTTGTCCCTAGTTCACACATGGCAATATATATTCAGATTCAGCAAGTGAGGCTTTTCTCTTTTCAGCCAACCAGTAGACTGCAGTAACTCTCTGTAGGGGAAAAAGAGATAACAAACTGCACTAAGGAGGGAATTCACAGCAGATCAGAGTAGTTTAATCTGAATAGTTATTTAGAGTGAAGTGTGCGAGGAAATTGGGTGTCCATTATCACCTTATTTAAAGGAGCCATTGAGAAAAGCAGAACAAGGACCCCAACATTTGCTTTACATTAATATGATAAACTATACGGGACTATTTCACATCTGAAGCAATATAGGAGTATCTGTGTACAGTTTTTGTGGCGGCTGTGGTTTGTCATCATGGCACATGCAGCAGCACACCTGAAAAAAGCACGGGAACTGGAACAACCTCCTGAGATAAAGGCTCTCGCCAAAGCCAGAGAGAGACGCAAGAGACACAGAGAGAGAGCAGAGCGCAAACGCAAGGTATACTCAATTCTTAAAAAAAACACACATGTGTCTATTTTATGTATTCTTTGCTGTTCTCATTGCAATGTCAAAAAAGTGTAATCACAGGCTGCCCTAATACTTTGTAAAGTAGTTTATTTTGTAATATCCAACTGTAGCATCTTGTAATCTAGTTGTTGTTCTTTTTCATATTTTAATCTGTGTTTGTGAATTATGCATTTTTGTGCTTTCAGTTTTAGCAGATGTAAAGTAAATGTGATGAGAGTTAAGCTCAGTATCATTTACATGCACAGAGGGTTCATGGAGGTCAGATGGTATGATGATGTCATACAAATATTATAATTCAGCACCCCCAGTCAGAGAACATATACATGACTTTTAATGCAAAATCAAATGATCATCTAATTTAGATAACTTGCCTTTATGATTCATTTTAATATTATGAATCATTCTTAATTCTCACTTGTGTACAGAAAGTTATCACCACTTTTACCTGCAGTATATAATAATTAATGGAGTTTTTTTCAGGTTGCGTTTTGTATTTTTGAGCTGCAGATGAGCTTCGGGGATAAATCCTGTAGTCAGCTGTTCGGCACCTGTTTCAGAGCACAGATACTGGAAGAGGCTTAGAAAATAGGATCATCCTGTATGCAGATTTGTCTCTAGAGTGCAAAATCTCATTGGCTACATATGAGATGACATAACCTTTTGATATAACTAATGTATGCTTTAGTTTTGCTCTCGCAATCTGCCAAGCTCTTCCAAGTTTTGAAAATGTTTGCTAGATCAAAGATTACATTTTTTTTAATACCTGATTTATTCATTTGATTTTATTCTGAGTTTACCTTATTCAGTCTAGTTCAGAAAAAGAAACAAATCTACGGTCATTCCATTTATTCCTTTTTACAGAGTTAAAGGGGTAGTTCACCCAAAAATGATTTTGATGAATTCCGAAAGCTCTTTGTCCCTTCCATAGACAGCAAGGATACTACCATGAACAAGGTCCAGAAACATAGCGAGGACATCGTTAAAGGGAAAACGCCATAGTTTTATCATATTCCACTATGTTCTTGCCTCAACTTCAGTTCATGCACTTAATCACTCTAGCGCACAGCGCCACTATGTTAGGATTTAGCTTAGCTCCATTCATTCCCTAGGATCCAAACAGGGATGTATATAGAAATCACCAACACTTCCATGTTTAAGTAAGTATGGTGATACAAAATAAAATGTAGATAAAAAAGATAACTGTGATGTATGGCGGAAGAGCACTTGGCAGCACTTCGACCTCGGTGCAGTGATATCATCACTCCTAAAAACTCCCTGAAAACCTCTCCTCTAAAGAGAGGTTGGAAAGGGCTGAAAAAGCAACAGTGTTAATGGGAGTAAAAGTGTTTGCCTTGTCAGCACAGATGTGTCATAAAACAGACTTAATGTGTTTTGACCTGGATGGCCTGCTGTAATATAACTACTTGACTGGCAGTGTCATCATTACAGTGTTTCTGAAACTAGAAAACTTGGCAGGTTATTATAATTAAGATACAAAAGAAGTTTATAATAATTACATAGAATTAAAATTTGCATGTGGAATGTTTTCATGTATAGCATAATTTGCAAGTCAGTAATACAATATACAATTTTATAGTGTTTTTATAATGTTAGTTCCTCAAGAATATCACTATTATTTTAAATGGGAAGCCCTAGTCATATTTTACAAATATATAAAAATTGGGGACAAAATTGCCTTATATAGCAAGAATGCATTTAATGTGTTAAAATGTTTTTAATTTTGCATTTATAAAGATTTCTGTTTCTAAAAAAAACAGTTCTCTGTATCAGTGTTGATCTGCATATTAGAATGATTTATGAAGAGTCATGAGACTGGAGTAATCTAATCTAAAAATGCAGCTTTTCAATAAATAGATTACAGTTTAAAATATAATAAAGTAGAAAACATTACTTTTAAAAAATAATAGAATATTCAAATTTTACTGTATTTTTCATTAGATAAATGCAAGCATGAGAGAATATATATTTTTTTATCTTTCCTTAGAATTACTAATTTTTGTATATCAGTCTACCACAGTGAAATATATTTGAAAATATTAATAGATATGCCTCAAGCTGCTTTACATTCTTAGCTACTTGTACATAGAGTTCACTATGCTTTGTTTTACAAGGCTACGATGTGTTCTTTACTGTTTTAAAACACTTGTCATTATTGCCCATTAACGCTAGTAAAAAATGTAGCAGTTTGGCTAACAGGGGGCATGGCATTGATCAGGGCAGTCAATGGCAGGTCATTATGTCTGTAGTGGAAGTCAACCAAATGCTGAATCAGAGTCTGGTAAATGCAGACTGCCTCGGGACCAGAGATGACCCACAGACACTGATGCATCGATGCCAGTTGGTCTGATTCTGTAGGCATTGCTGTTTAATCTTGGTTACACTCCTCATGGATGATGAACTGGACTCATGTAGTGTTAAACCATAGCTTTTACTTGAAGATAAGGTGATGTTCCACGAGTTTTAAGATTTTACAAATCAGGGATAGTATGAAAACCCAGGGTTTTTATTAAAAAAAAGTGTGTGATGCACATTCCTGGCCCTCACGAGGAAAAGGACAGGTTTCCCAGCTGGCTCTTCCCCAGTATAATTGCCCCTTGCTGGCCCTTGCTCTGTCACATTGCTGGTTGGGCCTGGAGGGGTTAAAAATAACCAAGCCCTGGATCCTGGACGGGGTGGATATTCGGCCTGATATAGCAATGGGAGACACGTTTACGGCCACAGTTGTCAGTCACGAAGCCAGGCGGGAAGAGAGACAAGACCGGAAAAGAAGAGGAAGCAAGAGCCAAAGCGTCTGTGCCAATAGGGAACACAGATTCTCGCAGAAGACACTGGGCAAGGATCAGAGAGAGCACATGAGAGATGATGTTCGGGACCTGAGGAGAAACATAGACATGAAAAGTTTGGGGGATTTCGCATTAGCTGGATAGATGCTCTGAAGCTGGTAATTGAATGGGCTCATGGGTACTACCTGAAGACTGAGGATAATGCAAACCCATAAAGCTAAGTGCATGTGAGTGAGAAGCAATATCCTGGGGAGCGATTTGATGTTCGGTGGTTGGTTATCACTGGAAGAGGCACAGTGAGTGCGGAAACTCAGTTGATGCAAAGTGTAGTGCCGATTTTTGGCTAAGCTTTGGGTCACTCTTTACCATGGGCAATGCGGCAATGTGTAAGGCATGTGGTTCAGGTAAAGGCCTGCGGACCATTGGAAGTGATCCATCTCTGGACCGTTACTACAGTTCTGTGGCAGATATCAGGGTAAGACAATCTTAATAATATCTAGGTTCAGTAGAGAATTGTTGAGGTGATTTTCCTGCTATAATGTCCAGTTGTGTTTTTTTGTTTTGTTTAGTTTTTTTTGTTTTTCAATCATTCAGATCTTGACTTAAAGGGACAGGTCACCCCCCCCCCCCCCAAAAAAAAATAAATAAATAAAATATAAAGAACTTTTACTGTAATGCAATGTTAAAGGTTCTCTGTGGAACAATTGTTGCTAATAAAGAACCTTTTAAGTTGTTTTTTGTTTGTTTGTTTGTTTTCTTGTCATAAAGTGAAAATAAATAGGCCCATGGTTATCAACACTCTTCAAAAGATCTTTTGTTTTTCACAAAAAAGTTATACAGGTTTAGAACAACATGAGGAATGTTAATTTTTGGGTGAACTATCCCTTTAAGATGGAAAGCTTCCAATAGCCTTCTTAACTAGTTAAACCAGCAATACTCTGGTCAACTAGCATCACCAGAAAGACCATGTTAACTGACTAGCTTCACTAAGATTTGCTAGCCAACAGCATGGTTATATGCTGGCCTGACTGATTTGATCAGCATCAAAACAGCACTAACCTACAAAACTGGAAATGTAAGCTGATTAAAGCTGTTTAATACAGTAAGATTTTTTTTATAGTCAGTGTTTCAAGATTTTAATTAATTGTATTATTTATCAATACTATATTTTTATCAAATATATTATAATATGTCTTTCCTCAGGAAAGTAACAATGATCACCACTAATTTAAAAGCATTCATTAGCAGTGGTATGAGTTTTGTCTCTATGAAAAGTGTAATTGATGAGAACAAGAAGAAGAGAACAATTGGATCAGCAAATGTTGTGAATTTTTATTTTTGCTTACATGAACTCAAATAGTGGAGCATGTGTGAGTGCAACTTCATCAGCAAATGTACAATGTCTGTTTCTATTGGATAGGTCCTATTCAGATCCCACACGTGTTAAGATGTGACCTCTCAACCTCATACAGAGCAGAGGTCATGTCTCAAACATTTCAGTCAGTAGTCTGTGATGACAAGACACATTAATGCTTCATGTTCCACATGACCTGAGAGCTACTGATCCGTTCATTAGCATCGTAAATACCGCTGACAGGACTTGGCACCAATGCTCATGTCAGTTTTGTTGTAACCAGATTAAAACAAATACCTTAATTCTTGCTTCCATTATTAAAAATGCTTGACTTTGAAGTTTAAATGTCTTAATATTTTCATAACAACACTGTCTATGTGTTTTAATACGTTTTGTGCAACTTTCAAAAGGTACTTAAAAGGTACTTGTACTCTCTATCAGATTTTATGTTGGTATTGCACATGCAGGTTTTATCATCACAGTTGTCAATCTTATGCCAAAGGCTTTAAAAGGGATTGCTAGAGTATAATCAACACATGTTTGCTTGTTGATACCAAATCTGAAATTTGATCTTGACATTAATTTTGTTCCTTACACAGCAAGACTTTCAGCAAGAGACATGCAGTTCAGTGTGTGTGTGTGTGTGTGTGTGTTCGAATGCACGTTTTCCACAAATGGCATAAGTACTACAGCATAAACGTGGTTTGTAAGTGCACTTCCTGTGTCGTTGTGAACCAAATTCCAGTAAGTTTCTATAATTTTTTTAAAGGGGTAGGGTTAGGAGTGGGGTTAGAGGATAGAAAATACAGTTTGTGCAGTATAAAAACCATTATGCCTATTGAGAGTCCCCATTAATCACAAATAGAAGTGTGTGTGTGTGTGTGTGCAGGTCCATGTGGTTTTTGAGGACACAAACTTGTATAATGACATGGGTATGACATAGGTATTACAATATGAAGGTGATTTATGAGGACATTTTCAGTGTCCCCATAATTCAAAAGGCTTAAAAAACATACTAAATGGTGTTTTTTGAAAATCTAAAAATGCACATAGTTTCCTGTAAAAGGGGTAGGATTAGGGTAAGTATAGGGCAATAGCACATACAGTCTTTACAGTATAAACACCATTACACCTTATGGAGAAATCCAACATGTGTGTGTGTATGTGTCTTGTCAGCTGCCTTCACTCTGTTTTGCTGTCTATATTTAGCAGAGTCACATTCAGACACAATTCTGATAAAAGGAGATACACCCACTGAAATCACAACCTTCACATACTCACTAAAACTAAGAAAATGTAAAATATTTATACTGTTCAAACATTTGGGGGCGGTCATCTTTTTATGTTTGTAAAAGAAGTCGTCTCTTATGCTCACCCAAGATGCATTTAAAAAACTACAAATTAAAATAACAAATAAAGATTAAAAAATGAAGTTTATTCCTATGGTGGATTCCAAGATGAATTTTCATAAAGAATTACTATTTTTTGGGTGCCATTTTGTCTTTTGAACAGTATAAAGCATGTTATCAGAATGGTCACAGATCTTACCCATTTGTTCTTGTTTAATAACTTAAATATGACACATTATAGAAGTAAAATGACATTGATAGCTCGAATATTGCTTTATAATTTAATATATAATCATTTATAATATTGCTTTATAACAGTTTTTTTTAAGTAGTGCTGGGCTAATATTAATGTTTTCCTTATGTTTTGTGTATATAGTCGGACAGTAACACCAGCTTCCTGAGGGCAGCCAGGGCAGGTAACATTGATAAGGTGCTGGAGTTCCTCAAGAGCGGACAGGACATTTCCACATGCAACCAGGTAACTTTTTACATCAAGCAGAATTTCAGTGTTTAGATTTTTTTCTTTCTTTTTTTTTCACAATGCGAATCAAATTCGCCAATTGGAGGTTTTGCACACTGTTACATCTCAAGCCATTTAGATTATGTACTTATACGAATTTGCAATAAAATCTGTTGAGTAATACTGAATTTGAAGTCCACAGTTTTCCAGGAAGCGGTTATAGCCATAAACTTCTTTCCAGCTTAAAAGACAGGTTCTGTCAACTCTGCGTTAGCTCCAAACTCTTTAGAAAGTCCTAGTAGATAGTGCTTTGTGAGTGGAGGATAATCCTGATTAGAAATGTGTATGCTTTGCTTAATTTTTGTCCAGCCTGGGCACAAACTGCATTGTTATGATGTATAGAGAGCCATACTGATTCCTGACAAATGCTACATTGCCAACATTATCAGCAAGTCCTCTGCCAAGCAGTTCTTTCTAGTACATCAAAGCCTTTTTACTCATGCGTGTCTTTGGCAGCTGTTCCCACTCCCGACCTTCTGTACCTTCTGCTTAACTAAACCCTCCCACTGTCACAGCACTGCTGTGTTCAATCATTCCTTACAAATTACCTCTAAACAATGCACTGATATAGCTGAATATATTGAAACCATTTAATCTTTAATCTTAAAATGTTTGAAGTATATTAAACTGATTTCTTTTGAAATAAAATATCATTCGATATTTTAAAAATATCAGTCGAATGCAAACATGCATGTAAAAAGTAGCTGTTAAATGAGAAAGTATCAAGTAGACTTAGCAGGCTTTAGAAATATTTTATTTATTTTATTTAACATTTATTACACGTAAACATACAACAGCCTAACATAAACTATGGAACATAAAAGAAGATAATGAGAGAAATACCTCTGTATTTTTGTTCATAGAGAAAAAGTCATAAATCAGGACAAAAAAAGTGGCATCTTGATATTTCTCTCACTGCTCGTGTGATACATAGCGCTTATAGTATAAATATGAGACTCAAAGATATGAGTGATGATACATTCAGTGGCATTTTCTGCCTCAACATCGAATTTTAATGCATAATTGCATTTATGTAGTTGTTGCCCTGCATCATATTTGTCACTAGTCAACTGTATGAAATGTAAGGTGATGTACAGGTCTGGGGGCGGGGCCAGTGCATTAACTGCATTATGTTGTAATCACGTTATTTTTTATAACTAATTATTCAAGTTTACACGTTAAACTGAGAAGCCCATATATATATATGCACTCAGAGGAGCTGTACCCTTTTGAAAGGTATTATGTCAATATTTGCATATTACTAATATGTACTTTTAAAATACTAATACATACTTTAAAGTACTAATAAGTATAATTTATGAGTAAATAAAGTACAACGATTTTTAGGGTGTTCCCCGAGTTACTGCTTTGTACCTTTTTTCTTCTGTGAGTGTATGATTAAATTGTCTTTTTATGAATATACAGGAGACACCACATGCAAAATACATTCAGTGAGGTGTGGCACAGGCACAAACTGCAACCAATCACCTTCATAGTATTGGTTTTAGCAAGGTGTGCCATATAAATATTATGTAAATACTAAATGTTGTGGTTATCATACTACCAAACAAATCCTCTTGAGCCATTGAACTAACATGGGGAAAAAAGAGAAAAACAGTGTTCTAAATGCCTTAATTTGACAGTAATATATGTTTTTTTGGTGTCAGACTTTTTATGATTGTAGAATAAGGCTGACTGCCATGTGTCCAAATTAAATGGTATATACATATGCTGATACATAAAATATAAATCCCCTCAAAAAGAGTCATTGTGCTGTCTTTTTCACTCTATTTAGTTATCTATTTGAAATGAAATGCAAATAGGTATAAAATAGCAAAATATTTAAATTTAAGTGACAGGTCTAGTTCAAACTTTCAGTTGACATGGACTAAAATGACATCAGAGACAAATGTCATGGGGTTGCTATGACCCCATTATTATGTAATGGACTGAATTCACCTCTGCTGTGATGTGTAATAGATTTGACCATGACATTATCCATTATGATGTCATCTGGAGTCACCAGTAATGAGCACGTCAGTACAACAATTGACAGGCATCCCATGCTGTTTTCTCTAAAACCCACTCTTCTAATCCTCGCTGAGTGATATTGCAATATAATCTGCCCATGTTTTATCTGTTTTTTTTTTTTCTTTCTACTCTTTCACTGGAATCTCTCTCTCCGGATCTGAAAACTCCTCCAGCTTTCATTATCCAAATAAATGAGATTAGAGTTTCGTTAATTCTCTCTGCTTTTAATGACGAGTCTGACTGTTAGCCACGCTGTGTTACACAAGAGCTGTCATGATTTACCCATCAAGCACGGAACGAGGTGCATTAGTAAATTAAGACAGGTGGTGATGTTTGTATAAAGAGAATGCTTATTTACAGCTTGAGAAAAAAGGATTAAACGCTAAAATTCCATGTTTAAACATGTAAGCTTCATTTACTAATAAATGACTTTTTACATGATATAATGAAAATCATATATTTAATAATGACTAAAATTCACAACCGTTTTTCAAACAGAAACAGAAACAGAGGGGATAAAATAAAATACAATTTTATACCATATTATATTCTAATATATTCAATATGAAATTTCCATACTCTTGTAATCTTTATTTATTTTTAGGTAATCTTTTTCAGACTTTTTTTAAGAGCTATATATACAGCTCTCCATATTAATGTATCTCAGAGATCTATAGGAAACATTGTGTGTTCTAGCATTATAAAATTACCCTTCTGAAAGTCTGCTTTTACGCAACTTGTGTATCGCTATTGTTTATCATGAGCAAAATGTTGTGTTGTTCTGTATTGTATCCTAATATCAAATCTGTCACTGTGCATAGAATGGACTCAATGCGCTCCATCTAGCAGCCAAAGAGGGCCACGTGGAGCTGGTGGAGGAACTTGTGGAGAGGGGTGCGACCGTGGACTCTTCAACCAAGGTTAAACACACAGAAACACTGATAAATTGAAGGGAGGGGTATGTGATTGCCAAATGGTGAGAGAGAGAGACAGTAAATCTGATGGAATGCCGGTCATCCAGCACTGTGTATGATGAGTACAGTTGGACTCTGGTGACTCCTGTCATCTGACACACAGGGCCAAGCAGACACACCCACGCAAGCCAGGAACTATAAACACACGACCAGCAATCACACTGACAGCAAGGAGTCGTATGAGGACAATAGCTTTGACTTTGTGTTGGGCAGAAATGTGATTGTTTTAGTGTTTTTCATTTATTTGTTTTATTATGGACTAGATTTGTAAAAAAAGATCAGGTCAAATGTCTCATATAGTTTAAAGTACTCATTTGCAAATAGCTGTTCTTGTTTTATGCATATACTGTAAGAAAATTATGTATGCATGTACCGTGTCACAAATATGCAATTTTATTAGTTTTTCAATTTTTTATAGTTTAAATGTGACTGATTTTAAAAGTCCAAAAAGGTGAAAAGTATATAAAAAAATATATAAAAAGTCCTAAATGTGTGATATTTTGTTATAGATATTCAAATGATTTTTAGAATTTGTTATTCATTCATTTAACTTAATTTTGTCGGATATTTATAAGGTCAAGCACACATTTTCTTTTTTTCAGTATCATGTCATCATTTTGTGCTTTTAATAATTCACACAAGTACTAGTATATTCATATACAACAAGTGCCACTATCACAGTGAATAAGTATCGCCCTTCTCCTCTCCAGAAAGGGAACACAGCTTTGCACATTGCTTGTCTGGCTGGGCAGAAAGAAGTTGCAAAGATGTTGGTGAAAAGAGGAGCAGATGTAAACTCACAATCACAGGTGAGAAAAGCCTGTAAAATTATAATAGTAACTTATACCATTTTTTAAATGTAATTTAATTTCATTGTATTTAATTGCATTGTATAATATATAACATTATATTAATAATTTAAATATAGTTAAATAAAAAAAATATAATGTTAAGCATTATGGCACCTGCTGTTACTACAGAATGGCTTCACTCCACTTTATATGGCTGCTCAAGAGAATCACCTGGATGTTGTGCGATATCTTCTGGAGAATGGTGGAAATCAGAGCATGGCCACAGAGGTTTGTGATTGCGAGGGTTGTGTGTGTGTGTGTGTGTGTGTTTTCATTCATTACAACATGCCCGTACAAGTACATGTGTCTAAAATCAATTTTTAATTAGACTAAGATTTTTTTTTTTTTACAACGTATATATGATTGCATTGCTCAAATATGCAAGATAAAGACTATAAACTGAATGAAAGTACATTTTCAAATAATTTTTTAATTGATATTTCATACATTATTTTAGAAATCCAGCCAGTAGCTTTAGATGGTTTAAAGTGCACCAGTTATGGGTAATGAGAGGTTCATATTTTGGTTTTGGGAGTCCCCAACAACAGGTTGACATGCATACAAGACTAAAAAACACTTTCATTGTCTTATAACATGCATTTATTTTTACCTTACATGCTCACGACTCCCAAACATTCCCTTAACGTGATTGGTCCGATTGGTCTCATTTTCATTTCATCATGCCTGTAATGCCTGATAAAGCAGAGTTTGAGCAGGCAGTGCTGCTTTTTGTAGAGTGTTACTGGGCAAAACGCCATTTTACCGCTCCAAAAGCAGCACCTAGTGGAAGAGAATGAATTAGCAATTATATTCAGACGCGAAAAGACCAGCGAGTGGGCGGACAATATGCACAACGGACAAGTCTTTGGATTCGTTTTAAAAATGATTCAATAAGTCGACTTTTTCTTTTGAGAGCCAATAACTCTATACACTGTGCACTTTCAGGTTTTCATTCACTTAGAGCTGTGTTAAACTACATGAAATGTCATTTTCAAAATTCCATAATAGGGGCACTTTAAGCTTTTACATGATCACTTAGCTGTTAGTTTGCAGGTCCAAGCTAGTAGGTGGTGTTTATATGGACTTCCAACCACTGGACACTAGACACTGGATGGTCAACCTGTTTATAGCCTTTGCTTTTGAACAAAGCAAAGTTTCATTAGTTAATCTGTGCCTGTCTGTGTTTGTAGGATGGCTTCACTCCCCTGGCCATTGCTCTGCAGCAGGGTCATAATCAGGTGGTCTCACTGCTGCTGGAACATGACACAAAAGGTAAAGTCCGCCTACCTGCTCTCCACATTGCTGCCCGCAAAGATGACACCAAATCTGCTGCTTTGCTGCTTCAGAATGACCACAATGCTGATGTCCAGTCTAAGGTGAGAAAATGAATAGTGATTTAATGTTACTGATTATTCAAAGATGGAACTATAGCAATTCTGTGGGTATTGACAGGTATATATACTGTAGATAATGCCATTGTTTTAAGGTTTTATCTGAAATGAATAGTTCACACAAAAATAAGATGTGAAATGTTGAACTGAGGAACTGATTTGGAGAAATGCACCATCACTTCGCATGGATTCTCTGCTATGAATGGGTGCCGTCCAAACAGCTGCTAAAACATCACAGTAATTCACAAGTAATCCAATGTTTGTAATAAATTCATCATGCAGATGTTTTTGCTTAGAGATGAAATATGAGTCCTCTTCATAATATTAATTTCTCCAGTAAAAAAGTCATCTTGTCTGAATCAGGAGAGAAATATGCACAGTTCAACAGCATTTATAAGTGAAACCAGTTCTAAACAAATATGTTGATGGATTTTGATGTGAGAGAACAACAATGTATTCACTTTTTCAGTGGTGGAATTATTTATTCTAGATTACAGACTGGAATTAGACTGGTAAAGTTTTTAGTTTGGACTTTCATTCTCACGGCACCCATTCACGGAAGAAGATGCATGTTGAACAAGTGGTTAAATGAAAGATTTCTCAGAATCTTTTCTGATGAACAAACAAACTCATGGATGGCCTGAGGTTGAGTTAATTTTCTTCACATTTTCTGAAATGAAAATTGAGAGTGAGCTATCCCTTTAAATACTGTAGATATTTTCAGTGAAGTTCAAGCTAGCTAGCTTGCGTTGGCTTTATTTAATCTTCACTGAATTATATTTTTGCTTTTGAAATTCCTTCCTTTAAGAAATGTTAACATTGTTTCAAAAAGTTATATTAATGAAAATGCTATATTTTCCTCCTCATGTGCGACTCCAGATGATGGTCAACAGGACTACAGAGGTATTAATATTCTCAGCAGAATCCTGCACCTGCTTTCGTCCTGGCTCTTATAAAGCCTAATGTTCTACTTAACATTGAATCTTTCTTTTACAGTGCATGGGAAGAGTAGAGTCTTGTCCTTAGATATTATAGTGCATGACACATAGTTGTTTTTATTTTAGTAGCAGCACCCTATTTCCTCAAGTGGTTTTTGGGTGTTTCTAGCTCAACACATTTTCTATGCTCCTTTATTTCAATGAATGTTTTGAGCAGAAGTGCTGTTTATACACCACTTATGATTTTACTAACAGACTAGACAGATGTTTAACTCCTAATTGTGCATGTGAACTCACACTGACACTCTGTGTAGAAGTCTCTCGGTCACATTTTGCTGCACCTTTTTGTTAATTCTCGTTTTTTAAATTGCACCATGTCTGTCAGAATGGAAAGGTAAGAAAGAATGGCTCCATCAAATGAATGAGTAAGACAGACAATGCCAATTTCCTATCTATACTTTCACCTTTAGCAATATGTAGTGAGTAGTTGCTGAATAACATTTGTTTGTTAAGAAATTTTGTTCATCATCTTTTTTTCCTTTCATTGTCACTGAGAAACTTCTCATCTCTTTCATGAAGACTCATATAACACAGGAATGTGCTTATATATAACTTACATGTATAAATCTGATCTTTCCGTTTATAATTTCATTCAAGTGTTTTTCTTTACCTTCACTCCAGTGCATGGTGTGGTTGGATCCATTGGTAGCAGATGAGAATCCAGACTTCTTTTTTTTTTTACTTTTCCATTTTTTCTATCTTTTAATTTATTGCACAAATGTGATGATTCATGGGAATGCTGCATGAATGATGGATGTATTAAATCAGTTAGAAAACCAGTGTAGACATTTACCTTCATTCTGTTTCTTCTCTTCTTTGTTCTATCCCTTCTTTAATCCCAACACTACTCCATCCTCTAACAGAGTGGCTTCACTCCTCTGCATATTGCTGCTCACTATGGTAATGTTAATGTGGGAACGCTGCTGCTCAACAGAGGGGCTGCTGTAGACTTCACAGCCAGGGTATGATCTTATACTGCTAAAACCTTAAAAAAAACTTAATTAATTACTTTAAGTGATGGTTCATACTTTTAATTGTTTGGAGTAAGTCCTCTAAATTAGGGCTTTTTAAAATGGTTCCTTTTTTTCCAACATTATAATCAAAGCCCTCCCCAAGTGGCTAGATATTTCTTCTATAGCAATTATGACAAAACTTCTTCTACTTCTTCTTCTACTTTTTAATGTTTTTTTTAAATGGGGGGAAGAGGAGAAAAACAGTATTTTATTAAAAATGTATTAATGTAAATAAATACATACAAGTCATGAAGGTTTACTGATGCCCCCTAGTGGGCTGTGAGCCCCCTGGTTAAAAAAAAACATGGCTCAACATCAATGCTTTCTGTAACAGACTAATATTTAAGCTGTTACTCACTCAAATCTCATATTTGATGTGCATGCTTTCTTTTATTATTAAAAAGAATAGTTCAACTCTAGCAGTTCAAATTCTGTCGGCATTTACTCACCCTCATGTCATTCCAAACCTGTAGAACTTTCTTTCTCATGTTGAGCACAAAAGAAGAGATTTTGGCCAAAAGTAGTTGTTGGCACCCATTGCTTTTTTATTACCTACTATGGAAGCCAGTGGGGGCCAGCAACTCTTTGTGTACCAGAATTTCTCAGAATCTTTGTTTGAAGGTGAGTAAATGGTTGACTTTAGAAGACAATTGTGTGTTGCTTTAATAGTTTAAGTTATTATTTTTTTAAGGATGAATATATAATCTGTGCTAAAGGATGTACTGTTTTGTTTAGAATGGTATAACCCCTCTTCATGTGGCCTCCAAACGAGGAAATACAAACATGATTGCTCTGTTGTTAGACAGAGGGGCTCAGATTGACGCCAAGACCAGGGTGAGTATAAACAGTACCATCAAAATGCAGTAAAACAAACCCTATAGTGCATATGCTGCTTACAACAGATCAGAGAAACATTTCTTGTACTGTATGTACTCAACAAAAGCATTAGTTTTTATGATGCATTATTAATTTGTGGTTTCATATATGTTGTTTGTCTGTATTTATCTATTCTCTGTTGATCAGGATGGGCTGACACCGCTGCACTGTGCAGCCAGAAGTGGACATGACACTGCAGTGGAAATCCTGCTTGAAAAAGAAGCTCCCATACTGGCACGGACCAAGGTACTAAACGTATTTGAAAACTGATGCTTTTGAACAATAGCATCACACATATCCAGCTTTATATCTATGGGTTTTTATAGTTGGTAGGTTTGTTCGGTAGCTCACAGGGTACAGAGATGTATCTGATAGGCGAGGAGCTCCGGTTTGAATCCTGTGTGACTATGGATCGATAAAACAGTTCATATCTGCATAAAAGGAAGTTGAAATTACATGGTTGCCTCAACAAATGTGTTTTTTTTACATCAGTTTTGCATTTGTTAACACTATCAGGTAGGTTTAGGGTTGGATTTGGTTTAGGGCACGTTTCCAACATGACAGAGCATTAATTTATAGCAACAGTCCCTGGATATTTCAATTCTGGACCGCCGCAATACATACCTATATCAACATAATAAAATGTGCCAGGGTGAACCTGTGTTTTAGCGCCACTCTGTGGACATTTCTCTTTGAAATTGCTGCAAAATGTGCAGTAAGTTGTGTAAAAACAAAGAGGTACATATTTTTATGAGACCAGGTTGAATTTTTGTCTCCTATACTCACCAAGGCTGCATTTATTAGAATTTTTAAATATAAAAATGCATTATAAGATAATATTATTAACTGTTATATTATTACTTTTTGATCTAAAGCTGATCTCTCTCTGTCTCTGTATTTTAACTCACACACAGAACGGCCTGTCCCCGCTGCACATGTCTGCTCAAGGTGATCACGTTGAATGTGTGAAACACCTGCTGCAACACAAGGCACCGGTTGATGATGTCACACTGGACTACCTGACCGCCCTTCATGTTGCCGCCCACTGTGGTCACTACAGAGTCACAAAATTACTGCTGGATAAGAAAGCAAATCCTAACGCCAGAGCACTGGTGATTCTTGGTCTTTGAATAAAACGTCAAACCAATGAATGCTTGTGGTAATGAGTGTTACTAATGTATTTTTTGCGTCTGTCAGAATGGCTTCACGCCTCTGCATATTGCCTGCAAAAAGAACAGAGTGAAAGTCATGGAACTGTTGGTTAAATATGGAGCCTCGATTCAAGCTATCACTGAGGTAAGAGTCTTAGTTGTCTCTGACATACTTATTGTAATCTTGCATATTATTTATAATAACAATATTTGATGTGGCATGCAACTTTTTTGAGTTTATTAAACGTCATAGAGAATTTGTGCAGGAATGTTTAGAGTTCATTTAAACAGAACTTTCAGAATCTGGATTCGAATTGGATTGTGCATGTAAACTGTGCATGTAAACTACTTTCTCTTCTTTTTTTTTCTAGTCCGGCCTGACCCCAATCCATGTTGCAGCATTTATGGGGCACCTCAATATTGTTCTCCTCCTGCTACAGAATGGAGCCTCACCTGATGTTTGTAATATTGTGAGTACACAGTCACCATGATTTGGATCTGCTATTAGAGCATCTGCCTATAAAATGGAAAAAAAAGACTCATGTCTGCCACACTAATGCTAATGCTAATGCTAATGCTGGGAGTTTTTGATATCATTTGCTGTCTTTTCTAGTTCAAAGTCTATCAACACATTTCATGTAGTACTGATTGTGTGTGTCCTCAGCGTGGCGAGACGGCGTTGCACATGGCTGCAAGGGCAGGACAGATGGAGGTAGTGCGATGTTTGCTAAGGAACGGCGCTTTGGTGGATGCCATAGCCAGAGTCAGTTGATAAAAACACTTACTGAATAAAGCAAGAATACAGATATTAATGATTACACACAAAGCTTTAAATATACCTTATCTGCTTTTCTCTCCCTCTTTCTCTCTTGCCTCCAGGAGGACCAGACACCACTTCACATTGCATCTCGTCTGGGTCAGACAGAGATTGTGCAGTTGTTACTGCAGCACATGGCTCATCCTGATGCTTCCACCACTAATGGATACACACCTCTGCACATCTCAGCTCGTGAAGGTCAGGTGGAGACGGCTGCAGTGCTGCTGGAGGCTGGAGCATCTCACTCACTCGCCACCAAGGTGAGCCTGCAGGGAGATCTGTGAAAGAAAATGATATAGGGTCCTTATTCACAAATATATTAATTTGTTTCTCATTTAAATGAACACAAAACCGGGAATGAATTTGCATAACATGCTCACAATTGATTCAAATTAGGGAACTATATATATATATGTGTGTGTGTGTGTGACCCTCCTGTACCACAAAACCACTCATAAGTGTACATTTTTGGAATTGAGATTTATACATTATTAATACATAAGCTTCTCATTGATGTATGTTTTGTTATGACAGGACAATATTTGGCAGTAATACAGCCATTTGAATATCTGGAATCTGAGGGTGCAACAATATAAAAAAACAATCACCTTTAAAGTTGTCTAAAATAGGTTTTTAGCAATGTATATTACTAATCAAATTTTTTTTTATAGTATATTACTAAATTAAAATATATTTTATAGTATATTACTAATTAAAAGTTTTAATATATTTACGGTTGGAAATTTATAAAATATCTTCATACTTAATATATTAATCCTTTTTTATCCAAATAATTTTAGCACAAAAGAAAAGTTGATCATTTTGATCCATACATTGTATTTTTGCTACAAATATACCCCAGCGACTTAAGACACATACAGAGTCACATGCAGTATATAGTGCAATTATTTGATCAGAAATATATGAAATACTATAAAATTCTGAAGTATTATTATAATTGAAAAGAATGTTTTCTATTTGCGATGTGAGTAATTACTTTGATAGCAAATCTGAATTTTCAGCATCTTCATTCTTCAATATGCTGATTTAGTGCTCAATAACTATCTTATTATTCTCAATGTTGTGCTGCTTAATATTTTTGTTAAAGCTAGAAGCTTCTAGATAAGGATGAATTGCGTACTTTCTGAATAAAAGGATTCATTCAAAAATATTAAAATATGAAAATGAAAAAATGGAATGTGTGTATTCATCTATGATCAACTAAAGACAAATATGCTTCCCTTAACAGAAAGGCTTTACTCCTCTACATGTTGCTGCTAAATATGGTAGTCTGGATGTGGCAAACCTCCTCCTTCAGCGGAGAGCACTTCTTGATGATGCTGGAAAGGTGAAATTCAAGCTTTAATCATCTACTCTTTTAAATGTATTTTGTAAATATATGTTTACTATTGTCTTTTCTGTCTTTGGCTTTCTGAATCAGTATGGTCTCACACCACTGCATGTAGCGGCTCACTATGATAACCAGCAGGTGGCGATGATGCTCTTGGATAAAGGAGCCTCACCTCATGCTACTGCTAAGGTGCAAATTTTTAACTGATAGCAAGATATCTCTGCATCCAGTAATTAGGGTTTGCACAACCTAAGTGGTTTCTGTTACTTCTCTTCCTGTGCAGAATGGCTATACACCTCTACACATTGCGGCAAAGAAGAACCAGACACAGATCGCCTCTGCCTTGCTTCAGTATGGAGCAGAGACCAATGCACTGACCAAACAGGGAGTGAGTCCTTTACACCTGGCATCCCAGGAGGGGCACACGGAGATGGCCTCCCTGCTGCTGGAGAGGGGTGCACATGTCAATGCCGCCACTAAGGTAAGACCTAGATCAGGCAGACTACAGTCATGAGTAAACATAACATATTTAATATGTCTTTTTCATCCAAACTGTCTATTATAAATGACAGCCAAACAACTTGGATGTACCTCCATAAAAATGAGTTAATATTTTGAGAATTCAATGACACTCTAATGTAAGTTAATGATGACATCGGATACAAGTAAACAGATGAAATATTTAAACTTCTTTTTGTTTTATTTGTAGCTGTAGACTTAAACATTTATTTGTGACAACATTAAAGTCACAACATTGGTGTTTTCGAAACTTAAGAAAATTTCTACTACTGAAGAATGCACATTGAGTTATCAAATGTACATTAAATGCAACACATGCAGAGATGGAGTTTGCTGCATTTACGGTGAACTGAGAAACTGTTGTGTTGTGTTATCCTGCTTATTTATTTAAATTTTACATTTGATATAATTATTATTCACTCTTCATTAACTAATAAACCCCCTGTAGTTCCTATCTCCAGGAACTCACGATTCCCAGTTTGGAAAACTCTGCCCAAGACCAACACAGATTTATGCAAACAAAAATGCTTATTTATTTATTTAATTTTTTTCACTCACTGGACTCAGATCGTTAACCGACTACCAGAACCCATTCTGTAGAATCCTGACTTTGCTCATTCTGATAGGGTCACAATCAAAAACATATTACACTGTAGAATTCAAAGAGATCAATCAAAAAGAAGTATTCTAAAGAGCCATGTAAAAATGGTGTATGATTTCTTTTTTTTCTTCAGAGTGGCCTTACACCTCTTCACCTCACTGCTCAGGAGGACAGAGTGCAGGCAGCTGAAGTACTGGTCAAGCATGATGCAAACATAGACCAGCAGACCAAAGTAAGCTTGAACTGTATTTTTTTCATTACCACAGTCTGAATAAAAAAAAAAAAAGTTTCAGTATGTTATCAGCTAATGTAATATATTGGTTGTTTCTTCTAGTTGGGCTACACTCCTCTTATTGTTGCATGTCACTATGGAAATGTCAAAATGGTTAATTTCCTTTTGCAAAATGGCGCTAATGTCAATGCAAAAACTAAGGTAAGAGTTTATTATACTTATTATTATAATTTATTATTTGTTTGACCCGTTAACCCAATTAATTATTACTTAATAAACTATTAATTTAATCATTTTATAAGTACAAGCTGTGTGACAATGCATTTTGAATTTATGACTGAGAAATATTGCAGATGTCTATGACAGATTGTAAATTTGTGCAATTATAATGTCTCGTAGTATTCAGTCAGAATTATATTATTTTAAATGTATGACATGCTTAATTTTTTTTATTGCGTTCTCTGCTTGTTGTTATGATAATTATTATTTTTGAGCTGTTGGAGTTTTTTATTTTAGAATGGCTACACACCACTTCACCAAGCTGCTCAGCAGGGAAATACACATATTATCAATGTCCTGCTGCAGCATGGAGCCAAGCCTAATGCAGTCACTATGGTGAGCAACACACACGTATACTTACAGAAATGATATTAATTCTGTATCTTATTTCTCTGACCTCACTCTGACCTTTCTCTCTTAGAATGGGAACACAGCACTCTCTATTGCTAAGCGTCTGGGGTACATCTCAGTGGTGGACACTCTGAAAGTAGTTACAGAAGAAATAATCACAACGACAACCGTATGTATTCATGCCTTTACATATTATAATATATAATTTATCCATAAACCGTACAAGAATATATGTTGAATGCCTTTTTTATTTCAACTATTGTAGACAGTGACAGAGAAACACAAGCTGAATGTTCCAGAGACAATGACTGAAGTTCTGGATGTGTCTGATGAGGAGGGTAAGATACTCTTCTATTGCTGAGTTTTATTTGAAATGAGGATTTCATATGTCTATGTAAAAGCTACTGTACATCTGTAGCCCAACATCAGATGGAGGAGGAGCTTTTTACTGAAGCCTCTATGGAGATCGAAGGTATACAGGGTATAGATACAGAGCGAACCGAACTGACCTATTGAAGTTACTAACGTTATTCTTACAGATTGAAAAATCTGTTCAGTTCCTTCTGTATCTATTCCAGTATGTGGTTTGCAATTTGTGTGCTAACTGGAACGGGCATGAAAACTAAACTTTGAAAAACTAACTTTGTTTTCAGTTATTTGTGCTAATCTGGGGATATTTTTTCTCTAATCATACAAATGAGAATGTGAGTCACTGAGTATTTTAGTATTATTAGTACCTACATAATGGGTGAACGACGCTTGTTATGTTTAATATGTTTTTAGAGCTCTTGTTGTTGGTTAATATAACTTATTTTTATTCATTTTAGTTTTTAACAGGATTAAAGTCTTAAAAGGATTTTTACTGTCATGTTGTCTACAACCCAGATTTTAAGAATGAAGGATATTTGGTCTAAATAAAAAAAAAAAAAAGTTTTTAGATTTATAGTATTGGGTCAGAAAATTAGAGGTTATGTTATACATATGTCCAAAGAAAAAGAATTCAGTGGCAAGTCATGATTGTGAATAAGGGTTTATATCAATTACAGACAGATTTACTGAACAGAACATATTAGTTAATTAGAACACATTAGTGGGAGTCGAAAGTACACAGGTGCAAAATGGGTTGAGACATGCTTTTTTGGTGTCAAATATTGGTGCAAATACCAGTAGGAATTCATGCATTTTTGTAAAACAAAAAAAAAAGTATAGTTAGTTGGTGGCAAATTGATAAAAATGACCACCCATAACCCTGTCCCTAAACCTACTCCTCCTCACAGATATCAAAATAGTATAAATGAAGTGAGAATTTGTAAAATATTTATGAACTGGTTGTTATATAACGTTGGTAAAAGGAAATTATGCTGCAGTATTCACTTAAATACTCTTTTTGCATGAATTTTGCATCTAATAGAGAAACTCCTACAAATGCGCATGAAAAAATATATTTTCTTCACAATTTTTTTACTCTTTAGTAAATACTGACAGCAGTTTTTAACTCCTAAAGAGGGTTTGAGCTAGTGCAAGATGTTAATAAATCTGGCACTAAGTCAGTAGTCTGAGCAATGAGTAGTTAATTCATCAAATAGCCAATGTGTGTATGAGCAGGTGAGGACACAATGACAGGTGATGGAGGGGAGTACCTGAGAGCAGAGGACCTGAGAGAGCTTGGTGACGACTCTCTACCTGGACACTACCTGGATGGCATGAGCTACACCCATAACTTAGACCGGTAAAAAAATAAACAAATGCTCATTTAGTATATTCATTAAGTATAACAAGTGCACACACATAATTCTGTTTAGCTCACCTGTTTGCATTGTCCTACCCCAGGTCCCATGAGACCCCCAGTCATATTGCTTACAGAGGTGAAGGCATGCTGATTGAGGATATGATCACCAGCCACCAGCTTAATAAGGTGAACCTATGAACCATCTTACCTCATATGTACACCTAACATTTGGCTCAGTGTTGTTAGACATGGTTTACAATGCTAAAATCTAATTGTTGGCATTGTTAAAATCTTCTTAGCTGTTCTAAATTCGCTGTAAAACATGGATTCATATTGCTTGCTGCATTTATACAACAGTTATACCATATAAAGAGTCAAAATTCACTGCAAAATCTGACATTTTGGAACAATTTTGAAATATGCAGATGCAGTGACAGTAATACTGTTGTAATGAGGTCATTATAGTCTGATTATGTGGTTTGTTAGGTTGCTGCGTTCTCTCGAGAACATGACAAGGACTCATATCGACTGAGCTGGGGTGCTGAACATCTGGATAATGTGGTGCTAACTAGCACTCTTCTGCAGTCAGGGTTCGTAGGTTTCACACACACACACACACACACACACACACACTTGACTCCCCCTGTCGTACATGCAAGTAGTCAAATCTGGCATTGCATCAGATGCCACTATTGTGGATCATGAATGATAGCTGCTCAATTTCCCCTCATTGTTCTTTCTTTCTGATTTTCTATCTTTCTCGTTTATTACACTCACGTCATCTCCCTAAATCACTCAGCCTCTCTCTGCTGTCCGTGATTGTGTCTTTTGTTCTGCTTTTAGCCAATCCACCCCATGCCTTGACAATGACAACAGCAGGTGATCCTCCACTTCTCTTCCTTGTGCCCTTTTTGCTTCCTCACTTCATCTGCCTTTATTTCATTATTGCATGCATATATAACAACTGACTGCTTTGAGATTTTCAAATACAACTTTTTGGGCCTATTACAATTTTAATAAGCATGTTTTGATGAACACAGTGAGTCATGTGTCAGTATTCATAGAGATCCCCATGAAAAAATAGGAAGTATTATTTAGTATATTTCACATGGGTGGTATGAAACTGGACGTATTGTGTTTCTCAACTACTGTGGTTTCCCCAGTACATATTGAGCATGTTCAACGGTTATCATTCTGTAATGTCTAATTTGCCCAATGATTTATATGTAGATTATTTTGGAGACTTGAAATTCATGAACAATATTAATTAAAGCAGTACTGTTTAAAAGTTTGAGGTCAGTGAGATCAAAAATTATTGCTGCATTGTAAAAGTACTGTTCATTCAATCCAATTAGGAAAAGTATCATTGTTTCCACAAAAATATTATTTATCTCATTAAAAAAATATAAATATCTCATGATGATAATGTTTATTATTATCACTGAAGCCTGCAGAAATAAAATACATTTTAAGCATATTAAAATATAAATTGGTATTTAAATGTTTTAAATATTTTATAATATTATTTTAAAAATATTTAAAGCAAAATCTTACCACCCACAAACTTTGGAACAGTAGTGTACATCAGTCTAATTGTACACATAATGGCACAGTTTGATAATAAAAACAATGTTCAAGGTTTAACAGAAATGACTCCTTTTGATCATAGAAGAAAGCTGTTGGAACCCAAAACATTTCTGGAAAAGTGTATAATTTCAAATGGTGCCAAATAGCAAAATAAATAATTGTTTACAAACATATAGAAGCCCACAGAGCCTATAAAGTTTAGAAAAATAGACCGAAAAATAATGTTGCATGGCCTAGGTGGCTTCTGTAAGTTTATAAACAAGAATGTCATGCATTTCATTTCTGGATAGTTTTAATGAAGATGTGTTGTGTGTTTCACCGTTGCATGCTGTTCTATACAAACAGCTTCCTGGTCAGTTTCATGGTGGATGCCCGTGGTGGAGCCATGCGTGGCTGTCGTCACAATGGACTACGCATTATTGTGCCTCCTAGAAAGTGCTCAGCACCTACACGGGTCACATGTCGTCTGGTGAAGAGGCACAGGCTGGCTTCTATGCCCCCTATGGTGGAGGGAGAAGGGCTCGCAGGCAAGCTCATTGAAGTTGGACCCACCGGAGCCCAGTTCCTTGGGTAGGGGAGTGTAAAATTGAAAATCTACAGTATGCTGTATCACCATGAACATTTTTGTCTATATTTGTTTGTGTATGATGCAGTTACATGTTCTCTATTTTGTCTCGTCTTGACTGACAAAGTAGCGCAATATGTCAACATGTTTGACGTGTCCTAACCAGGCGCAATCTCAGCTAGTGAAATGATGTTTGATGTTTATTTTGTAATTCTTGGACCAATAAGATTCAGTGGATAGATTTTAGTTTTGATTTTAGGGTTACTCCACACTTTGGAACACAATTTAAGATATTTTGGGTGAAAACCAGGAGGTTTGTGACTGCCAAGTAATGAACACTGTCAAGGTCCAGAAAATTATGAAAGACATCATTAGAATAGTCCATCTGCCATCAATGGTTCAATATGTATTTTACGAAGCAAGGAGAATACTTTTTTTTTTTCTAAGGACAATTTATTCAACAATGTGTGTCCTGTGTGCCATTTAGGAGATTATCTGCTCGACACAATTAGCATATGCTGTTCTGTGTGAGCCATACCACACAGATATGTCTTCTACGTGTATTTATGCTTTGATTTGAACAAAAACAGTGTTTCCTTGTGGCACAGCTGACACAGAAGAGCATATGCTGTTTGCATCCAGTGGATACTTTCCAAAATGATGCTACAGTGACACGGAGAGACACAGAGGAAACAAATTGTTGAATAAATGTCCTTATGTTCTTCACATACAGAAAGTATTCTCATTTCCTCATAATGTTACTGTTGAACTACTGATGGCAGATGGACTATTCTGATGATGTTTTTGATACTTTTCTGAACCTTGACAGTGTTTGGCTGTCAATAGGACAGTCTTCCGGTTTTCCTCTAAAATACCACTTCAAAAATCATTAAAAATGTGGCTTACTTTTGAGCTTGGAACAAAGTGCTGCCATGTTTCTCTTTAGCATAGTAAATTATTTTCACATTACAACAGGAACAGCCTTACTGCTGTTTGATTGGATGACAGAAATCCAATTACATGGACAGCTGGCTTTAAATTAGGTGAAATGCTCCAGAACCAAAAAAACATGAGCTGACATATGATGTCCATTGTAATAGGTGCAGGGTCCGAAGGGGTTAAATTGTGTTCCAAGGATAAACAAAGCTTTTACGGGTTTGGAACGACATTCGGGTAAGTGATTTATGGTGTGGAGTAACCCTTTAAGTTTTAGTAGTTTTATTTATTAATTAACGAAACAGTTTTAGGTAGATTTGAATAGTTTTATTTTTAGCTAGCCATTACTACACTGCTGTGAAAGACGATAAACAAAATCTTGCAGCTGGTTAGGACAAAAACTCATGGATGAGCTTTTAGTGTTTATCTCACCTGGTTAGGACACTTGTTCAGTAAATTAGGTTCACAGTGTGCCTTGTTTTTTTACATCTTTTTTAATGGCTGCGATCGGAACAGTAAACTCCACCTCCCAACAGCCCCTCCTCCTCTTAATGAGGGCGAAAGTCTTGTCAGCAGAATTCTGCAGCTGGGTCCACCCGGCACCAAATTCCTCGGGTAGGACAGATCCTAATGCCAAATATCCAATGGATACCGGTCACATATCCCCCCTAATTCTTTTAAATACGCCTCCATCTGTATTTATAATTTTTTGAGTTTGTTTTTATCATTCCGAAATAGAGGTTTTCCATTAATTTACCTTTACCTCCCTTGTTGACTTTGAAATATCTTTGGTTTTTAATTTATTTTCTTGTATTTGTCATTGTTCTGTGTATGCTCTATATGGCATTACCCATGGTTTTGTTCCTACATTGCTGCATGCTACATTTACCTGTGTTTATGTCTTCCACAGATGCGATATCTATTTCTCAACAATCCTCACTTTGAAAAGTCCAAAGCCGTACATTTGGCTGAAATAACACCCCTTATTTTTCAGGCCTGTGATAGTGGAGATCCCGCACTTTGCTGCATTGCGTGGGACAGAGAGGGAGTTGGTGATTCTACGCAGTGAAACAGGAGAGAGCTGGAGAGAACATCACTGTGAGCATACAGAAGAAGAGCTGAATCAGATACTCAATGGCATGGATGAGGGTGAGTGTGTCCCAAATACACACAGAGACACTTGTTTGATGTAACACACCTTGAAGGAATAGTTAACCCTAAAATCAAAATTCTGTGATCATTTGCTTACCCTCGAGTAGTTCCAAATCTGTATAAATTTTTTTGTTCTAATGAACAGAAATGAGGATTTGTTTGGTTTGGTACAGAAGGATAGCATTTTTAAAAAGACTTTGGTAATTTGAAACAACTGGTTTTGTCATTTTCACTTTAGAACTGGACCCTCCTGAGGAGCTGGAGAAAAAGCGAATCTGCCGCATCATCACACGGGATTTCCCACAATACTTTGCAGTGGTGTCCCGCATAAAGCAGGACAGTCATCTGATCGGTCCAGAGGGTGGGGTGTTAAGCAGCACACTAGTTCCACAGGTCCAGGCAGTGTTCCCAGAGGGAGCTTTGACCAAACGGATACGCGTTGGTCTACAGGTAATTCACCATGCAAAGCAATCTTCATCATTGACATTGATGTTTAAAGTGCTCCTATGTGTTACGAAAGGTTGATATCCCAAACAACAGGCTGACATGCATGAAAAAGTCAAAAATACTTTAATTTTCTTACAATGTGCTTTTATTTTTACCTTATTTGTTCAACGACTCCCAAGCGTTTCATTCAGTGATTCATTTTTCCAAACCTCTCCGGTGATTGGTCGATTTCAGTTTTTTCAATTTGCATTTTCAATCAAACCAACGCAAAAAGAACAAGAAGTGGGTGGGCAATATGCTAATGCTTCATTTTAACATCAACATGAAACAGCTTGGAACTTGTTTTAAAAACGACTCATTTCAGTGATTCAGAGTCGACTCTTTCTTTTGAGAGACAATAACTTTGTACACAATGCACTTAAAACTTTGCAGGATGTTTTCATTCACTTAGAGCTGTGTAACACACTGCATGAAAGCTCATTTCCCAAAATCCATAGGGGCACCGTAAAGAAGGCATTTCAAGTTACTTTATTTTAAGGTGTCCTTGTTACATTGTAATTATATATTTATTTTAGGGCTGTCAAAAATAACGCGTTAACAACGTTAATTAATTTTTGTCGTTAATTACGTTAATTTTTTTAACGCATT
>JAUCMS010000001.1:7465390-7489206 GCA_032357445.1 Enteromius radiatus
AAAAGGTTAGTATTCAGGTGTAGTTGCAAATAGTGATTAATCATGATTAATCCACTGAAAATCCTGATTAATTTGATAAAAAATTTTAATCATTTGACAGCCCTAATTTATTTACAATTATTTAATATTAATTAACAACATGTATGTACTATAGGGTTAAGTTTAGGGTTTGGTGTAGGCTTAATGCATTTAATTATGCATAATTTTGTGCTAATACTATAGTAAGTCCATGTAACACTTAGGTGTTATCGGCATTTCTGATTTTGCTCTTTATTTTGTGTTAGACAGTTTTCTCACAAACAATTTTGAGGGTAACACTGTACTATTTTTATGATTTTTTTTGTCACTCAAGATCAATAGCATATAACAGCTTTTAGTAACTTCTTTGTGTCATTCATATTAAAAGTGTGACTCTGTGGAAAAAGGTTCATATTTTTAAAAATGATTATTATTTTAGATATTGCTTTTTGTAAAATCTTTAATTAACAATATATTACCTTTAAATTGGTTAAAAGGAGGTGATGAAATAAAAAAAGTCCATCCTGCCACTTACATCTAAATCTCATCTTTTATTAGGCCCAGCCCATCAGTGAGGATCTAGTAAGGAAAATCCTGGGTAATAAAGCTACATTCAGCCCAATTGTTACTTTGGAGCCCAGAAGACGCAAGTTTCACAAGCCCATCACCATGACTATTCCTGTCCCTAAAAGCCCAACCAGTGACGGGACAAACAGTACCCCCACTCTACGATTGTTATGTAGCATTACTGGTATGTGAGAATAAAGAGTAAAACATATCTTTTGCAAGTAAGTGCCTTTTAAGAAGGTGTAAACTGTTCTAATCATTTTCTTTTTCTAGGAGGGACAACTCCAGCACAATGGGAGGACATAACTGGATCCACACCGCTAACATTCATCAACCAGTGTGTTTCATTTACCACTAATGTGTCGGCAAGGTGAGCTTAGACACAGTGATAAATGTTTGTTGACTGTTCTTCCATGACAAATCGATAAATATGTGTTTTTCCTCCCAGGTTCTGGCTTATAGATTGCCGTCAGATCCAGGAGTCTGTGAACTTCTCCAGTCAGCTGTATCGTGAGATCATCTGTGTTCCCTATATGGCCAAGTTTGTAATTTTCGCCAAGACGTTGGACCCTATAGAAGCACGACTCCGCTGCTTCTGTATGACAGATGATAAGATGGATAAAACTCTGGAGCAGCAGGAGAACTTCACTGAAGTGGCTCGTAGTCGGGATGTAGAGGTAAGTGTGGTTTAGCTAGTTTTTCTAGTGCATTTAAGATTAACTTTTCTACATGGTGTTATATTTATCTTTACAGGTGCTAGAGGGAAAGCCAATCTTTGCAGACTGCTTTGGAAATTTGGTCCCACTGACCAAAAGTGGGCAGCACCATGTGTTCAGCTTCTATGCCTTTAAGGAAAACCGACTTTCTCTGTTTATCAAAGTAAGCTATTATTTGTTGCATGTAAATATTATGTTGAAGTTGGCATAAAAAAACACTGAATTAAAGATTTAAACATGTTACAGTATGCCACAATGTTCCCTACTAGTTTACCTGTGATGCCACAGTATTGTGTAATTGTCAGTTGGTGGTGAGCAAAGATACAGATTGGTTGTTTTCCACAGATTCGTGACAGCACTCAAGATCCATGTGGCAGGTTGTCTTTTACAAAAGAACCAAGAACATATCGCAGTCTAAACCACAATGCAATATGCAACCTGAACATCTGCCTACCTGTTTACTCAAAGGTAAGAGAAACACTTTCATAATGATATTATCTAACAAGCACATTCAATGTACATATGCATATACACAACAATTAAAATATATCTAGTTTAGCTAAATTTAGTCTCACAGTTTCTTTTTTTTTTTTACTCTAACTTTTTAAGGAATCTGATTCTGACCAAGATGCAGATGAGGAGGTAAATACCAATTTCACCTTAAAAAGAAATAAATAATTTTATAAATAATTATATTTTTGCAAATGAGATCATGGATTGTTTTTAATATCCATTCGATTAACTCTCTGTTTCAATCTAATTTCTTTATAGAGTGAGAAGACACATGAGCAATGTAAGCAATTTTTAAGTTTAAAAATATATATAAAGTATACACAGCTTTTTCTTCCATTCTTTTTAAACCCCTTAACTTCTGTAACTGTAAGTTACCAATGCAATATTACATTGTTAACATATTTGGCATATTTAAAAAAGATTTTAAGAAAAATCGTATTTGCGGATCCCTGATTGCTATGCTATGGCTGATAAACATCCCTTCTTCCATTTTTATTTTTATGGTCTGCTGTTCTCATAAAACATTACATCCGATTCTATTCTCTCACAACGGTATCTTGCTTCTGGCATGATGGTTTCTACAATGCTTAGTGTGTTACATGCCAAAAGAGATACTGGAAAACCAACCATTCTCCCTTAAATCAAAATCTCACTGACCAGGCACACATTATTTTGCCTGTAATGAAATCACTTGATTTGCTTGCCACAAGTCACCTTTGCATGGATCATTTCCTTTGCATGGAAATAACTTGACTTACACATATTATATTATTGTATATGTATGTGTGTGAGTGTGTCTGCTTGAATGTGAGGATATCTTTTTTTTTTCTTTTTTTTTTTTTGTGACATTTTTTATCCCTACCACTCACATTCTGTTTCCTTTGTTCACTTGTGTTTATTGTTTTCCTATTTTTTTCTTATCATTTATTTATAACAAATTCCCATATGTTAAACAATTCCATGTTTGACTCAAAGATCTGCATATCTAAAAAGCCATAGCATTTAATAATTTGAAAGTGTTTTATGGGAAAAGCCTCTGATTGTGTCTCAGTGTTGCATAAGGGCATTGTTTTGAAATGCTATCTGTGTTTGTGTTGACATGAGCTCTTCATGTCGAGAACAATCTTGAGATGCCTCATTGGTACAGCTCCACTCTGTGTTATGATTACTTTCCTCATTTGTTCTTTGTGCACAGGTTTCTGTATTACTTATCCTTTGTTTTTTCTTTATACTTTCCCTCTTGTGTAAGTGTGAGTGGATTCTTGAATCAATATAACATGTTTAAGCAAGTTATTTCCTGCCCATTTCCTGCCCTCACTTTGTAATTCTCTTTTGCTTTGCTTAACTGCTCCCATGCCTTCCCAAAACCTTTGGAAACAAATCTAGATAAACCTAACAATGTTCTTCTGAACTGAAGACAGTTTGTATTGCTCCTGCCCTGACTAGTTTTCCAATGTCTTTTGTCCTCTTCATTTCCCCTTTGTTCTTTGCAAACTATTTGTGCTGTTCAAATGGAAGATTATGATGGATCTGAGTCAACGGAGCTTTCCATGCTGCAAATCATACATGATCCTGCCACACTCGCCAGTCCAGATCTACTTTCTGAGGTTTCTGAAATGAAGCAGGACCTGATTAAAGTGTCAGTCCTTCTGACCTCTGAAAAGTTGGAAAAACCATGCTCCTCTGATCCCGGGAGATCTGAGCAATCAGTCAAGGCTGGTGATGAAGAAGTGGATGAGCCATTTGTAATTGTTGAAAAAGTGAAAGAGGACTTAGAAAAGGTAGAAGAGATTCTTCGTGACAGAACAATGGATGATACGAAGAGGGAATGTGCTATTAGGAGATCTGTAACCATTGATGATGAGGAGGAGTGGGTACTTCTCAGTGAGACAGATGTTGAGGAATCCAAAAGCAAAAACATCTCTGAAGTCCAAGAGGCACTCATTCAGGAAGTTCGAATCACAAGAGACACTATATCCAGTTCTCCTAAGAGGGATATTTCAGGTATGATTTCGTATCTCAGCAGTGACTTAGAACAGTGTCTGCAGGAAATTCCTGCACCATCTAATGATTCACAAGATGTGGATAGTGTCCAAGAAAGCTTTAAAGAGGTTGTTTTAACATGTGGTAAACACCGTCCAGCAGAAATCAAAAAGCCAGCAAGGAAAAAGCGTAAAGAGAGGGAGTTTGCAAGCGGCAGTTCAGAGGATGATTTGGAAAGGATGAGTAGGAGTCAATCTGAGGAGTCTCTTGATGAAGATGCAGTTATCGGTGGATCTGAACCTGTCTTTGGACCTGTTCCTGTGTCTCCTAGAGTTGTGGAAACTCCAATTGGATCCATTAAGGACAAGGTTAAGGCGCTGCAGAAGAAGGTTGAAGAAGAGAATGAGGTGGACAGTCAAATGTGGAAATCCCAAAAAGTGAATGCTTCCCAGAGGAAGCCACATGTCACAGAGACAGAAAAATCAGACAAGCTTCCTCCAAAATCTCCCAGATCCCCAAAGTCACAGACAGAACGGCTAGAGGAAACTATGTCTGTAAGAGAGCTGATGAAGGCTTTTCAGACTGGCCAGGATCCATCAAAAAGCAAGTCTGGACTTTTTGAACATAAAGCAATTACGAATGTAACCTCTGAAGTGGCACATTCTGATGTGATACAAGTTCCCCCAACATTTGATAGTGAAATGACAGTAACAACTCAGTGTTTACAAGACATAAAAATTACAACAGTAACTTCTGATATGGTAGGTCCTAATATAGTGCAGATTCCCTCAACATACGACAGCCAAATGACAGCAACAGCTCAACTTTTGCCGGAAAGCGCAATTACATCTACACCCTCTGAAGCAAGTTCTGATGTGATGCAGGTTCCTCAAACATACGACAGCCAAATGACAGCAACAACTCAACTTTTACAAGAAAGCGCAATTACATCTACACCCTCTAAAGCAAGTTCTGATGTGATGCAGGTTTCACCAACATATGATAGCCAAATGACAGCAACAACTCAACTTTTACAAGAAAGCGCAATTACATCTACACCCTCTGAAGCAAGTTCTGATGTGATGCAAGTTTCACCAACATATGATAGCCAAATGACAGCAACAGCTCAACTTTTACAAGAAAGCGCAATTACATCTACACCCTCTGAAGCAAGTTCTGATGTGATGCAGGTTTCACCAACATACGATAGCCAAATGAAAGCAACAACTGAGTATTTACAAAAAAGAACATTTACAACTACACCCTCTAAAGCAAGTTCTGATGTGATGCAGGTTTCACCAACGTACAATAGCCAAATGACAGAAAAATCTCAACTTTTACAAGAAAGCGCAATTACATCTACACCCTCTGAAGCAAGTTCTGATGTGATGCAGGTTCCTCAAACATACGATAGCCAAATGACAGCAACAACTCAACTCTTGCAAGAAAGCGCAATTACATCTACACCCTCTGAAGCAAGTTCTGAAGTGATGCAGGTTCCTCAAACATACGATAGCCAAATGACAGCAACAACTCAACTTTTACAAGAAAGCGCAATTACATCTACACCCTCTGAAGCAAGTTCTGATGTGATGCAAGTTTCACCAACATATGATACCCAAACAACTCAACATTTGCAAGAAAGAGCAATTACACCTGTAACATCTGAAATGTCAAGTCCTGATGGGTTACAGATTCCCTCAACATATGCAACAACTCAATGTTTACAAGACAGAACAATTACAACTGGATGCTCTGAAGCAAGTTCTGATGTAATGCAAGTTTCTCCAACATATGATAGCCACATTACAGAATCAACCCAGAATTTACAAGTGAAAATTGTAGTACAAAACAAGATTCTCCAAGAATCATCACATATTGACCAAAACACAATTCAGCATAAGCTATTGATCGATGATGGTGAAGCAGTACATACAAAACCACTGACAATCATCCAAATTGAAGGTGATCAAGCTGTAACTTCCAACATTGTCTTTAACTTTGAAGAGAAAATCTCTCCAGAAGACCTGCACTGTAAACAAACAGCAGACCAAAATAGAAAACCATCTCAGGAACCAGAAACTGAGGAACAACAAATATGTTCTGAACTATTAAGTAACGAAGACCCACGGCTGAAACGTGAGATAATGTATTATGAAAATAAAATCTGCCAGAACAGGAGATTGTCTGTGGAACCTCAGATCAGCCCAGACAGGAAACCATCAGAGGATTTCAGTGCAGATATTAAGGCAGAACTTGAGGAAAATCCTGAATATCTGCTCTTTAGGCGAACTTCAGGGCAAGCAAGTAAACATTATTTAATGAGTAGTGATAGGCTTTCTTTGGAAGATGAGGAGCAGGTACATCAAGCAGCAGTAAATATAAGTAAACCAAACATAATCACTGCATTTGCTACTGCAATGGTGCAAGGTGAGTCCTTACGTCAAAGTGAAATACATGTTGGAACATTGGAAGAAAGTCCTGATAGTGACAAATACGAGGCCTTGGCAGATTCTCCTTGCCATAGTATAGGGACAAGGACTGCTCACTCCAGTACAGGTGACAGTGAGAAACTTGCTGAAACCCCTCAAAATAGTCCTGAAGTCATTGTTTTTTCTTCCAGTACAACAAGTAAAGAAACAGAAGACAGATATCCAGGGGATCGGGAAACAGCTCACCAAATGAGTTTGACATCACATGAAAGAGGGGACAGTGACAACATTGAATTATGTTCAGTAACCACCATAGAAAGGAGGACTGCTAATTCAAAGACAATAGTTCAAAATGTAATTCAAGTTATGAAATCAGAGAGTGAAATATCAGTACATGATATGAAAAGTGATCAAAGTGACATGGAGCTGATAAAAACAGATGTAATTACTGAGTCTGAGAAGATACCACAAGATAGCCATCATAGTCAAGATGCACCAGAGAGACCTTCTAGTTTGGATTCTCTGCAGCCTGCAACCATGAGTGATACTAAAACTCTCTGTAGAACAGACTCGCTTGAGACTACTCCCATCAGAGATGATGGATCATCCCAAAAATCCCCAGACTCTATTGAGCCAAGCCCAACCAAGGATTCCCCATGTCAAGACTCTTTAGAGGGAAGTCCCACTGGTCAAGAATCTGGTCAGCTGAGTTACACTGAAAGGGTCTTCTCAACAACTTCCAATTCTGATGTTGGGGAAAAAGAAATCATTTCTAAACAAAACATTTATTTAGAAAGTGAGTCATCCCAAGGTTACCATGAGACCCTGGAGCAAAAAGAAACGGTGTTTGACAGTGGGGATCTTCATGACTTTGATGCTTTACAAAGGCAATTCACTCCAGAAGAAGAGATGTTTAAGATGGCTGCAAAGATCAAAACATTTGATGAAATGGAAAAGGATGCAAAAGTTAAAAAGGTCAAATTTGATTTTGATTGTGTTTCTAAACACCCAAAAGAGGAAGAAGAGCTGTCACCACATAAAAGTTCACTAGACTTTAGCACAATGTTAAACATAACATCAGAAGAGCAGTACTTAGAGAACCCTTCTGAATGTGGCCCAGTATTACCCTTACATTCCTCATTGTCAGATGATGATTACGACAGTCCTGTGTTGGATGAATCAACTCACAAGGTCTCAGGAGAAGCCACTGAGGTTTTAGAGACCACAGACAAAATGGAGGAGGAACATACTCACTTAAAGAGTTTTGTTGATTTACAGACATGCATAGACATACCATCTATGCAAACGCATGTAGAGAATGAGGAGGAAGACTATGAACAGTTACCTTCAGAGTACCATACTGTAGTGACTGGTGAGACTAAAATTAAGCATGATCTCATTATTACATCAGCAGAGAGCAAAATAGGCATTGAGAAGGAAGATGATGTTGATCCTATGTATACTGGTGAGAGCACAACTTTTGAAAAAGTGCTTTCTCCCATCGACAATGTGGATGCTACCACGCTTACAAAGGAAGTGCAGGATGAATCCCAGCCAGATTTATGTATGTATCAAGAGGACAATGAAGAGAAGCCAGAAGAAATCCCAGTGTCTATTCCAAGAGACCTGGTTCCCTGGAGCGCTGAAGTGGAAGACGATAAGGCATTTGATGCAGAAATTGCGGCTGAGGAGCAGAAGATACTTGCTTTGTGTATAGACAGACGTTCCCATGGAACCACACCTGACACAACTCCAGGACGAACCCCTACTGAAGAGGGGACACCAAATCCTTTCCTCTTTCAAGAAGGAAAGCTATTTGAGATGACCAGAGGTGGTGCTATCGACATGACCAAAAGGACCATGGAGGAGGAAGAAGAAAGGTTAGTCTTCTTTCCGATAAATGAAGATCAGAGTGAAGAATTTGAGCAAGTCGATTTCTGTGCTATTGAGTCTATTGCAGTAGGTTCAGTTGAGATGCCTATAGATGGTTTAGTGCATCAAGATGGTATTACTGAGGACCCTGATATCTTTAGTAAAACTGGAACCAAAAGTGTTCAACCAGAAGATTCAGAATGGAATGATTTTCCTACCGAAAGTGAACCAAAGAGTCCCACAGAGGATAATGGATTCTGTGAAGACACATTAATACCAAATGTTGATACTGCCACTTATACAGTAACACGAACAGTTTATTCCGAGCAAGACGCAGAATCCTCTGACTCTTCGGTGGAAGATGAACAGCATTCTGTTGTTGAACTGCCCATATCCACCTATGTATCTACAATTTCCCCTAGTGCCTCAGTTGATAATGTTAGTGAACAGCAATTCCAGACATCACCTTCAATGTACACTCCATCCAAGGACCTTATTGCTGAAATTAAAGACACAACATCTAAAACAAAAATAGCTGTAAAAGCAGCCAGCTTTGACCAGGTTTTAGGACAAGGAGACTCCATTGAACAGAATGAAAGGCCTAAATCTGTAGCAGAAATTGGTGACTCAGAATGGTCCAAGTCTGTTGTGGACAAACACACTAAATTAGACAGCAGCTACACCAAACCAAAGACTTCATCCTCCCAAATGCCTGTTTCACCAACACAGTCTCCTAACCTACAGTATGCTGTATCTAGTCAACCTGAACTTCCTGACGAATTCTCTCAAGATTTGGACACTTCAAGGAGCACAGGGCATGATGAAACCAAAGGAGACAGAACCTCTGTTGAGTTAGGGATAGAAAGTAGTTTGAAAGCAATTCGACCCCCATCCGTAGGCGATGATGTCTTTGAGACAAGGCCCAACTGGGAAGATTGTGTGGAGACACAGATGCAGAGAATCTCAGACAGCACTACCCCAAACCAAAGTAAAGGTACCTCTACTTGGCACTTGCCCCCCGTATTACTTAATCCAAAATTTACTCCATGTCAGTCTCTTTTCTTATGATTCTTTTTTATATTTTGTCTTGTTCCGTGTTGTCTTGTGTTTTGTGCTGTACTTTGTCTCATCTCAGTGTTTTCTTGTATGTCTGTATGTTTGTTTGTCATGTTTTGTGACTTTTTATGTCATGTTTTATTCATTTGCATATCAGTGTGTACATGAAAACTGAAATCTCAAGATTGATTGTCTACATTTATTTGCTGATAATACAGTTTCCTGTGTATTTCCTGTGTTTCCGCTTAGGAATAATAAAACAACCATGGCAAGGGCACTTTTTGTGTAAAAAGTTGTTAAAAATGTTATGGCATAGATTATTTCAACAGATCTTCAGTCACCATGCTTTCCAACCTAGCTTCTATTAACATTTTTGATGCCACGATTAAAGGGTTAAAGGTGCTGTATGTAGGATTGACACAGAGTGGTTGAACTAGGTATTGCAGTTCAAATGCAAAATATTGGAGACATTTTTTTTTCACCCGGCTACTTAGACTTGGCACACACGCTGGTTGCAAAATTGAAGACAGCAACTAGAACGAGCGCAATGACCATGTTTACTGCCAACTGGCAACACAGGGTTCTGAAACACGATTGGGTGAACTGACGGTGGGTGGGTTTCACAAACCAAAACAACGTCCTGCGTTCTGAGCCGGAACGCTCATTTTCAAAGAAGAGTAATTGACTGTAGCAATGTTTTTCAGATAAACAAGTATGTTAACTTAGCATGTTTCTTAAATATCAGCAAACATATTGTGGAATTTTTATGCTAAAAATCCCACATACAGCACCTTTAATAAAGACTTAAAGGAATAGTTCACCTAAAATTGAAAATTCTATCATCATTTACTCACCTGTAAACCTGTATGAATTTCTTTGTCCTGAAAAAGTCATGAAATAGTCCATTTAGTTTAGAAATGAAAAGGAATTTGATGTTTAATCGGTTTTGTGTTTAAGTATTAATGACAATACTCTGACTGATGTTTACAGTGGACTGGCATGATGATGCAGATAGGAAAGAAGAGACTTTGGCCATTATTGCTGACCTTCTAGGTTTTAGTTGGACAGGTGAGTATATTAGTATCAAGTAGTCAGGTCATCGACTACCTCTTACATTGCAATGCAATGCAGATATCATAATAGGCTTTGGGACAGTAAACTTCCTCAGAGCATCCTAGTAACCACATACTAAAAACCACCCAGAATACTATAGCAACAGAACAGCAACTGCTCACACAATTCTAGCATCCTGGGGGCAAGAGAGCTACATTTTTCTTTCAAAAATAAAAAAAAATAAATAAATAAGAGGAGAAAAAAAAAAAAAAAAAATCTTTTAAAAAGAAAGAAAAACTTGATGTCAATGCATAAGTGAAAATGCTTATTTTTTAGCAGCTTATACAATAATCTATTTTCAGAGCTGGCCAAAGAGTTGGAGTTTAACGAAGATGAGATTCAGCAAGTGCGTGCTGAAAACCCAAATTCACTACAGGAGCAGAGTCATGCTCTTTTACAGCGCTGGGTAGAGAGAGAAGGAAAGCATGCAACTGGTAAATCCTGTTTTTATGTACTCTTTTAACAGTCACTGCCTATAGTCTGTTTTACTTAAGTTTTTGATTGTGTATTTAATTCCGCAGAAGATACATTGATTAAAAGACTTACTAAAATAAATCGCATGGACATTGTCCATCTTATTGAGATCCAAATGCACAAGTCAGTTCAGGAGCAAACCTCAAGAACATATGCAGAGATCGAAAGGACCCTGGACCACAGCGAAGGTAGGACATTGTGACACAATGTTTAGATCCTAAGCACTGAAGTTGAAGTCTTAGCCTTTACACCATCAAAGTGAATGCTTCGTTTTTTGTAGCTCTCTCTTCAGTCCATGATGATGGTGACAGTCTTCGGGTGGTGCGGAGAGTGGACACTTCACAAAGGCATCCTCCAGCTGTGTCAGAAGAGGACTTATCTGTGGCCTCTCTCCTTGACATTCCATCGTGGGCTGAAACAATGGGAAACACCCATTCAGAAAGCATTCATGGGGATATGATCGAAGAACTGGAGATCAATCAGTGAGTGACACATCAGTTGAATTTGTTTACATTAACAAAAGCGTTATTGCACCTCCTGGTCATTTAATGTCCACTCTCAATATCTCCTAGGGACAGCTTCACCAATCCATGGCTGTTGCAAGAGGTCAAAAAAGAATCTACAAATGAAGATCCTGATGAAGACGTAAGTTCATGGCATTGTGCTTTGAAACATAATGAGAGGGTCATATCCTAAATGTCTGAACACCAAGAAACTTTTCATAGGGACTGATTACTGAATGATAAATCATTACATGGATATTTTTTTTAATCTGAACTCATGATCATTGCATGTGCTGTTTTAGTCGGTTGTTTGTCTCTCACTGGTTGTAGGTATCCCTTAAATAGCATCTCTTTTCCTTTGTCATATTTTCCATACTTCATATAATTTATCCCATAGGTTTCTGCAGAGTCTGAGGAGGAAATTCAAGCTCAGTGTGACTTTTCAGACTATGAAAATGCTTGTCTCTCCTCATCACCAATCACTTTGAACAGTCAGTCAGAATTCCAACAATCAACGGAGGCTTCTCAAAATCTTTTTGATTTCAGTCAGGTATCTATTGCGAGATTTTCTTCAAGTGAAAATTCAGTTTTGTCAACAGTTGACCCTGAACACACTGTTCCCGACCTACTGCAACACACTTCACCAGAGAGTCAAGAAGAAACAACTCAACTCCAAGAGCAAAATGATCAAGATGAAAGTTCTGTGTGTCTTGATCAAGTGTCACCTGTATATGAAAAAAGTGATTTAGAAGGCAATGAAAAATCAGTAAAGACTCATCACTTTGAAACTGATGAAACTTCAGACAACACGCAGTCTTCTTCGTGTCATGAAAGCAAATCATCTGAAGTTGAAATATCTGTTCCTGAGAGCAATCAGATAGTAGACCAACATATCAGTCCTCCATTTTCCCCTAATGCTCTTGAAAGGGAGCCTGATGAAGCTTTCTCACGCAGTGTTGAAGTGAATCCAGGGGTTTCAAGAGTGACTCCAGACCTCATTAAGGGCTCTCCAGAATCAGATCAGGTCTTTCTTACCACAGAAATGCTTAGTGATTTGGATCCAGTACCATTATTACAAAGCCATAGAGTAGAAGAGCACATCTTTGTTGAATCCTCTGCTACAATTGACTCGGCATCACTGCAGGCATCTACCCATCACGAGGTCGCAATTTTAAATCAAGAACAATATAATACCAACAGCTCCCCACACCAACCTTCAGAGTCTGAAGCTGATTCGAGGATAAACCAACAAACCGATTCCCATGAACAACATCTGCAAATATTAGAGTCTCCAGAGCAAAAGCCACAAACCTTAGGAGACCATTGTGGTGATCAAGAAGATGAATATAGTCCAGAGGAGGAAATAATATGTACACAATTGGATTTCACTACTAAACCTCTTATAGATGACAGTCATGATTTTAAGAAAGAACTGTTGTCCCAATCAGAGACTGACTCGGAAACGTGGATTCAAAGTGAAACTCCACAGCTGAGTGAAACTTCACCTTTCTGTAATTCTGACGTCAGCCCACAAACACCAGAAACAGTCATAACTTGTAAACATTTTGACTTTAGAGAGAAGTCTTCTGAACTTGGATCAGCAGCTATTAAGAAACCTCTTTCACAGGAGGCAGTGGTATCCAAAAGACGACTGCAATCTGAATCAATAACCTCCAGTGCAACCCAACAGTCAGAAGAAAAGCATATTGACCGGTGTCTCTCAGAATCCTCTGAACCTTTGATGCTTACTCTGAACATGAATCCACCACTTAAGGAACCTGTTTCCCAGGAGGCAGTACTACCTCCGCCACTCTCTCAGGAGATCATAACTTCCAGAGATTCCAGACGACTGCTGTCAGACTCAGTTATGTCTGGTGCACCATCCCATAAGTCAGAGGAAAAACCCTCTGCCCGTTGTCTTTCTGACTCTTCTGAACCCTTGGTTTTCAGCATGAATTCGGTCCTTGAGCAACTTAAGAGAAAAGTTCAAACAGAACAACCATTGTCTGATCAACCACTCAGCTCAGTGACAAATTCACAAGACACATTCACAACGAAGCTGCAGTCAATGGATGAGTCACCTAAATCTCAAATTGATCTGAGTGAAAATGTCAAATTAGAAGTCACTGATGTGCCAAAACCTGGCAATGTTGAAAAAGCAAAACACAAAGATTTACTAAGTGTTGATCAACAATATGATGAGTCTGATCCCGAGACATTTTTCGACTGCAAACAGAACGTCTCAGATTATTCTGAAGCAGAAGAAGACGGACTTTGGAAAGGTGTCATGGCACTGAGTAATAAAGTCTTAAGGTCTACTGTTCATGAATTACAACAACAACCAAATGGCAGAAGCCCCTCAGAATGTATGCCATCCCATGAGAGCCCTTGTTGTTCAGTCAGATCATCAGACAGTGAAGATTTCGAGGATTCGCCTATTATCCATGAACCTAATGATGATGCAGAGGAGAAAGACATTTACTTTCCATGTCAGCAGAAAAGTTTGGAATCATCTCCACAAACTCCTCAGGAGCTTCCTCCTCGAGGAGGGGCTGAGTATAATGATGATGATGATCTGAGGAGGGTAAGCGTCCTCAGCATGACCTCCCCCTCCACCCATCCTTCTCTGAGCTACCCTAATCCATTTCCTGCTGAATGAGTTTGCTGAAGGGATGGTGTTTGGTTTCTTTGAATTAACAATTTTAATTAATTAGGTGGGTTTTAAAACCTGAAAAACTTTTTGCTATAGCAAAAATAAAAAAAACATAATCACGTCACATTCGTGCCTTAACACCATCATAATCGCTATCGGCTTTTTCAAATAGTGCTGGTGCATGTACTACATTTATGACATTGAAAGGTCATATACTAAATATGCAGGATTTTGCAAGTGAGAAATAACAATATCATAACAGTTTTTTCATAGATATTTAGACTAATTATTAAGCAACTGATAGCATGGTGAATTTCTTACCACGTAGTTGTTTCGTACAGGAAATCTGTTAAAAAATGATGCATGCTGTGTAATGTTAACAATGTTTTGTTGCCCCTTCTGTTGTTTTTCTGTTATGTTTTTGATAACAATAATGGCCATTTGATCTTACTTAAAAATTCTTGTCATTTTTTTGTCTTATGCTGTTTTGCCAGAGGGGGCAGCATTGCATTCATTTTTCAGTGTTATTTATTTTTATATTTTATACATTTCACGTACATTTCCATTTTCATACATACTGCTTGGTTAGGAGATTGATGAGGCATTAGGTGTGCTGTCGGATAGCTCTGATGAGGATGTGGTGACCACCAGAGTGGTGCGAAGGAGAATAATTATTCAGGTATATATATGACTGAAGATTGCTTGCTCCTTTTTGGAGGTTCAGTGTTAAAGCTGCAGTGTTTCTTTACATGCATTTGGTGTAAAACTTTGGCCTAGGCTTACTGAATAACTTGTACCCAACAAGGTGTGTGGTGTTTTTTCATGTAGCTCCAAGATTTATTTTGGAAACGGTTTTCATTTTAAAATCCTGCATTTTCAGCTGTGACTTAACCTCCCTGCTCCTCAGTTGTTAGTAGAAGTTGTCCATTTTAAGTTAAGAACTCTTGTATGATCTCCCTTGTATTATATTATATAATTGTTGACATTTAATCACCATAAAATGGACAACTTCTACAGGACGTGTGCTCCTTTCTATATTAAATAAATATTTTCAACATTATTTCTTTATTATTCCTCTTATGCTAACCCTAACCTTCACTGAAGCCAGGACATGGTGAACAGTGCTTTAAACATTGAAATGCAATAATTAACTGTCTGGTTTCTTCTACAGGGTGATGATGTTCCAGAGGTTCCTCCACAGTCTGTAACAGAAGAGCAGTACACAGATGCACAGGGAAACTTGGTAGTGAAGAAGGTAAACATCCAAGATTTCATCCTACATCCATCTGCCCTTTAACTATTTCATAATCTATCCTTCCTTTAATTTGTCCACCCATCTTTGGAAACACTTTATTTTGTTAGTCCATGCCTAGACATTCTGCTAACTATAAGTAACTTTTAGATCAACTACCAGTCAGTCTTCTAACATTTTATTCTGATGACCCTCCAACAGACATCCACCCTTCCTGTCATCTTTCTACGTATCTGTCCATTGTACATTCACGCTTTCATCAGTCCATTCAGCCTTTCATCCATCCTTTCACCCTTTCATTCATTCATCCTTTCACCCTTTCATCCATCCATACTTCCATTTATTCATCCATCCTTTCACCCTTTCATTCATTCATCCATCCACCCTTTCATTCACCCTTTCATCATCTATACTTTACCATTTATTCATCCATCCTTTTACCCATTCGCCCTTTCTTCCATCCATTCATTAATTTACCCTTTCATTCATTCATTCATCCATCCATCCTACCATCCTTTCTCCCTTTCATTCATTCATCCATCCATCTATTCACCCTTTGATCAATCCAGCCAGTTTCTTACATCCTTTCACCCTTTCACTAATCATCTATCTATTCACCCTTTCATCCATTTATCTATTCATTCATCCAGCCATTCATCCATTCCCCCTTTCATTCATTTATTCATCATCCATCCATCCTTCCCTTAACCTTTTCATTGTCCATCCATCAATTCAGCCTTTTATCCATCATCCATCCATTCATTCATTCATTCATTCATTATCCTTTCAACCATTTATCCATCGGTTCACCCATTCATTCATCCATCCATCCACCCTTTCATCCATTTATTCATCCAACCATCCATCCACACATCCATTTACTCTTTCATCCATCCATCTATACTTCAGTCCTTTCTTTCTTCCTTCAATCCATCTGAGTGATCAACAATGGATTTATGGTAAATACATCATATCCATACAAATTTGTTTATCTTGCTCTCCCACCTTCTCAGGTGACCAGGAAGGTCATTAGACGATGCGTGTCATCTGATGGGGTGGAGACAGAGCAGGTGAGGATGGAGGGCTCCCCTCAGCAGCCTGTCAATGTGGCATCAGGGGACGGATACTCAAAAGTAATAAAAAGGACAGTACTGAAGAGCGAAGGACATCAGACAGAGGTGTGTGATTCTTTGAATACTTAATCATGTCACGAAACTAAAACTTACTCAATCTAAGTTTAATCACGTTGTTTAAACAGTTTGATCACTTAATCAAAATATGGCCAATGAGTTTTGCTAAATGTTTTGTTGAATTTCAGGTGACTTTCCATGAGCAAGATGGCATGTCATCTTCAAAGGGTGAACCTGCTGTAGGTCAGGAGCTCAGACAGGTGGTCCAGACAACAATGGTACATGGAGAACAGCTGGAAAAGCATGAAGGCGATCCTTATCTTGCCTCAGACCTGCCCTCAGCCCAGGAGGACTTCACCCAGGTGAGCTGCCAATCATAGCAGTCATTTCTGTCAGCTATAAAACACCAGATTTTAAAGATTAGAGTCTTTTTAAGGAGGAAAAGTGCAGAATTACCACTGTCCTAATATTATGCCTGTAATATTTTTCTTTTTCTAACCAAAAGTTCTTTCACAGTTTGTTCCAGTTTATCAGCTTTTTATGTTACACAACCAGAAACCTGTGATTAAAATTATATAAATGCCATGGCTGGTCCTGAGAAAGTAATAACATCTGTGACTAACAGCTGTTCTATTATAATATAATGTATAATATATAATTTAGTGTTAACGTAGCGTGTGCCTAATTTCCCCAGGCTCTAAGCTACTTTGGAGGTTTTAGGAAGGTGCAGATCCCTCGAGTGGTAGAGCAGAAAATACTACAGCCTGATGGATCTGTGATCAGGAGGTTTGAGAGAAAGGCATGGTGTTTGTGTGCATATTAGTGTAAAAAAAAGTGTGTGTTTGGGGGCAAGCAGAAGTAAAAAAAAAAAAAAGCAGTTTTATATTTTAATATTTTTTTTAATTGTATTTGGTGGCAAAGTCTTCAGCATCACACAATCCTTCATATATCATTGTAATATGCTGATTTGGTGATCATTTTAAACAAAATGATTGAAACTATATAAAAATCTATAATAGCAGTTAATAATAGTAAACTGACTAAAAGTTAATAATAGTAAACTTTACTGTTACTTTTAACCAATTAAAATGTATCCTTGTTAAATAAAAGTATAAATGACGAAACCAGCAACAACAACACAAAGTCTTACTGAAATATTTGGGACTGTATGTTATACAGGTATATTTATACAAATGATCTGTAGAGACTGTATTTGGAATTTAGCATCTCTATATGTGGCATTGATGTGTGTATATTATATAACAAAGCATGTCTTGACATTTTATCTCTCACTAATAACATTTTTCTTCCTCTCTATCAGTCTTCTGAATGCACACTTAAAAGAGTCTATGTGCGCTTGCATCTTAAAAAGAAAAAAGTCATGTTTTTTTCCACTTCAAACCTTTTTAATAGGCATTAAATCATTGATTACCCTGTTTCTTTCTTTCTCACTCACAGGACGAGGATGCAGAAGTCTAGGACCCACAGGAAGTCAGTAGTGAGGGATGCTGGGGGACAGAAGCGGGTTTGCGTGGAGCGGATAGACGATCGGTCTGAGCCCCATGACAACCTACAGCATCACCTCCATCACCTCATTCACCACTACTGTGCCCAAAACGACTGAGAGGAAGAGAGGGAGGAAGCCGAAGAGAAGTCTGAGTGATGGTTTCCCCCTTCATTTTCCTCTCCCCTATCTCCATCGCTCCTCTCTTTGAGCCTATCTGCTCTCCTAACCACTCCTATGCACCATGCTCATGCAATCCCAGAGTGCACTTCACTCCTGCCACTTCCAGTCTTCCTGTCCAGTCAAACTGGATTATTTGCCCAGTTTAAGTCAATGGACAATATTTTCTCTCTCTCCTTATTTTCCCCAGTTTACCACAAGTGTTAATCTCTTTCTGTCCTTCATTGTGACCAAATGGTGTTCTTTCCTTTCCTTTCCTTTCCTTTGCTTTTTAAATCCCTCAGTTAAACACCTATGAACACACATACACAAAAATCACAATAACCAAAAACGTTTTTATCAAAAGAGAGAAAAAAAAAAAGTCCTGGTCGTTCATACTCGGAACATTTAAGCTTGAACTAACAGAACCTGTACTGCACTGCCTACCACAACTATTGAATATCGTTGCATTATATCACCACATCATGACATGCTATTTTGATCTCAACAGTTGAGATGTCTGAAAACTTCTTGCCTTCTTGATCAGCTGTTGGGGTATCGTGTGTCTGTGTATTCTATCCATGGAGAGTATATATAATATGCATTTTTAAAATGACAGTAAATCACATTAGCCACCTGTAAGAATATTAACAGGCATGCTTAGCTAGCTGCAGTCACTTATTAATAACAGAATCTTTCTGTGGTTAGACGACTGTCATTTTTTTCGGTCTCTTTTTCGTCTCACCTCTCTCTTCGTGTCTGTGATCTGTAGCAATTCTAGTCGTCGTCGTCATCACATTTCAGTGCAGCTTTTTGTTGTAATAGATCACATTAACATGCGCTTTAATGAGTTTAAATTCACTTTAGCAAGCGTGTCAAGAGGGACTCAGGAAGCAAAGGTGGAATCTAATTCAGTTACACATATTCTATTCTATTTGAAACTTTCAATCTGAATTTATTCTTTACGTATGTGTTTTTGAGTGAGTGAGTGTGTGTGTGTGTGTGTGTGAAATCAGAAATGCGATTTTTCATTTGGAATTATATTAATTTTGTTCTGTACATATTGCTCAATATCAGTATGCGTCAAGGAATTTTGAGGTATTTATGATGGTGAATGCTTTTAAAATGTTAATGGTTTCGGAAGTGAGCATAAGGGATGTGTTATTTGTTTGTTTTTTTTAAAGAGTGTTTTATTTTGATGTATTTCATTTACTATACGTAAGTGGGAGTATTCTCTTTATGATTCACCAAATCACAGGTTGGCTTCAGTTGAGACTGTCGGGAAATAGCGTGTACCTTGTGATATTTGAATGACTTTTCCTTTAACTGCAGATTTATACAGCTGTGTTAGCAGAGGTTGTTTTTTGCTGCTGATTTGAGGCCAGCTCTGCTTTTTTCCGCCCTTATAAAAATTTGCGTTGGGGAAACTGGCCCTGGAACAGCACTTTGAAATTCATCCTCTAAACTGAGCAATGTCATTAAGTTGAACACTGCTACTACTTTCACTGTGACTGGCCCACGTTTGATTTACCGAATCCGCATTCTATGTCTGTGGAGATAAAAATATGCATATATATAGTACATAAATATCTATCCATAAAGGCATGTATTAGTTTACTATATGACTTTTAAAAAAGACATTTAAACACTATACCTTGGCTGCAGTGTGTGTATATGGCTGAACGAGAATAAAAGTGTATAAGTGTCAAGCTACGCTCATTATTGAATGGTTGTGTGCGAAGAAAAAGCTGCAACATGACATCATGCTTACAGTACATATCACACCTTTATTGTATTTTTCATTAAATATGTTGATTTGCTAGCGCCACCATGGCAACAAATTATGTAGTTCACATCCTCATATTGGCGTTGAGGTTCCGTAAGTATCAGCAGAGGAAATGTCTTTAAGAAGAGAGAAAGGAACACGGAGAAAACGGAAAGCATGGCGTTGGCATAGTCCAGTAGTGGTGAGGTTTTTTTCCTCAAGGAAGACCGTTCCGTTCCGACATCACCTTCTATGACATCATCTTCCGATTGAGTGGCGCACAGACACTAAGTCGCCACTAGGGGCAGTGTGCATGCTTGTAAATCAGGCTCGGCTCAAATTCGCTCTTCTTGCCATGGGAGAAAATAATGTCAGGATAAATGAAAAGCACAAATATGTGTGAAAATGATACATGTAGTTTCTCATAAGCTACTTATATTTCTTTTCTCTTACAGCCATGATATAAAGTCAAAGGATAATATTTTCACAGCCACTCAATATAGGAAAATTAAGCTACATCGATCTGAAAGTAGGGTGATACTTCTAGATATGTTTGGTCGTAATGATGATAATCGCTATCATCGTTACCACATCAGAGCTTTATGATACTGATAGAAATAAGGAAACCATGAATTACACAACATAAACAAGATCAAAAAGAAACAAATTATAGCATGGTCATTCAAAAAATAGTCCTCCATGCAGTACCCAATGCTTGTCAATGTTTCATGTATCGTATATGCTACATTCCCTTTGATATCTGTATTTTTTTCTTGTATTCTATGACATAAAGATAAACATACAGTCCATATTAGTATTCTGCAGTTCTCTTAAATCAAATAAATTAAATCTGAATCTTTAAGGAGCCAAACATTGTAAGCTAGCGAATATAAACAAAGCTTTTCGACAGCATTTACTAAAATGTTTAATTTAGCTGTAAGCCAGAATTTAAAGTTTCTTAAAGTTTTTTTTTTTTTTTTATTTTTTTTTTTTTATATTTATATTTTTATTTTATAGTTTTTTTATCTGAACGATCACGACATATGTACATCACCAGAACAATAGCAAGCTCAATATTAACATTCTTATCTTTCAAAATTTGATATATTGCACACATAAATAGACATAAAAATACAGTACAGACTTGGGGAAAGGTGATTCTCTTTACATATTCTATACATTTAAAATGCATACCAAAACAGCTTAAAAAAAGAAACGGAAAAGAAAATGTTAAAAATACACTCCTTTTAATAATGTCCATATACGCGAATGGCCCACGGGTTTTGGTGTAGGTGATGACCTTTAGCAAAATGTTTGAACTATCTGGTCCATGTGCGATAACATGTAAATGACCCCCGAGGGGGGGGAGGGGCGTGGTTGTTGGGAAGCAGGTGTGGCTTAGAAGACACACCTCCAGCTTGACTGACAGACAGTTGGGTTTTTGCTGATGGTTTCTCCTCAGTTGGGAAAAATTGAAGCTTAATATTCCATTAACTACAAAATATACACACAAACAAATACACATCAATAACATTTAGAAATAAGCATGAGACTAAATTAGAATGAGCTGATTTCACTACTAAATTATGAAATAATGTTAATGTAATACTTCTTCGATTTGCCAAAATAAGCCACTAGGAGCAATAGCAGATCATAACATATTACTTCTAAATATGTGTCCTCAAATATATGCTACTTTTTCAGAATTGTAAATGTTTCTGAAGGAAGTTTCTTTTGCTCAACAAGGCACTTTTTTTTTGGAAATCTGATTGTTCGATATTATTAATCTAAAATTGTTACTGTTTTGGTATTTTAATATATTTTAAAATGTTATTTTATTTATTTGATAGTAAAACAAAATTTCCATCAGCCATAAATTCATTCAATGTCATATAATCCTTCAGAAATAATTCTAACATTTTTATTACTACGAATATTGGACTGTGAGCATTTGTTTACAGCATCCTTTAATCAACAGAAAGTTTAAAAGTAGAGCACTTATTTCAAATAGAAATCTTTTGTAACATTATATACTTATGATAAATTTAAAGATATAGTTCACCCAAAACTGAATATTCTGATGTGACATGGACTACTTTAACAATGTCTTTGCTACCTTTCTGGGCGTCTGGAACATTTCAACTACATTGCTGTCTATGCAGGGTCAGAAAACTCTCAGATTTGATCAAAAATATCTTAATTTGTGTTCTGAAGATGAATGAAGGTCTTACAGGGTTTGGAACAAAATGAGGGTGAGTTTAAACTATCCCTTTAAATTCTTTTGAATGGTCAGACTCCACAGAAACCTTTTCAAATTAAATTATAAAAACCTAGTTACACACTTTCCTGAGAATGATCATTTTGTGATCATGAACATTATCACATAAACAGTAGAGACGCTATACTGTATGAGTCTTACTTGATGGGTACGCTGGGGGCTCCAGAGCGATGGAAGTGTATGTTCAGCCACTTTCCATCTCGGCGGTGCCAGACGCGGGTCTCCTCTGACTGCATGGTACGTGGCATCCCACTGCCATCCATGTACTGGGTCAGACGGATATACGCGATACATGCTGCATCCTCCCCAATCAGATGAACATGGGGGTTCAGCAGGATAGTGTGTACAGGTTTATTACCTTTAGACAGCGCTGACAAAGAAATATGGTGATCAAAATACTGTTGTGAAACTATATTCTCTTTCAGTTTTGAGTGTGAAAAGATAGACCTAGATACCGTTCTCAAAGTAGAACCTGTGGAAGTCATGACCCTCCACCAGGTTTCCCAAAGCTTCTGGCTCAAAGGAAGTAAGACCAGGATCGCAAATCTTTCTGTTAGATAAAGAGCAGAAAGTAAAGCTAAAAGTCTTAACTTGTGTGCAGACATTGGTATATAAAAAAATAATGATAATAATAATCTGCCCATCAAAAGCTGTAATTAAGTGAGCCTTGGATCCTAAATATAGATGGAGCATCTGCTGTGAAAAGGTGACCATTAAATATAATCTACATAATCAAGAGAAAATAAAGGAATGCATTAGTGTTCACTGTGGTTGTCACAGCAACAGGATTGACCGTTCACTCACGCGTAAGCCTCAAAGTCTCCGTTGTTGATGGATTCAATCAGCTGTTCAGTCACCTTTATGATCTCCTGCTTTCGAGCTGAAACACACAGAGATGTCTAGCGAGTAAGTCAGACACCCTCGCAGCATGAGAACCAATATTATTGTTCAACAACCCAATTCATTTCAAAATTGCAATCCACAAAATGCAAACCTTTGTTTAGAAAGCACCAGACAAAATTTACAGTGAACCTTTATGGCTTCTGTCTTTGCAGGTTTTAGCTGGCTTCAGTCAGGGCTGGGCGATATATTAGCGATGAATCATAAATATTGTAATTATTTGGCCATTGCATTTTTTAAAGAGTGTAATTAGACTTTTTTGACCACACTTTTAGCTTAAATGTTGAGAGTGTTGGTACGTTTGATTCATTGAATCAATTCAAAACTTCTAGAATTATTCTTTTTGTCAACACTCATGCTAACTTTAGTTCCTGTATGGCATAATAAATATAGGTAATGTAGTAGATTACAGATGCATTTAAACAAAATATGCATTTTCTTGTTCATTTAGTGAAAAACCATGGAAACTGGACCTAACTACTTCTATAAAAAAACAAACAAACAACTAGAAACGTAAACTAACACTTTAGTAGAGGGAGCAATTCTCACTATTAACTAGTTGCTTTTTAGAAAGCCTATTATTAACATATTGGCTGTTTATTAAAGCACATATTCTGCATGACCTTTTTCTACATCTCTACCCAATATCTAAAACTTGAAAAAGGCCTTATTAACCATTAATAAACAGTAAATAGGGAGTTTATTGAGACAAAAAAAAATCATAGTTAACTGTTTGTTTGTTAATGGTAAGAATTGGACCTTAAAGGTGCCATAGAATGGGAAACTGAATTGACCTTGGCATGGTTGAATGATAACAGTTCAGTACATGGACATAACATACTGTGAGTCTAAAACACCATCGTTTCCTACTTCTTATAGAAATCAAGTGTTTGCAAAAGACGACTGAAAAAAGGTCCAATTCCAACAC
>JAUCMS010000001.1:7495322-7505322 GCA_032357445.1 Enteromius radiatus
TTTGTATAAAGCTCATAGGCAATTGGTCTCTCTGGCGAGTTCCCATATGTAACGTCTCCGTTCCCTCCTTCAGGGAATGTGGGTTACGTTCGTAACCTAGACGTTTGTGTGTGACATTCACTTTTCATTATACTTTTTTTTAAGTGGAATATCCTGTTTAAATTATCACATTATTAGTAAAAATAAAAGTAAATAAGGTTGTGACTGACAATGCATATAATTGTGTGTGTGTGTGTATATATATATATATATATATACACACATATACATAAAATGTATAAACTTTTTAAACTTATTTTTAAAAATAAGTTTTGTGAGAGTTGCCCAATTATTTTACATTTTTCTTATGTACAATTTTATGAATGGTTTTAGAAAAAATGATCAGAAAATAAAAGTCTACATCACAAAATAAATTGAAACAAGAAACTCAGAAAATGATATGGGGCAAATTCACTAAACAGCATTTCTACACAAAAGCCTGCATCTTCTGTGCTATCTTGCATATTTGTGCTTTTCTGTGCCTATTTAAGTTAAGTAATTGTTCATTTTGGAAAACAAGTCTGCCTTTCTACATAGATTATGCTTATTCATACAACAAATTATGTCTGACGATTTGCACTCAGAAGCAAAAAAGTACTTTTTACTTGTTTTGCATAGTTTCTTTAGTGAAAATGTGAGTGAATTCCCCCCATAGTGCTTAAACAAAACAATGGAATACACATTCAAAATAAAATGTGACAATGATGGGTAATTCCATTTAATTTCCAGCAAATTCAGGGAATTAACTAAAGATTTTATTAATGACTGAGCCAAAATGTAAATAATTTCTTAAATAAAACCTGAAAATTGGAATTGAAATGGAATTGATCAAAATGCCACACAGCACTGTAATATACGAACTATATTGTTGTTGAATTGGAAACTGATCCAATTAAAGACCTCAGAATTTCTGGAAAAATGTCCAAAAAATAAATGCAAAACTAAAGGATACACAATGTTCTGCTGCAAGATTATTCTCAGGCTTTGCCAAGTACTGATGTTCTTTATGTATCTTAGTTTTGCCAAAAGATGAATAGGAAACAGATTTAACCCACCTTCACACCATCTGGCTTCTTGTTCAACAAGCTCTTGGCTGCTGTTGGATGAAAAATAAAAGGAAACCATGATTATTTATGCATAATAACATTATAAATCCATGAAGGCACATGCAGCAGGCATTCTGGGATTATTGTTCTCCTTATTGTGTCACAAGACCTCGGGCAGGAGAAACAATTCAAATAATTCATTTTTAGGATCGAAACTCTTGGTACACAAATGCAAGACTAAGGGATTGAAAAGATTAAACCCAAGACACAATTTAAACCAAAATAAGCAACTCTATTTTTAGAGGATGTGTGATATACTGTGTTATCTCCTCATTTGGAAAAAGGAAAAATGTATAAAAAAGATGTTTAAAGAATATGTTTTTTTTTTTTTTATTTACCCTAAAATAACAGAAATTATCCTATTAAATATGTAAAATATTATTTTATAAATGTCATGATAACTTAACTGTTGTCCATACTGTACATAACGTAAATAATATATAATATATTTTTACAAAATAGCATGCAAATATATTTTACAAAAAAGAAGCACACACACACTTGTCCTCGAAAAAAAGAGTTGCTTTAGAATTCAGCTTATTACAAATTAAGTGCAGACAACCATACAGCTATTACGCTAAAATAAGCTTACTATCATTCTATTCTATTATAACCTGTTTCCAACTATATTTTGGTAACAACCATCATATTTAAATGCTAAACCTCTGAATTATACCTTATATAAATAAATAAATGTAACATTCCAGGATGTACATGAACTTAACATGACAGAAATTTAACCAGAAAATGATCAAGCATCCAAAATATTTCTACAAGCAAGACAGAAAACATTTACTCTCCCAATAACTCGGAATTATTATATTGTGATTACATTCATAACGTACTTGTTTTTGTTTAATTATTAAAAATGTATATTTGCAGCTTTGTTTATTAAAATCATTGCATGTAGGTTCAAGACTAAATGCTAGTTGATGTTATGAATGTAATCTGTTTGATTCCATGCAAACAAGGGTAATTAGTATCTCAGAGTAACAGGGAAGTGTGTCAAACAAGCAAACCAGCTCACTGGTTAGAGTAAAAACACATCCCCTTCTTATGTCCAAACAGATTCTTACCTCAGAGGACACACAGGACCCCCCCCCCAAAAAAAGAGATAAAGCAATGATAAACAGGAAAGAAATGTTAAATAAAATGTCTGAAAAAGTGTACTTTACCACCTTGCTTTAAAAATAGTCTTTGTCTAAAAAAAACATAAATTAATAATAATAAACAACAAATTAACTGTAAAATAACCAATAACATGATTAATGAAAATAGCATTATGATAACCGTGTTCACATACAGAATAAGAAGGGAGTTTAAACACACACACACACACACACATTCACACATACAGGTCAGCAGAGCCAGACATACCTGAGAAGTTTCTTGTGACCAGGAGAGTGGTCAAAATTGCACCCTAGTTGCAAGAAATTTAGAAAATTAAAGAAAAGGAAAAAAAAACAAACAAGCAAGAGAGAAATGAAAGAAAGAATAGTACAGAAGCAGAAGCAACTGCAGGAGCAATGTATACCTTTATTTTCTACCTGGTCTCATGGCATAAATGTACCTTGGTGCACTTCTTAGCGAGACACAAAATTCATACCAACAAGCAGTTTCCAAAAGAAATTGGAAATTTTCACACAAATTTACATAGTTTTGATTAATTAAGCATAATTTTCACACAATTACTTGAAGAATATATATATATATATATATATATATATCTAATTTACTGGACCATCTTGTCACTTACAGCATTGCATTCCATAAATCTTTTTGGAAATTATGAGTAAAGAAACACAATTTTTTCAATCACTGCTACTTTTAAGTAACATATTATATTTCTGGCAAATACAATTGAAAAAATGTTCTTTTTTCTTTATAAATAACCTTTTTCACGAATAATTGGCAATTATAATGTACTTAGTAAAACAAGACAGGGAGTAATGCAGTACAAAGCATTACATTTAAAAGAACCTTTCTTGCAAGCACTAAGGAGGTAAGTGCATAGTTTGTGAAACCCTTAAGTAAGCTGAACTTGTGAAGAAAGCTGAAGACTGATCAAAAACAGTCGGACCAAAACTAACCTTGAGTTTCCTTCTGGCATTGAATTTCTTCAAGCACTCCACGGTTTCCTGTCTGTGCATCATAGAGGCTACAGTGGAGCGTTGCTACAGAAAGAAACCGAGTGATTACAAGTCATTAGTGAGGATTAGGAAATTCTTTTGTTGCATGCATGTTAGTATGTGTGTGTTGTTGAAACACATACGCAGATCCAGGGGTGCTTGAGGGCTTCAGCAGCTGTGATGCGTTTAGAAGGATTGATGGTCAACATCTTATTAATCAGATCTTTAGCTTCAGGGGTCACTGTGTCCCACTCAGGAGAAGGAAACTACATACAGACATAAGATGCAACACAATAATCCATCATTTAATCATTTTTGTATGAATTTGTAAACCTTGGAAGCCAAGGAACTGAAGATGACATGCATTTATCATCAGAGTTTTAGCAATATGATCAGATGTTGCATTTGTAGCTGTAATAGCTTTAGTAGTGAACACTGTGCAGGCAAAATGGAAATTCAGACTCACGTCATATGCACCAGCCTTAATCTGCTGATAGAGGCGATGCTGGTCTTCATCCCAAAATGGTGGATATCCAACCAGCAGAATGTAAAGAATCACACCTAAGAAACATATCTCCTATTACCACAACATTCAGAGGATTATTCTTCAAAATGCTACTCCATCTGAAAACAGGTGATGAAGATTTATTGCTAATCAAAGTGACTATCGCATGCAATATATCATGCAGCCCTAGTCTTGAGGTATGGTAATAATTCAGTACCATTTAGAAAGCACCATAATTCTGCAATCATTTTAACATCAAGTCTAAATTGAAACATTCATTCAACTGCTTTAATTGGACTAACTCTTTTTAAGCCTAAAAACAGAAAGACAATTTACCAGGGACACTCCATTTAGCTGATTAGATTCAATGCTGCTTAAAAACTCAGGCTGCAATAATTTAATAATGAGCTTCAACAGTGGCATCCATCACAGCGACTCACTTACGAGGCTGATATTTTTGTGACTCATTCATCGCTTACCACAGGCCCACATGTCCACCGGTTTGCCATAAGGATCTTTCCTCAAGACCTCTGGGGACAGATACCCTGGAGTACCAGCAAAACCTGAACAGAGAGAGTGGTTTAGAGAAATAAGGCAGCTGTTTCTACAGTATTTAATTATTATTGTTTAGAATTAGCCAGTTGGCATTTAAATGTTTCCAGCAAAAAAAAAGTTCTGTGTTTGCAGCCTTGACTGGTTCTGATTACATAATAAACATTTTAAATAAAATAAAACTTTAATAAAACTACTTTTGAAGCAAACTTGTTCTAATTACAGTAAATACTGTACAATTTATAACAAATATACTCTTAAATGCTGACATACACCATTTGGGGTCTGTATGATTTTTTTAAATGTTTCTTACTTATGAAAAATTTGGTTGCAGTTATAGGATAAAATATACAGTAAAACATTAATTTTATTTATTTTATTTTTATTATTGCAATTTTATTTTAATATATTTTAAAATGTAATTTATACATGTGTTGTCAGGTTATTAAAGTTAAACTAAAAACATTAATTTTTTTTTATTTAGTTATATTTAACTTTATTTTGAGCATTCTTAGTTATTGCACAATGCACTTTTTATTTTACGATATTAAACGTTTTTTTTTAGTAACACTATTAATGAAGTATTGTATGATCTATGTATAATATCTACAACAAAACATTCTTGCTTTAATAATAATAAATTATTATTATTTACAAAAAGACATACTGGCCCCAAACAATTAAACTTTTCTATTGAAAATATAATTATTCAATCTATCTATCTATCTATCTATCTATCTATCTATCTATCTATCTATCTATCTTTTATTTTTGTGGTACTTACCAAACCATGCCTGTTGGTCACCCTGGACCTCTATGGCCAAACCAAAGTCAGCAAGCTTAACTGCCGCCCCCTTCATCTTACTGGCCAACAGCAAATTCTCAGGCTTTAAGAACAGCATAGAGACACACAAGCATGTCACTAAATGGTCTTAATTCTCCCTTAGGTAATGGCTTTTCTAAAAGTAGCTATTTACTGAATAAAAGGCTTTTTAACAGCAGCCACGCTTTGATGACTCATTCCTCCTCAGCAGGTTGAAAGACATTTTGGCCAAAGAACAAAAAAAAGCTAAATCTGTCAAACTCTGAATTGTATCTGCACAAATGTGGATTGATTTCCACTAGTTAAAAGGCTTTGTGAAGATTTCAGGAGATCAAAGGATAAAATATTAGATTCTAAGACACAGCAAGGCTATTTTCTGTTAGACAATACGAGATCCGGCTACGTCAGACTGTGCTAAATTTGGCACTGGACTGTGCTACATTGAGCACCACTGTCTGGAGAAGCATAAGTGTGTGTGTGTCCTGACCTTCAGATCCCTGTGGACGATCCCATTAACATGGCAGTGATGAACGCTCTCCAAAATCTGCTGAATGCAGTGACTAGAAGAAAGAGAGAGGTAGTGAAAGAGAAAGGTAAGACAGAGGGAAAGCGTGATAAAGACAAAGAAAAAAGAAAAAATCAAGCAACAAAATCAGTAAAAAGAGGGAACTTAGAGGAAAATAGAGACAATAGGGACTTTATCAACCTTTCATGAAGTAAAAATGCAGTTGTGGAGAATTATACATCCATGAACGCATGCAGTCATTAATTATCTATAAATAACATGCCACACACTTTCTTGTCCAGCCCCTAACATGCACATTTTCCTTTACATGCAAAATTACACTCAAGGAGGCGAGGCTGTAAAGGGAAGCAGTGTATAATTTATCATCGGTATAAATAACTCGCTCACAGAGAAACAGGCTCGCAAATGTGTGCGACCTAAAAGAACTATCTGTAAGCATATTTTGTGTAGAACAAACTTGACGTTATGAATGTTCTAATGCGCTGCTGATATAATATGTCTGTCTGAATGTTCTTACCTGGCATCAGCCTCACTGTAGTACTCTCTAGCTACAATGTCTTCAAACAGCTCACCTCCAGTAACCCTGAGGTCAAAGGTCAATATGTAAAGTTATTGTTTTTTTTATTTTGCAACATGCTTTCATAAAAGTTTTATTCCTAATGGAGTGCTTTTCTATCCCGAATCCTGAGAAGTCACTGTTACCATAGCAATGGAAATTACCATAGTCTCCACAGTGGGGAGTTTTTGCAAGATAGCGGTGGATAGATAGATTGTAGAGTAGAGTAACAATAGACAGTTTGAAGGGGGTAGACAGACCATTATGGTGACATTGTGGACCTTTCAATTAAATTTTCAATTAAGCGCACTGATTGAAGCAAAGACATCCCTTGTGAAAAAAGAAGCATGCTTTAGTACACTTTTATTATAAAGTATATACTATATACTTAGGTGTGAACGATACACTTGTTATTTGCATGTTATTGTTAGTATATATTTTAATGTATTTGTAATAACACATTTGTAATAGGAAGTTACAATTTACTACATTTTAAATCATTTCACTTTAAAATTACAGATGAAAGTGCATTTAAACACATTAACTGTAGTATGTCAGTGTTCCTTTTTAAAGCCTTAAAAAAGATTATTAAAACAATGCTTTTTTAGTTACGTGTATTTAATGAACTCTGAATATTATACTGAGTAATATACTGAAATGTTAAACAGTCTCTCCAGAATATATATAGTTTTGAGGATTAAAGCACACTACAAGTGCAAAAATAAATTTTCACAAGGAATTGCCTGGTATTTACATTAAACCTGCTGAAAAATACAGTTTTAATATGATTTGGATTTAGGGAAGCAACCATTTTTATTAAACACCATTTATATCAACATTTGTAATTTAAACAACAGATTTGCAACAGATTATCTTAATTTACCTAAAATGAGATATTATAGCATTTAAACTACATGATTAAACGACTAACAAGACTAGTTCAGTTATGTCCTTCAACAATATTTTTTTTTTTGTGAAAATGTTGTGAATGTTGTTCTATATTTTGTAACATTTTGATTATAGTTTCTGTCAGCGATAGTCCAATGATAAAGTGAGCTGTGTTAAACCTAAACTAAAAATCAACACTGTATTTTTATTTGTACTGTGTTCAAAAATAGCAGTGCAAGCAGTTGTCATACTGTGTGAATCTGGGTCACAAACAGTTGAATATTACTGAATGTGACAGCTTGTGTCTCTCTTCTTGTTTTTTCTCTGCTTGTTTGTCCTTGTGTTCTCCTCTCTGTTTGCCTGCCTTTCTCCCATCAGCCACATCAGCTACTAGCAAAACTACATCATAAGCCATTTATGACAGAAGACATTTCTTGATGCCACGCAGACAGGAGTCAGCACAATCCACTAGTCTGCTCTATATTTACACGGTCAGTGTTTAGGACTGACAACCATATTCAGAAAAACAGGTGTGACTCTTGAAAATAATATATTATCCTGTCCAAAATTCTGTAATAATTACATTTTTAAAATATGCTCACTAAGGCTGCATTTAATTAATCAAAAATACAGTATAAACAAAAATATTGTTATTACAATTTAATATAACATAATTATTTTTTATTATTTTTTAATAATATGTTGTCAATATGTTCAAAATTAATGGCAAAGCTGAATTTTTGGCATTATTCCTCAAGTCTTCAGTGTGACATTTAGAAATCATTTTAATACACTGAATTAGCATTACTGATCAGTATTTTCAGTATCAGTACTTTTGGTATGCATTTAAAAGATTTTTTTCAATACTTTTATTCGGTGAAGACATATTAAATAGTACGACAGTGATAATTTCAAATACATTTTATTTTGAATAAATGCTGTTCATTGAACTTTCTATTCATGAATGCATCCTGAAAAAAATATTAAACATATTAATAAGAATCATTATTAATAATTGGTCCATAAAAATAACTGATAATAATCCAAATTTGTAAATATATATATATATATATATATATATAGATATAGATATATATAATTTTGTAGTTATTTAATTTAGATGTTAAAATATATTGAAATAGAAAAATTTTTAAATTTAAATTTTAAATTTTAAATATTTCACACTGTTGTTGTTTTTAGCTTGAAAATGCATAAAAATATAAAAATAAAATGTAACTATTGTACAGCTTGAAGGGAAATGTTATAAGAATGGGGTTGTCATTTGTTTATTATCAAACTGTCTTTTTTTTAATTATTCAACAATCCAAAACTGTATGCACCTGCAGTATGAACATTTTATAAAAAAAAAATAAAATAAAAAACATTTTATAAGTCACTTCGATAAAGCAATGCTGAAAATGGGCTCACTGACTTGCTGCATTTGCCGAAGGCCGCCCTCTGGGCACTGTCCTGCTATCACATAAATATCAGTAGCACTTTGTAAATGGGGCAGTCTAATACTAACCACACAGACTCTGAGGAAGCAAAAATAGAAAAGAAAGCCTAATAGGAGTAAGGAGGAGACTGAATTCATATATACTTACAGATCAAAAACTAGGTAATGGAAGCCCTCCTCCGATATGCTGTCATGGAGTCGAACTACAAAGAGAATTTTCTCATTTTTAGTTACCATTAGGTATTACAAAACTCTGCTAAAAAATGGTCTTTGGAAAAAATGAATCCATTACCGATATTCGGGTGTTTCAAGAGACGGCAAATCCGAGCCTCTCTCTCCAGCTTCTGGTGATCTGAAACAGATTTTCAAAAAAAAAACAAAACAATTTGCTGAGACTATAGCTGATATACTGGACGTGTTTCATCCAATAAAGTGTTGCAGGCAGATCTGTGTATAAAACAGTCCATTTTCATGTCTAATGCTGCTGAGAGATACTGCAGATCGTTGAATTACCACCAGAGGACAGTGTTTTGATGCCTGTGAGGGTGTATGCAGGGCAGATGGCACCCTGACCTGCAGAAAACTATAAATAACCACATGCACTCTTCTCTATTCTGTACTAATCTGATATATATATAAAAAAACAAACTAAACTTAACTCGCAATCAGGAAAAAACACAATTCTCCAAAGACTCATGTGACACAATTCACAATTCAGGATTTCAAGTCATTTGAAGCATCCCATGTAAGTCACAAAAAAATAGTAAAGCCATTAAGACACAATTACGGAGAAAAACTAATAAATAAGCAAATTTTGTTTTAGAAATACTCCTTACTGCACAGAGAACATGTACACTGCCTATATACCTAATAAAAATCAATAGGCAATGATAAATGCTTCAAAGTGTGGTGTGCTGCTGTATGTATTCATTACACTGAATGCTATGCTAAATTCATCCTAGAAATGGTTATTTTGCATTTTGAATAAATTTTGTGTAAAAATGTATAATTAAATAGTGAATTAAAGGGATGATTCCCTCAAAAATTTGAATTCAATAGTATTTTTCCCGTACTGCTGAAGTCAACAGCTACTGTCAATTGTACCAAAATTCTTCAAAATAGCTTATTTTGTACTCAATAGAAAAAAAGACACCCATTCAGGGTTGAAACACCTTCAGGGTGAGTAAATAACGACAGGATTTTCATTTTTGGGTGAACTAAAGTATGTATCTCTTTAAGCCGCCCTTTAAAAAGAAAGGGTAATTTGTTATGTTGGAAATGAAAGATTGACAAAATACATGAATGCTGCAGATTTTGGCACTGTGTCACTGTGCACAGTATGCATAAAATACTGCTAAAATTGCATGAAATGCATGATAGTATTCAGTTCTGCACATAACCATAATTGCAGCTGATTCAT
>JAUCMS010000001.1:7507822-7510799 GCA_032357445.1 Enteromius radiatus
AGTGGATTTATTGATTTATTTACCGTATATTACGCTGCTGCCTACAGATCTAATATAAACATGCAATTTCTTTCCCAGCTGTTCACCCTGACAGACATAACCAACTGATTATGTAACTTGTGTGTTTTTGTAACAAATTTGTATATATTTGACAGTTTAAGCGTAATAAGACATAAAAGAGAACTTAGTTTAGTACTCACATGCTGCATGACTGAGGTGCGTGTTTTGGATGTGTGCGCTCAGAAAACCATATATCAGAAGTTTAAACTAAAATGGCTTTAAAACTCATGATTTTGAGTCAATACACTATGATAATCAAAAGCAAGCAGATGTTTCTCAGGCAGAGTATCTCAGTGTCCTATTCTGGAAATGTGGGCAGGGAACAGCAGCTCATTTGCATTTAAAGATACATGCACAAAAATGTTCCTGATTTCATTCAAAACAGACATTTTTCAAATGATATAGTAAATGATCTGCAACCTATTTGAAAATCAGCGTAAAAGACATAAGGAGAGGCATTTTATTACATGCCCCATGAAGCACTGCATATGACATATCAAATGATAAAAATGGACTGTAAAATGATATAGACATTCATTAAAAGTGTAAAATTGTATAAATTTGTAGTTTACCACAAAACTCAAATCAAATGTGTATAGGTTGTTTGACATTGTAAGAAGACTCAAAATTCAATTACATCATTTGCAATGCTTCATGGGAATGGGAGTCTGCTGCTGAGCTCTTTCAGTGCAGTGCTTGTTTCCATAGTAACGGTGACTACTGTGATTGGTTGATCTAAAGTGTTGACCGCTGCAGGATTGTCAGTATTCACAGGGAATTAGGGTATTATACTAAAATAAAAAAAATAAAAAAGTTACAAAATCACACAATGAAACAACTTCAGAACTCATGGTAAATCGATTTTGAACTGCTTATACATTATTGTTAATTAAAAATCAATAGCACTATGTATAAAGCAATAGGCTGACTTCCGAAACCTCATTAAAAGTATTTTTAAGAAATCCATTATTCATTGACTAGGCTGATGATCGATCTTGAAACTGACACCATGAGAGACATTAAGGAGCCATCGGGGAGAGCTAATGCTTCTGTTAATTGGCCAAGTGAGGCCAATAATCTCAAAATAGCTGATTTATTTGCCTGGCTGATGCATCTGTCTATTACTTTTGCTAAGCGATTACTTCAATTCAAATTGTTGACCTGTCAGAACATCAAAAATATTACAAAGGATTACCCACACACATACACACACGTGCACACACACACACACACACAATCAAGGACACACTGAGGATGTACAACTTCAACCACTCAAGAGTTTAGAACAGAACGTTCGGTTCTTAATGGATACATGTTTCAGCATGAAACATTACACTGACTATACTGCAATCTGTGATAATGATTAGCTCCTTTTGTTTACAGTCCCAGAGACAGAGGGCCATAGACCTCCTCTCTCAGGCATGTGACCCTTTAGCTCCAAAGAGACCAAAGGCTCTCTGGTGAGTTACAGCCCTCAGACATGAGCGAATCGGAACTACTGGTCAAAGAGCAAATGAGAGAGATAGGAAACTGAGAGAATGTGTCTCTAATTAAAAGTGCCCTAGCTATCTCTCTTCAGAATTCCATGGCCTAGTTTATTAAAGTGGGCATTGAGTTTCTTTCTGTGCTATACTACACAGACTGAGTGCTGACCTACTAGTTTTGCACATAGCCTGAACAGAGAAATAGGTTGTGTTCAAAAACTGAAAAATGCTGTCTTTGCAGGTATGATTTTACGAACAACAAGGCAGCTGGCTTAGGTTAAGCGAACAGATGAAACACACACAAGAATTTGTAATAATGTCAAATTAAACATTTTAAAGTACATTTCATACTTCTGTGCCATGTTTAAAAAAGTACCCTAATTTTGATGTTAACACGTGTAAAGTACTTGATTATATTTGTAACTGTAGTGCATTACTTTATACTATATTTCAAGAAAAGATATTTTCAGTTTTCTAAATTGCAACCTCATTGCAAACATGGAATTACAAGTGTACATACAAGTTTCAAAAGTTTACGATAATTGTTGTTAGTACACTTACACTTACTTATGTAAGATTATTTTTTAGTACAGAAGGAATACAAAAATAACAATTTTATTCAACAATTCGTCTCCTCTGTGTCTCTCCACGTCATTTGGAGAGTATTGAACCACTGATGGCAGATGGAGTATTCAGATAACGTCTTTCATACTTTTCTGGACCTTGACAGTGTTAGTTACTTGGCAGTCAATGGGACAGTCACAAGCCTCCTGATTTACATCCAAAATATCTTAAATTGTGTTCCAAAGATGAACAAAGCTTTTATGGGTTTGAAATGACATGGAGTAAGTGATTAATGACAAAATATTCATTTTGAGGCGGAGTAACTCTTTAAGTTTAAACTATAATACATTTAGTTTACGTGAGTCAATGTATAAACAAGAAAAGAAAAAGAAAAGAAAATATTGTACCCGACCCGCTTCCTGACCCGCATTTTTTTCCAATGGTGCGCTCGCTGACGTGGTGAGCTCAGAGGTGCGGTGGCAAGAGCAGGCAGTTCTTGAGGTGACCCATCATTTTCCATTTCAGCTGTCTAGATGCATATTACTAATGAATGCGATGTTTATGTTTCGACCCTGCTTGAAGAATTCATCAGCAGGTTAATTGAGAGAAGCCCCACTTTTGGAAAAGTGTGAAAGGAGCGCAAACTGTTCTTTTTCTGAATGCTGATATAGCCTAGTGTTATGTAATAAATGTTTAATTTATTCATTTATTTTGTTTCATTTTTTTTATTAAGACGCTGTATGTGTTAATTCAGTCTAATCGAAGTGTGCGTCTCTCCCCCGAATTTCCCAGCAAAAATCCCACCCCTCTCAGAAAATACATAAAACTGACATTACTGAGCTATATGCGTTTAAAAGTAACCTATTAAA
>JAUCMS010000001.1:7510899-7528185 GCA_032357445.1 Enteromius radiatus
GGCTATTATATAGTACCAGACACAATTTTCTATGAAATACATAGGCCTACACGTTATTGGCTAAATTACTGGCGACTAAGCTTGTGCGTCATCTTCGCGCCATTAATGTAGCCAATATGTGTAGGCCTATGTATATCATAGAAAATTGTGTCTGGTACTATATAAATTACAAAGGTTTAATTGGCATCTTTATTTCAAACGACCCGACCGGCCGCGACCCGAATATCATTAAAAATATTTTTGGATGACTCGTAAACACGGGTGACCGCGGGCACCCGCTCATTTCGGATAAACCCGCGCATCACTGTCAGTTGAGGATTTTCTTTCAAAGCATATTATTTCCAAAATAAGTAAAAGCATCTTTTTCACAATGAAGCATTACAGGGTAATCAGTTAGCGGTATGCTCAACTAATCAGCTGTAGTGTATGCTGAGCTTGTAGGCCAATCAGTTAACATGCTAATTGCTGTCGCTCTGCAAACCTAATAGCACCGGTACATTGTGGAGATGTGTGCATTTTCATCTGGAAGATGTGAATTTTTTTGGAAGTAGCTTCCTGACAGCTGTTAAACAGGTATTTAGAAAATGACTTTAAGATGTTTATGATTTAGAATTTATGTAACTGCTTATGTAAAACACCTCAAATATATTATATAAGATTTATAGGAAGAAAAAACATTGGCCAATGTTTTGTTAGTCTGCCAATCCATTCCATTATGTGTTCAGTTCACAAATTCCATCTCCATTTAACACTGTTTGTGTGTGTGCGTGTGTGTGTGTGTGAGAGAGAGAGAGAATGTGTACTGTATGGCTGTGTATGAGGTGCTGTCTGAGAAACCAGTAGGTTTATTTTTAGCTTTGCAGCACCATAACCTCTCATGTGATTGTAGTCTCTCTCTTTCACACACCGTGAGTGAATGACTCAACATAGGTCAAGGAGATTCAGAGGTAATGAACGTTCTGTCTTGAACAGCCTCTCAGACAGGGCTCATGTGAATTCTTCACTAACACAATTTCTGAATTATTGGTTATATTCAGAATTGTTCTTAGCATCTTTATGCATAACATTTATTATAAATTATTAGTTCTGTCAGATTTTTAATGATATGTTCTGTCAAATAAACTCTCTATGAATGCTGAATGGAATAAAATGACTAAAGTGTGAAATGTCTGCTGTAAAAAGATTTGCTGCAAAGAGATTTAAATAATTAGTGTGATTATTTTATATAGAAAGTGTGAATCTGTTCTAATTTAACTTTTAATTTAGACAATCAATCAGTTTATTCAATTTACTAATAAAACCAATATTGATTACATCTGTTGATATATTAGTATTATATAAAACTGATACTGTGATATGGCTTTGTGCAATTGTCAAATTGTGCAGGCTGTGATTTAATTAAATAAATGCTCTACCGGTTTCAGAGTAAAGCACAGCATTTACAAGTGTGTAGTTTATGATACAGAGTTTCAGTATCTGAGAATGGCTTGGCTAACTTACTGCCAATTGAACCTATCATGGGCTGCAGTCCGAAACACATATTTTTTTATTCCCTGACAATACATCAAATAAAAGAAAAAAAAATACTTGATGGGTTACTATTTAAAAATGAAGAAATTACTCTGTTTACAGTTTTAATATATGTATTTTCTTATATACCTTACTATACAATATATATATAACCACAATACTGCAATTGAGCTTTACATAAATTCTTTATAAAAAGGACAACAAACTTTTCCAGGTCTTTTAGGCTTCCTCATATGTTTGGGTTTTTACAATCAAGGATCTTGATTTTGGCTTAGTTTATTTTTTAATTCTTGTTTTGCCTTATTGTAAATCAAGTCATCTCGAGAGTCCCCTGGATGTTTACTAAGGCCCCCTACTGGGCCCCGGTTTTCTGTCTGAAAACCACTGATCTAGAGAGAGGTTTGGCTAATTTAGCCTAAAGCTAATGAATAATATCAATGTTAATATAAAATGTAAATTAAAAATTTTATAGTTATTTTTTAGTAAAATGAATGTAAAAGAACATTGCTGTTGTTTTATTCCAATATAAAGATCCTTTGTGGAATGGAACAGCTGGAACCACAGAACCACGTTCAACACCAAATGACATAATATGAAACCACTGTATTTCTATCCTTCACAGCCTTGCTTTCATTATTGTCAAATAAAGCACAGCATCCACCCATACTAAGCTCCACATCACATCAAAGCAATGATTCTAAAATGAAGTACAGCTGAGCACAGCGCTACAATGCACAGGAGTAGAAAATGAGGACAGATAAGGTCAGAGAGCATTGTTTTCTCTCCACCAAGAGACTAAATTGTAATAACCTAGCAGATTCTTTCTGTTCACATTCATCTGATATAGCATAAACACATACAGTTGCACCATCAACATGGACAACGACCATCTGGTTGTTTTGTCAGACACCAGTCTACTCCATTTCTACATTTTCATTCCCTCCTTCCTCTTCATCCAACTCCAACATTATCCCTTCTTCTTCTCGTTGTTCTTTTCTGTATTTTGTTGCCTCTGCTTTTCTGCATGGCATTTGCCTTATGTAATACGCAATCTGTACTCAGCTTGTTTGTTGACCTCTCTTTTGCCTTTTTTCTTATTCCAGTTCTCTCGTTTACAGTCTTTATCCTCCTCTGAGTTTTTCTATTTTTACACAACAACAACAACAACAACAACAACAAATCACACTATTAATCAGTATCTTTGTTTTTTTTTTCCAAAAGCACACATACACAAGATGAATCCACCTAAAAAGAAAATGGCATATGGTATTAAACGTTTTGATCATACTGTAAATTTATTTATTATGTTCAGTTCCAGTATAAGATTTCTTTTACTTTTAAGCCTTACTATTTTAAAGCATTGAACATAGATGTTATTACAGCTGAAAACACATTTCTGTTCAGTAAGGATACTATATAGTAAAGAAGTATGAATATTCAAATACAGGGTTCAATTTTGGCTTTCAATAAAGAACCTTTAAATGAAAAGATTCTATATAGAACTTAAATTGTTCTATTATAGCAAAACCATTTCAAAAACACTTTTTTAAATCTTTATTTTAAAGACAAGATCTATATATTTTTCTTTCATGAATATAAATTCTGGACGTGTATGCAAATTACTGCATATATAATTAGATAATGTCTCATTTGCATATTTAAACAACACTGTAATACAAAAAAAGGTTTACACTTGTAATGTAATCAATACTTAATGTAAGCAGTCAATTGGGCAAATATGATATCTATTAGGTTTACCAATTTTTAGCTGGGATGACTTGTTTCTATTGTACCAAAAAATAAAAAAATAAAAAAAATACAATGTAGAAGAATTCTGAAGACTTTTTTGCTGTCTATTGAAAAAGCAGATGTTGACCTGTCAGTATTTGCCCCGACTCCTTAAATGTCACCCTTTTCCCCGCATTAATCTAGGCCTGGTGGTCACGATCCCACTAGCGAAGATGTGCCTAGTGTCACTGTGCGTGTGTGTCTATGTGCAGTGGCATTTATATACATGCGTGTGCTCATAAAATCGCAATTCCTGGGCTTATCGCGGAAAGAGGTTAAGACCATCTCTGACACAGAACAGCATCCAGTGCAGCGGAGCAGTGCATGCAGTGCTCGGCGAGTATATGAGAGAGCGAGAGAGATATGAATACAACATAGACTGCCACACCACCCGATGCTGTATTTTTGGAAACGCTATCCCAGCATGCACCAGCACAGTGATACTGATCCCAGAATCTAGGTGTCCATTTCAATCCCTCTGTGCAGAACAGGGAGGGGTGTAATTAAATCCTAATGATCCAGAAAATATTTGTGAATTATATTCCCTTTCCAAATTCACATTTCAAAAAAGAAAAACTTTAAGATAGAGTTGTTGAGAAAAAGGCAATATGATTGGCTCTTAAGAGAAGAGATGCTGTGGGAGAAGAGAAATGATTGGTTGATCTGAGGGTAGGAAGGAGGCTCATTGGTTGTTTTGCCCTATAGCAGCAGAGCCTGCAGGCAAACAGGCCAACAGCAACAATTACACTGACAGATCTGAAAGAACTGGGTCGCTTACTTTCCAACAGGGGATAAGACCAGCCAAAGCCATTGAAGGCACACACACCCATTTATATATATATATATATAAGCACACATCACATATTATTGTGTTTATACATGCAAAAACACTCATTTATACAAAGTGTTTAGATTGATATGTGGATGTATGTGGTTCTTAAACACATAATCCCTTCAGCTTCTTCACAGCTATGCTTAGACCCAAGCATCTGTTACGTCAGAGCACACGCACAGAGCTCCAGATGAGACCCAGATGCCTACTCTCTTGTGCTATCCCGGGTTTAACCGGATGTGCTGCTCTTACATTAGTGCATTGCCATGTTCAACTACACTAGACGCTCCATTAACTCACCTGACAGGAGAACAGCACACTAAATAAAAGTCACCTACCCCTTGCTGACAGCTTCTTTGTGTTGATGATTTTGGCCGCATACTCTTGGCCGGATGATATCTTCACACATCGCCTCACGACAGAGAAGGCGCCCCTGAAGAAGAGGGAAAAAAGAAAAGACGTTTAGGAAAAAAATGGGCACGAGGCCCTGATGCCGAATTGATAGAGCATATGGCATGGAGAGCAGAATCTGTGCCATGATGGAGGCACAGACTGAGCACTTCCAAGGTTACACAACTACGATTTTACATGGTTGTGTGTCTGTGTGTGTTTGATGAGCGTGTGTGGGTGTTTTGAAATTGCTTAGCATATTCGCTAACCACATGCACATACTAAATATGCGTATGTGTGCTCACTGGAAATGATGGGGTTAATAACATGTCACCTTAAATGTCCTTTCTGGTGTGGTTGATCTTTGCTCATTGGCAGAGAGACAATGATTTATTTACCCCCAAATCTAACTTAAACAAATAAATAGCAATAATAAAGTAATAATTTTAACCAAAAAATTACAATAAACCATATAGAGAGAGAGAGAGATGGAGATGTTTTTTTTTGTTTTTTTTTTTTTTTACACAACATGGATTTGTCTGTTCTCTAAAAAAAATTCTGCTTCCAAGTATGTATGTATAAATTAGTATATCACTTTAATATATTTGCATGCACATATAAATTATTAATTTACATAATGTATTTACCATTATTTGATGTAACTCTATAAAGTAAATTGTAAACCATATATGAAGTTAACCAAATTATATAAAGTATATACTGTATATATATATATATTGATCACTTTTTTTGGTTAAAAGTTTTGTTGAAAGGTGACTTCCTTACACAAACCATGACATTTGCTTGGATTACTGTTAATTCTGTTTTATAGTGCTATCAGTAATCTTACGATATCATATATACTTTAGTCAATGTGAGGGTATACTGATCCTAATGGAAATTCAAGCAGCGTACTGTTGCTATAGCAACCTCCTCAGGTAAAAGCTACTTCCCGAGCGTCTGTTTAGCGCACTCTTGACTTTCAGTCTGACTTTTGACTATAAAACGTTGTTTGGAAAGACTATTAAAACGTAAGCTTGTATACCAAAAATACATGCACCCCAATTCTTTTGTTTCGTCTTATTTTGAAGGGGTAGCTAGTTAATAAATCATGCAGTGTATAGGCTAATGATAATTTGCATATTTTCTGAAATAAAAAATGGAGCAAATAGAAAAACAGGTATCTCTATATAACTGTGCGGTGATGCTGAGAGACGTTTCGATTCAACATCATATTTCGTACGCACTATTATTCTAGTGATTTCAATTTAAGGTCACAATGGGCTTAAAAACGAACTCAATCCGGGACATTTAGATATGAACGCATCAGCACGTAGGGATAAATATATCACATGCTGAAATGTACTAGGGTATCTCCTGAAACCCGTACAGATCGGGACCACCGATGTGGCCTCTGCGCACCCTCCCCCTCTCCAGTCAATCAGACGCAAAGCAAGGAATCCCCAACGCGATAATTAACGGCACGGGAATGTGTGTCTGCACTGTTGTCGCATTGCCATGAGTATTTCTGTCTCCGGGGTAAAAAAGACCGAGCCCCACCCCCTAAATGTACATTATATACCAGCTGTTCAGATATCTGACGTGATGATCACAATGGCCGCGTCACAAAACCTAGAGAGGTGCCTACATGCACTGCAATTTGGGCATCACTGGCACGTTGGGAACGTTCCGTTCCGTTCCAAACGCGCCTGTGATTGTCAAAGAATGCCGTCTGAGTTGGCAGCTCGCTGGGCTTTGAGACAGAGACTATGTAATCAAGCGCTCACGGCAAGGTTATTATAAGCGTTCGCTGCAATTATAGCGGAGCTGTCAAACAGAAGACGCGTCGCAGTCGCATCATTTCACTGTGCGTTCTGCAACAGCAGACGTGCACATTATATAACAAATGCACAGGAATGCAATGATTCTGCAGTAGTAGAAAATCCAACACTTACTTTCCGAGCTCCTCAAAAAGCTGATATTCGTCCGTGAATCTGGTGCAGATGGTCAGAGCCATTGTGATGGGGAATCGGCAGCGCGAGGAAGAGGATGATGCGGGGAAGCTCAGTCAGTCTCCTCTGGTCCCTCCTGTAGACCGAAAGGAGAGCACTTGAATGATTTTCTTCTTAGCTGCTGCTTCGCTTCCTGATCTCTTGAAGTGAGATGCGCCGATCAGTGTCAGATGATCAGATATGTAAGCCTAGGGTTCGATCGCCAACGGGTGGAAGAAGCGCTTTCACATCCAAAGGTTCCATGGGCTCATCATTATGCGCGTTGACGTTGCCATCTCTCCCTTGAACGTGTTTGCATACAGCACCTCGCCCCCTTCTCCCCTCCCTCTCAAAGCCATGCCCCGCCTTCACAAACATCATACACTTGTAGAGTTGTTATATTCATACTTAAATTTTAATTGACCTGATAGCAAAATTATCAAATTAATAACTGACAGTGTAACCCATATTATGAAAATTCGCATTGATGCAGTGTGCAACATGCAAACCACCATCTAAAACTGCAAACATATTTTAACTTAATGCAGTGTTTTTGATTTGAAAATTCGTATTAGGTCTGTAGGTTATATAATAAACTGCACAAAGGCTATAATTAAAATTGTGCATTGTGAAATGAAGTTTAGATTTTTAACTATTAGCCTACTACTACTATGTTGTCCACCACCCTCGATAGAAAAAAAACACTGGGCTTGCCGTGTAGTACTTTTTGAGACTGCAGTACAATAGCAATAATGGTTCTTCCAAAAGACAAATAACATAACATTACAAAATGTAAAAAATAAATAAACAAATTTTAAAAAATCCAACAATGTAGTGTACCCTACATTGTTGTATTTTTTTAGTAACTTACCCTACAGCACGGCACGGCACAGCACAGTACAATACCGTGTACTTGTTACTGATAAATAAATTGACAAATCAATAAATCAATCCAAATTATTATTTTCTATGGACATGTGTTTAAATTCTATAATTCACTCACAAGAATCCATCACTTCAAAGCTCATGTGCTGCCAGAGCGCAGAACTGTAGGCTAATGACGCATATCTTCAGTTGGCATTTCTGCGCATGCCCACGTGCCGAGAATTCTCTTGTGCACTTCTTTATTTTGAACACAAGAGCGCACTGTTGTAGAAGAGATCATTTCATAATCGCCTTAGCTTATTTTACTTATTTTTCTTTGTCTCACTGAAGGCAGGCAGAGTTAGTTCACCCAAAAAATACAATACAAAAAAAACATAATTTAATCACATTACAATAAATAATGGCTATTTACTTTTTGTAAGTAAAGTGTCTTTTATTAAAAAAAAAAACAGAAGCTGGTGACTTCAGGGAGTTAACATTAGCATAACATGGTTTGCTAATCAAGCAAGCGCTATCTTTTAGTTTTAACGTCAGCTAATGTTATGGAAGGGTCTAGTTGTTATGGCAAATAGTAACTACCCGCATCATTCTTTCATCAGGCAAATGTGTAAATATTAGATCTATTCAGCAGGTGTTATAACGTTAAATGCATAGACTAGTTATCTGATGTTTTCCCAGCTTGTAATAGTCAATCAAAATGCTCTTTATTTTCCATAGTCGTAAGCTGTTGTCTAAAGTGCGTTTATCATGTCAAACGTTACATCAGTGTTAAGTGCACATCATTAATGTTAGAAGAACATTCCCACATGGTATATTATGCAGTTTACTAATTAGCATTTCAATGTAATGACAATAAAATTGAAAATGTTACTAATATATGAGTTAAGGCAGTACCAAAAACACAACTAGAGGTCTTTGTAAGATAATCTTTTTAATTTTTATTGAAATCCTTGCATTTCTTTTGTGCCTACTTGTTTCTTTAATATCTTATTTTGCACAGTGCCATATTTATATTGTATGTATGGGAGTATTTAAATCTAATGCCACTGCCGCCTCTGGCTTGCTTAGTTGTGGGCACCTAATTTCTAGTGATTATTGTCATTTTGATAAATAAAAAGTTTAATCTCGTCATTATACATTACCATCACTCTTCTATTTGATAATGTTCAGTGCTTTGCTACAATCTGTATTGTTAAAAGCACTATATAAATAAAAGTGACTGATTGAGCTAATACTTTATGTAAGCTATTGATATTGTATTTCATATGTTCAATTAAATTTTTTGTGTTTGTTTCTTTAATTCTTTCTAAGTATTTTGAATGTGCAATTGCTTTATTTAAATGAAAGAATGTCCAAGACAAAGCTATTAAGTTTCTTATCAGTAAATGTACACTAGCAGTGGAATTTACTGCGATGCAACAGGGCGCCACCTGAAATCTTGCCTAGAGCGCCAAATTGGTTAGGGCCGGGCCTGAGCTTGATAGTAATCATAATGTCACAGAAGATGACTGACAAGGTGGTAAGTGAAAACTGTTTATTTATGGCACAGGAGACACTGGAGGCACAGGATATACTGGAGACACAAAGTTAGTTCAAACAGGTAAGAAATGGTATGCAAACCCTTTTGAGTCTTCTTACGTTGAGATGAGACCGGATTCTGCGTCCAAAATCGCATACTGCTTAAGTAGGCACTACATTTGAAATTGAACGTACTACACGACCGTTAAAACAGTAGGTTCTATATAGTATGAATGTGGCTAGTATGAATGGAATTCGGACGTACTACATCCGCCATATTGATATTGTCACGTGTCATGCGTCGTCACAACAGCGCGAAAATGTAAACTTTCAATAAGTCATCCGTTTATTTAAATTGTGTTAATAATAACACAATAAACAACGTTTTTTTTCCTGAGGTACTTACATTTGAAATGAGCCGCGTCTCAACTTTCCGCCATTTTTTCGAATATGACGCCTCCTCTTCCCGGAGCCTCATGGGATAGGAAAGTGTCCATGGAAGCAGTAGGTCATCCGGGTACTTCTTGCCTACTGAATTTCGAATACTATGAATAATTATATCACCCGCTGTGTAATAAGAGGGATAATATACAGCCAGCAGGTTGTTATCGCAGAAGAAAGCTCACTGACGCAGCCCCTTCAGTAGGTTTCGGAGGTTTCTATCGCAAGCGATGGTTCGCATCCCCCTGGCCCACCGAACTAGCCAAAATCCCCTCCCACTTAGCCTCCTCCACCCTGTTTGAACTTTACCCCATTGTGGTCGCCTCCGCCATTTGGGGTAAAGAATGGTCAGTCTCTTGTATCGTCGTCCACTGTGACACTGAGGCAACAGTCCAATGTATTAACAAACACAGCTGCTTTCCTGCTTTCATGCCCCTTCTCAGGTGTCTAGTCTGGAATTCCGTCCTTTACCAATTTGTCCTGACCGCAAAACATATCCCAGGAAAAGATAATACCATTGCTGATTCACTGTCTCGTTTTCTTTTCCAGAAACTCAGGACTCTGGCCCCAGATGCCGACCCCAGTTCCTCCCTACTCGCAGCTCATAATCCCATGAATCATGCCCTCAGACCTCTCCATGAAGCCTCCCTAAACTCCATGCTTCAAGCCGTGGCACCAAGAACCCAGCAGTCCTATCTCACCGCGTGGAAATCATTCAAAACTTTCCACCTCAGCTATAATCTGCACTTCCCAGATTTTTCCCTCCTAGCCATCACCTCATTTATTTCATACCTAAACTCCACCAAATTCCTCCAAGCCAATTCCATAAAGGGGTACCTAAGTGGAATTAAATTTTTTCACAAATTGCTACATGTTTCCGTCTCCCCCGCTATCACCAATGCCCAAACCCAATTGCTAATCAAGCATATTCAAAGAGTAAACCCTCCCTGCCCCGACCTAAGACTGCCCATTACTCTGGAAATCCTAACCTGTTTATTTGCACCCTCTGCAGAGGTTATAGCACCCCTCTAGTCGCCCGCACTTTAGATGCTCTGTTTACCCTATAGCGTTCTTTGGTTTTCTAAGATGCGCCGAATTTACCACTAATTCTTCTTTTAACCCAGCTATCCGCCCCACCATCTCCGACCTTTCCATTTATAACAATGAAACCATGAAATTAAAACAAAGCAACCAACTCAAGAGAGGTCACTTCATCTACATTTTCAGTCTTCAGTCCCCCACCCAGCCCTACCAAACGCTACGAGCCTTCTTGATTTAGAAGCTCGTTCGCCTCCTCCCCCTCAGAACCACTGTTCACGGATGAATTTAACCGCCCGGTCTCTAGGTTCTGGTTCCAGAAACATCTTAAAGATGTCCTTCTCAGATCAGGATGCTCCCCAGAGAGATTCTCCTCCCACTCCTTCAGGATCGGACGCCGAGCTCTGTCCTTGCTATAGGGTTTAAATCACTAGGGCTCGGAGTCGGCTGTCATCCTGGCTCGCCCTCCGGACAGCATGCCAAATTTGCATACTATTTATCATTATTGTTTTGAGGAAGTGCAAACTCGTGAAGTGATGTTTTGCAAAAAAAAACTAGTTTCGGGAAGAGAGTATACGAAATCAACCACGGCTGGCGCCGCATTATCTTATTAATCCCCTCATCTCACCTGCCCAATCAGATCGATCCTACCAACAATAAATAACCTCTTTTCCCTTCCTTCCACATCTGGTCTTTTGTGCATCCCTCCTCCGCCCGTTCTCACGCCTTCTTTCAGGGGTGGCGTGCAGGGTCCGAGCCGGACGCCGAGCTCTGCCCTCGCTAAGGTTCAAATCACTAGGGCTCGGAGTCCGCCGTCATCCCGGCTCGCCTCCCGGACAGCATGCCAAATTTGCCTTTATCATAATTGTTTTGAGGAAGCGTGAACTTGTGAATTAGAATCTCAGCAAGAACATCAAACTAAAGTTTTATGTACATGCTAATAATATCTCTGTTATATAGCCTAAACTATAATAACTCAACTGTACAATTTATAAAAATACACATTGCAATAAATTAGCTTTAATCTTTTATTGTAAATTGGAATAAAACAAGACCACAAACATTTCTTGTGAAGTATCAATCCTGGCCTCAATAAAACAAACATTGGCATAAGGTTTTACAGGAATTTTGGCTTGCCTCCAGCTTCTGTTGGCGGAGTGCCTATGGGAATAACAACCTTTTCATTGAGGGTGTTTTTACAGACAAAATATAATTAAAATAAAAATGAAGTGAAACAGAAAAGACGTGATCTTTATCTAAACCCATGGATATGGATCATGAGTATAGACTTCAGTCAGGGTAGATAAAAATTTGATTTGTCTGAATGCAGCAGTAGATGAAAACAATACAGACTATTATTATGCCCAAATTCAAATTATTAATAATAACAGTATGTACCCACCTGGCCTACTATTTCAGCTGAGCACCAGCATTGATTATAGGTGCTTTATGTAGGTTTTGACTCTTCTAAAGTCAAAAAAATCAATATATTTGTAGATTTTTTGGAAACATGTTAAGTTTAGAGTATGAGAATAAATTGTTAAATAAAGTAATTATTTTTGTTGTCTTTGTTCTGTTGTTGTTTCTAGTTCTAGAAATAGTTAATTTACTGTACTTAGACATTGTTTGTGGCCTACGTTTCTAAATACTGTACTTCTTAGGGAACTGTTACCAGACATATCATATATCTATTTCATATTTCATAACACAGACACCATTTATGTCTTTCTGATATCCTGAATATTCCAGTTTGCAGTGGATGTGTCTTTTTTAGATAACACATAAGCAACTCCATCAAGATCAAGATGTAATCAGGGGGAAAACAAGGAAATTCAAAGTCGAACAAGAGTGACTTTGTGTAACTTCTCCATTTTAAAAGTGTGTATGACCGCATAGGCCTATGTAGAGCTCCCAAACAAAATTTCCAGGATTCCACAACCCAATTTGTATATACTATGGTGGTAAAATGTTTTCAAGTGGCTAAATATGCAGTATGATAATGCGACTATGAAATATGTAAAGTGCACACCTAAAACAATTACTCAACTGTAAAGTTTTGTTTGATAGTCTTAAATTGCTTTAGGGTTTTACTCAAGGCAGATATCTTATTGCAAATATTAAATCAAACAGATGATGTTTATTCAAACTAATAAAACTTATTATGAATTATTCTATATGCATTATGAACTTATTTTAACCTAAGGTTGCAGTATTTATTTTCTCCTGTGTGTAATCAATATATCATTATACAAGAATCTGGGAAGAATAGATGCCTTGATTGTGGGCAAGTCCATACAGCTTTATCTTTATCAGATAAGGTGATTTGTGACAGATTCACACTACAAGAGCTGTTATTTAATAGTTTCCTGTCTAGTTTCCCAAACTAGAAAACTGGGTTCTTTTTCACTTGGTACTGTACACCTCCTTGGTCCACTTAAAGGGGTCGGTTCTTTAAGAGGACTTAAATGGAAAAACAGCCTATAATTATTAGTCATTAAGACACAGCTCTTCCTGAAAGATTTCTTGAAACCCATGAACTAAACAATACAGTTTTCTGAAGAAGGTGTGGTGCTTAATAGATGAAAATTATAAACAAAACTGTATTGTTGGGAACCACGTTAAAACTGCAGGGCACAATTGTTATTATTAACTAGTTCCTTGCTATTATTAACATATTGGCTGTTTCTTAGTACTTCTAAAGCACATTTTCCGCATGCGCATATTCTAAATCCCTAATCCTAAATTTAAACATTAACTTAAACTTAACTTCCTGTTAATATGCAGAGTTTATTGAGGCAAAAGTCTAATGGTTTATCAATGGCGACAAGAACAATTCAGGAACAGGAAATAGTATACAGTAATATGTCATTGATATATAATACAATTCTTTTTGCATATGCAGTAAATGAGAACAGAATACATTAAGGCAATGTGAAACTACTGTATAAGTTTGTATAACCTGCACGTTTTCCACGTTTGATGACTGTGCTGGGAATTATTTTATTTAACTTTTCTATGTTTCTATTGTGCTTTTAAGAATAGTTTGAGACCGCAATGAGACAATGTTTAATTTCTTTAGCAAACATTTTGCAATATCGGAGAAACTCTTTCCCAAGGGAGAGATATTTGTGGTTTAGCAGCTTTTTTAAAGTGTGGTAGTGAGCCCATTTTTGTTGTATATACTTTAACTTTTTAAAGTTAACAAACAAGGGTTCTTCAGAAAATGCAATCATAAACAATCATCAATCACAATGTGAACTCAATTACAACAACAGTTATCAACATGTTAACACTATTTTAAAAAATGACGAGAACCAATCTCGTTTTCCAGGAATATGCTACTTTCTACTAACCAAGAAGTAGCAGTATAATGTGACATGTACCACATCTATTTTTTTGTTTGTTTTGTTATAAGGAATAAGATTACGCAATCTAATCAAACTTGTTAGCCTCCATGTCTACTTCCTCTGGAAAGTCCGATTATGAGTTCAATCGATGGCTTATTTATACATATATTAATTCATTTGCATCCCTGCACAGAGCTTTGCATTGCACTTTAAATATTATTTTTAATTTTCTAGCAATATTCAAATAATATTATAATGTTATTATAATAATATTATAAAATAATAGAAACTTTTATGCAATTACCCCACCTAAATAATGCTTTTAACTGCATTTATTCATTTTATTTAAATTATCACCTCAATGTTTTTTGCCCAATAAAAATTTCTGAACATAAAAAAATAAATATACAGGGAAAAGAAGCAATTTACAAATAATTAACTAACTAAATAAATATATAATAATAATAATAAAAATAAACCTTTACAAAAAATATATACAAAATTATATGTGGATTATTTTTTTCCTCCTGAATTTTTCATGGAACCTTTAAAATCCCATTGAAAACTTGAGTGAGTGAAACATCCCTAACCCTAACTGCATAATTTTTGATTTGTAATTGTGTGATCATAAGTTTCACTTTTTTGGCTGAAAAACATGACATGTATACATACTGACATCTCAAAGTGAATAACTTCTAAAAAATAAAAATTCCCGAAGCTCTCTGACACTTAATCAAATGAATGACATGATGAGGTTCACATACTCGTGACATCAGCACAAACTTCCCCAGCCTGAAATTTCGCAACTCTCTCTGACTCATATCCAGGAGCTATAAAAGAGCTGTTCCACATGTGCACAGAATTCACCAACAGCTCAGAACATCTCAAGCGTCTAGCATCCAAAGTCTAGATTTACTTGTACGTTTTGTTAGTTTCCATTTGTAAATCTAAGTTTCACTTGGGAAGAATGCACTGCAAAATCTTTTTAGTCTCTGTTATTGTTTTCCTCGGATTCCTCACCATTTGTGAAGGTAAGCGGATTTCAGTATTTGGTCATTTTTCTTAGTAATCATTAACCATAGTTAGTACAAATACACTTTTAACCATGCATGTATGTGATCAAACATTAACTTATTATTTTGCTTTCAGGAATGAGTCTTAAAGGTCTGGGTGTAGATCCACGGTGCCGCTGCATTGAGACTGAGAGTCGACGCATTGGAAAATACATAGAGAGTGTGGAGCTCTTCCCTCCAAGCTCACACTGTAAAGACACAGAGATCATGTGAGTGTCAAACTGATTACAGACTCAGAGGTGTCATGTTACAGATTAATGCATGTAACATCAAAAATAAGGTTCTTACTGTTTTTTTTCTTCTTCTTATTTTAACACAGTGCCACCCTGACAGGATCTGGGAATAAGATCTGTCTGGACCCTTCCGCACCCTGGGTTAAGAAGGTCATTGAAAAGATCATTCGCAAGTAAGTATCAGTAAATCCTCATCATGTGTTTGAGAGCAAGTACAAGAACTATCACTTCTTATCATATTTGTCAAGGAAATAAACATGTCATTAAATACATACAATACCTTTTTGTTTTGCAGCAAAACCCCATGAATGTCTGGTTCATCTGGATTTTAGCCTGAAGATATAAATGATATGGCCACATATACATATCAAACAGTACCGATGGGCACAGTCCTACTTTTTGGTTGTGTTTACAACTGTTTATTTGTTCAGTATTGAGTGTTTATCACATTAATGTTGTTAAGTGTTTTATTTATATTTATGTATTTATTTATTTTTTTAAATAAAAAGATTTTGTACTAATTTGTATCATCATTATTATTGTTGTTCATTTTTGTTAAAAGGATCCTCTAAACACACAACATTATATATCAGTTCTTGACTTGAGACACGCGACAAAAAATGTCCAGTAATCCACAGAGAAGGGCTCAGAAAACCTAACAGTGAAAATTGCTAAAAGAACTCAATATATATTTGAGACGTTAACTTAAAACCTAATTATGTTAAGCATAACTCAATCTAAATAAGTTACTATAGATTAATCTATTATACCATACAGTCTATGGTTATTACATCTAAATGACTGACCACAAAATGTTGTATATAAATGTTATACATATAAAAGAAATGTGAGCTTAATTATTGATTTTTCTAACATTGTTTTTCGAGAAGTCTCATACGTCATATGGTTCTCATATGGTTATCATGCTTTAACTTTCATAACTACTTAAATACCCTGATATACTATTACCTTTCATAACTAATTAAATAACTAAATTATAAACAATAAGTATTATAATATGTTTCATATTAAGCCATGGTTGTCCGCTGAAATAACGATGAACAAAACGCAGATGGGCCTTATGTTAGCTGGGTTGTCAATTAAACTGGAGAGACGGCTGACAGAGCATCTTCCTCGTCTCTAACTCGCGCCAATTCTGAACCAAACACACATTCCCTGTACAACAATACATTTCAACTTTTTGTTAAACATTATTTATTTTCCGCTTTGTCAGTTTCATCTTCATATTGAAATCAATATTTTCAATGCAAGGCAGCAGCACAAATGTTAGCCTAAGTCTTCCGGAGTAATATTATAGGCTACTTCTTTTTGTTAATATTAGATAAAAATGTAAACGTAAACATAAATCAAATCATGAAAACACAGCACAGATGAAAAGAACGACATAATTAAAATTCAGTCAAGTTTGATATAAAGGCTTTTTTGTTTTTTTGTTGATTCAAAAGAAAACAAGTGAAGTTTTTTAAGTTCTGATTGTAATTATATAGTTATATACTTATATAGATGGAGAACAAAATTATCCTAAAGTGCACTTATCTTAAAGTGACTTTGTTTTTTATAAAGATGTCAGGTCATTTCTAATGCTAAGTTTGTAGTGGTTGTAGTAGTTCTTATTATGATTCATAAAAGTAAGCTGTTCATAAATTCTGCTTAATTGTGGAATAAATTTCTTGATTTTTGTATTCTTGTCTTCAAGTCAGGTCAGATAAGGGCATCAGTCAATCAAGCTATGAAACTTGGCGGATTTATCTAAAAAGTCCTATTTATTTTGCTCTAAATTATTCCTGTATTTACAAATGTTTGTATATAAGTGCTGTTTATCTCGAGGAAAACATTTTTTTTTTACATAAAAATTATCCATTGTTATAATTTTTGATTATTGATATTATTCATTATATTTAACATTTAAAATGGATTTTGTTAAACATTTCCTTGTTTGTGTGATCTTTACTTATTAGGTGAAAAGTCTGATGAGATGTTAAATGTTATGGTTTTGAATATTACCCACTGGTTTTGTTGAATGCTTGAAAAAACACTCCTGTTCTGTCAATTTATACCACTGTTTTTGCTTAGACTTATGTAACTTTATTGCTTTTAGTTTGATTAACATAAACCATTTAAGGCAGGGATGCCCAACCCTGCTCCTGGCGATCGACTGTCCTGCAAAGTTCAGCTCCAACTCTAATCAGACACACATGC